>JAKWBJ010000505.1:0-492500 GCA_023159175.1 Wohlfahrtia magnifica | reverse complement strand
CGCATGTGCTCGTGCAAAGTTAAGACGAATTTCTCTGTTCCTTTCGGATATACGGCGGTTTTTTGCATCCTTATAGCTTCTGAGACCATAGTTCCTGGCTCTTCTATTAATGGTTGAAATACCAACATTAATAGGAGTTTCAGTTTTTGCTTCTCCTGGTATTACGTTATGATATTTCACAAAAATTTTTGATTTTTCTGTCTTCGTGTACTGTTGTTACACGAGGTCTTACTACCTTATGCGCGTATGGATATTACCATTATTGACTTTTCGAAAAATTGTTGATTTTGGAATAGAATACATTAGTGACATGTCTTTGTGTGAAACTCCGCTACGATAATCATGCAAAATACTGAATTTTAATTCAGAATTGTATTTGCTGCCGGCCATTTTTCCAAAAATATCAGAGTATCATTTTTAGCAAAAATGTTATTTCTTGACAAGCTGAATAACTAATGTAGAATTTTTAATAAATTACAAATGCAGGACACTCGCATTATGAAAAGGATATATAATTAAAGCCATTTTTAAAGGTTCATAGAGAGTAAAAGAAGTGAGAGTTGCAAATGTTTTGAACAGTAATATTTAGACTCTCTTGCTCAAAGATTACTTTTTTATTGTTGTCTTTAATCAGAAGATGATTTCTTCCTGATATTACAAAATAGCAATCAACAAATATATAAAAAAATACCAAAAATCATGGATTAACAACAAATCGAATGAAATGGGTAATTGAAGAGCTAGAATGCTGCTTTAGTTGCAAATGATTTGACTACCACTGTATATATAACAACAATAACAACAATAAAAAAGTAATCTACATATATATATATATATATATATATATATATATATATATCGATAGATATATATACATATATATATATATATACATATATATATATATAAACATGTATAGATATATACATATATATATATATATATATATATATATATATATATATATATATATATATATATATATATATATATATATATATATATATATATATATATATATATATATATATATATATATTGCATATGATTATACATAAATACATACATATTTATTTTTATACACATATTTTATGTACCTATCTTCCATTTTGTATTATGCAATGTAGAAAAATTAATTTATTAATTAATAAAAAATATATATATTTATTTCGATTTTCACGTACATAATTAGAACCACATGCTTCGATTAAAAAAACCAATTTTTTTCTTACACATAAATTCGTGTGTATATGTAATTTTAATTTTAGCTAGTACGTCTTCTTTTCAGATAAACAAATTTTGAAATCGTTTTTAATAACACAACGTCTCTCATGCAACTAATTTCTCTATGATTAAATAAGTTTTCGAACACAAGTTCTGAAATTGTGCTACTGTTTCTCATAATACTTGTGAATATGTATAATTATATATGTATGTATATTTGCATACATATAAGTGATCTTCTCTCTTTCTTATTTTTGCTTTTTAAAATAACTATACATATATATTGTATATAAATATTTAATTTATTTAATTTCATTTTTTTAATTTATGTCCGCAAACATATTCGACTAAGAAAATTGTTTATAACGATATCACATAAATGTTGACTTTCACTATATTTTGGTTTTCCACCTATTTATACACAGATCAAGTATTACATACATGCTCGTACTTATAATATTTTTAAAACATTTTGTTGGAAGTTAAAATTACGTTGAAATTATTGTTGTAATATTTCACTTATTCAATAAATACGACGGCTGCTATTTATATCTTAAAAATTTCGACTCTGTACAATATATGTATTATATATTTATGTACATATGTAAGGAACTAAGAGCGTTTTAATTTTTTTGTAATATAATAGATTAGCTAACTTACCTCTTGTAAAGCCTTTTTATCTGGTACTTTTCTATTTTGGAGGATACGTATTACATTTTTAGCCCCATCTACAACAGCTGCTTCTATGCGTAGACGATGTCGCAATTCTTCAATACGTTCTTCAAGTGAAATTTCTAAACGTTGTGGAACTATTCCTCCGGTAATTGAACCATTTTCATTTGCATTCGTTACTGCATTTTGTTGTGAAAGTTTTTGGGCATGCTCTTTGTTCTGTTTTACTTTTAGTATACGTAAACGTAAAAATTCGATTTTTGCTTTTGAATCTGTTAACATTTGCTGTGCTTCTGCTAAAAGTTTTTTGTCTCTACCGTAATGTCCACTCTGAAGAGATTGAATCATATTTTCAGCCCCGTTTTTAACTTTCATTTCAATGTTAAGTTGTTTTTCCAATGACAGAAGAAGTTTGTCATTTGCGCTAAGTTGCTCATGTCCACCAGAAATAAGTCCACCCGCATTACCATCATTTGTAAAATGACAACTACCGCTTAATGTAGTACTATTGGAGCTTGGCGAAAGAATATCTTGAAAAAAAAAAATTTTACAAAACAGCTAAGATGTATTTATCTTATGAAATTTCTTGTACTTTAAGATATTATCATAGCGTTCTTCTATTTTATGTTTCACTAGGATTTTTCCCTGTACGTTTGCAAGAAGTAAGTTAATCGAAAAACATTTTATCAAACAAAGCATTTCCGAAAAGAACTGAAAAATTATTATTTTTTTTTAACATAATACATTTTCAAAAAGAATTTTTTTAATTTAACCATCAGTCGATAATCTTATAGATATTGGAATTACGCACTTTAAGATCATATTTTGTTATATTACAAATGAATTTAGTAGTTCAATTTCTAATGGATTTTGCAAATAGTAAGCCAGGTGCTGTTTTAAAACATATGTGTAATAGCTGTTATCTAGAGTATTCAAAAAACTGGTATTTAAATAAAAACCAGGTTTGGAATACTTCAAAAACCCCTTTTAATAAATCTAGTTTCGGTCCGAGCATATATTAAAAAATATGTAGTATTTAAGTACATACAGTTTGTAAACCAAACGTTTTCAAAGTAGAAAAAAAAGTTAAAATCGTATTTTCATCTGAGAATTCCAACAACAAATTCTTAATATTTTTGTACTCATCCCGTTACTTTACCTTTTTAGGACTTGGAGACGCTATAACTTTTAAAATAGACTCACACAGTACAACACTAACAACAAAAATTGATCTTTACCTGATTCCTTTGCTGTAAAATAAATAAATGCAAATATAAGAAATTATTGGAATTTCTTAGAATTTGGTTTTATTGACCCTAAATACAAATATTGCCATAATAACGAATTCAAGCATAAATCTTAATTATGCTTTATTAACTCGATTCTTCATACTTTTTCAGCGCGAGATATGATGTTGTATACGGCCCTGAAAACAAATCAGGGAATTTTCTAGCTGATTTGCCCTTAAAACAATGGATAAATCCCAATTTTTTGAGACTCGAGAGCGAATGCTGACGATTTTTATGAGGGACAACTGGTTCTACTGTACAACCCACAGCGGAAGAAAGGATTATCTAGCAAGCTACAAACTTACTGAGATGGACCTTACAGAGTAGTTAAAAAGTTGAACGATATGGTGTACAGGATACAGAAGAACAATAAACCACGATCGAAATTGAAAGTAGTACATCTAGAGCAGCTGGTGAACTACGGGAAGAGAGATAATGAGCCTATTCGAGACGAACACGCTTAGTAGGTTGCGGTATTACGAAAATAAACAACACATAAAGAAAAGATACTCCAAATTAGTATTGTAGTATTAGCTATAAACGTTATTATGCATTTGTTCTATTGGTTTGCGTCAAGCCTATCAAGGTATTTGTCACTGCTAAAATAACTTGTTAATAACAGTGCTACGACATGCATGCTTCACGGTGCTGCCAGTTGTCTTTTTTTTGTGTCTTTGATCTCACATCTTTTGAATTTAATTTAGATAAATAGAAATTTGTAGCAACTACAGGAACATTCGAAATTGATGATAATTTCCTATAAAGGTGGCACATTGCGCTTAGAGTCAGTTATAGTTTGGCAGTCATTGTGTAAAGTAATTTAATAGTCAATAAGTGAAGTCATGTCAAGGTGTAAATAAAAGTGTTGAGTAAATTTGTTTATTAAATGCAAGATAAATAAGTTGGATACTGCACAAATATAAATAAAGGATTGTATCAGTAAAACATTAAATTCGCTATATTTATTTTATGTGACGCAATTTAAAAGAACTCAAATGTTAAAAAAGATTAAAACGTAACAGTATATACTGTTGAAACGGCAAACATAACGCAAAATTTTGTTACTACTGCTGCCATAACTTTAAAAACTAAATAAAGCTTCACTTACCTCGGTCATCATGAGTCGTGGCATTACCTTGGGTTAGTAAAATTTGGGATTCCAGCTCTTGCAGCTCAGATTTTAGCTCAGCTATCTTACTGTTACTTTTTTTAACAATAGCTGCAACATCGTTTAATGAACGACGATCTTTGGCTACTTCCCTCAACTTTTCTGCTCCTTCTTTGATTTTTAACTCTTTACGAATCTCTCGTCGTATAGCTTCTTTAATTTCCTCCAAGCGGCAGGGTAGTGCACTTTCTGGGAGGTTATCTGTGAAACCATATTTGTAGCTAAGCTCGTATAAAACAGGATGTTTTATATATTCACCCTGAAATAAAACATTGCACAAAATTTGTTAATTAAATTGACATTTAACAATTTTACACTTTAAATACCATTATCAGAATACCAAAAGCGATAAAAATTAATGTTAATCCTAAATAAGGATTTAGATGATGTAGTGGAATGTCACAAACATATACGTGTAAATAGAAACTAATTATAATAAAAATATATAATATAACACTATGTGACAAAAAGATTGAATTTGTTTATGAAAATTTCCAAACACCTCTAAAGTCTTGAGTAACCTCAGCGGATTTGAAGAGAAATATAATATATACCCTTTTAAAGGGTATATATTAATTAAAGTGTGTGCTGCTGTGGTATGGTAGGTAAGACACCCGCCTACCAACCAGAAGGTAATCTAGGCATATTACTTTACTTTTTTACAAATTTACTATATTTACAAGTTTGCAGATGTTTTTAATCCAGGGCTTGGTAACCCAATAAAACCCTTTTTATGGCGCTATATTAAAAAACCCGGATCGATCACTGCATATAACTTTTCCGCATCTCTTAGCACATTTCTAGTATACATCAATCTATACAGCCTTCTATGCTCTATTTATATCAGCGACGCTCATCCATATTGTTCAAATTGCGAAGTTTTTCGCCTGTTTTTTATTCTCTTCGTGAATATTACAAAATTTCCTGAAATGTGCTAAATCAACTGCATCGCTAACCTTTATTACATACATAACTTTTCAATTTAAATATCATACAGTATCTATTGATATTGCTTTTTTAATTCCTGGAAAATTGTTTTTATTTTATTTTTCTATAAAAATATTAAGAAATTGTAATCAAACAAACTTTCCTCAGTTGCTTGTTAGTCGTCAACAAAGAAGGGATGTAGCGCATGTTTTTGTGTTTTTTTTTAATTTCAAAGAGATTTTGAAGATAGCACCGAGAAGTGTTATTAATAAGCTACATAAATTTATAAATGTTTTTACTTTGTGTGAAAACCTATTTCTTTACAGCATTTTAACTTCAGTGTATTTATAATTTTGAGTGTTTCTCTCTTTTTGCGCACCCCTGATTTATATACATACTAGTGAGATCGAACGGTTATTATTCGACCAGTTTAAACCGGTGTTTTTGCTTTGCCTAAGTCGGTTTTATAAAATTTCAATTTTTTGAATATCGAATAAGCCGGCTACTTTAACACAAATAACCGGTTAATTAAAATATGTATACATTTTAAACGTTTTCATTTTCTAAAATCATGTATGCTCATAATTTAAGTATTTTTTTTTTAAGTTTAATATACTAAAGTCTTGTTTTTAAATATAATAAAACCTTGAACATCTCGCAAAGAACGTCAAAAGCATGGTGGAGCAAATAAGATATTTGTGCAATAATAACTTCTCATTTGAAACTATTAAATAAATCTGAAGTGTGGATATATTTTGAAACCGATGGAAAGGATAAATATGTCTAGATGTATTAAGTGTCTTAAAATACTAAACTACAAAGGCTCTTGGACAACAGGACTTATTAATTACCTAAATATGTCCATAAGATTGGCGTAATTGTACAATAAGGAAAATTTGATACTATACCAAGTAGTTCCAAGGCGCCGTCAAAAAACAACTTTACAAAATACGCTATCAGAAATGAATCGCTAGGTGAAATATTTGCACATTGCATTATCTAGAATGGAATGCCCGTTAAGGCTCAAAAAACCGAATATCGTTCTAGAATACTTATACGCTAGAAACTGCAATATGGGAAAAAAATTTATTAATTTTATTTCATAATGCAACAAGAATTGAAAAGAATTTTGTTTTAATGAAGTTTGAAATAAAAGCGCAATAAAACCAAAAAAAAAAAAGTCAAAATTTTTGTTTAAAATAATCAGTAGAGGAATAAGAAAAGATAATAAAAAGAAATTCACTAGCATTTTAAAACATGGTGTTAAATTGAAGGCAATTTTACGAAAAAAGTCAATATATCCAGTTTTGCCCGTTGCAAAAAAATTAAAAAATCTTTTAGATGTCCAAAGACTTTTTGTTTTTATAACACTTTTATACGTTTTGCCACACTTTCGACAAAAGATTCGATTGTCCAGTGGGGATTATATCCCCCCCTATGTTTGTATTTCTGACTAAAGTTCAATTAGATTTGTTGGAGCATATCGTAATGAGCAAACGTTTTTTTTATTTAACAAAGCCCTCAAAATTTCGATGGTGTTCAAGTCCAAACTTTGCCCTGACCATTGACTTGTTAGAAAATCCTGCACACAGATCCAGTTCTTTACGATTCTTGATGTATACGTCGGCTTCATATCTTGTTAATATATGTATATGTATAACTTTTTCTTTTGGAAATGCATCGCTTTCTACAAAATTTGAAGTACTGTATTGTAATATGCGCAGATAATCTTCTTTTTTCATAATACAGTAGTTTTGACTTAGCTGCAGAACTAACTTTAGCAAAAACTTTTGTACAGATAAGCCAAAAATGCAGCTAAATTGAATGCATTTACCTGTTTTATCGTGCAGGTATGTGAATAATTAAATATTATTGCTTCGAAGGACAGCAAATCATCTGAAATTCAATGATGACAATTTGGTCCATGCAACTAGATCTAGTGACTATTTCAAGGATTAAATTTGAATAACAAAGCAATTGATTCGTTTTTTAAAGTAAAGTAAAACTCACTTGTTTTTTTGCTAAACGCAGCTAACCGTGATATTTTATATGAAAAAAGGTTTGATGTTTTAAAAATATAAGGCACATATCTTAAATGTGCAGGTAAAAAAGTGCACTTAAAAAATAATTTTGTTCTGAATTTGAAGAAATAAGGACATAAAAAATAATTTTGAGCAGGTAAAGGCAATGTGCACGTAAGTTAAAGGCAGGTAAATCAAAACTACTATTTTTACTAAGGAACCGAGATGCTACCTAGTGACACAGGCCCATCATCAAGCATTAAACACAACCGACAGTAAGCAGTAGACAGCAAAATGTCAAAATTATAATACATACGTTTATATGAAAACAATTATTCTAAAGGCAGCACAGCAAAAGTCTAGGCAACAACCTTTGCTGCTGCTGCTGAACATAAAATATTTTTTTTTATTTTTCAGAAAACAGTTTATGTTAATAATTAAAAAGTTTTAAGCACATAATTCCTTTAATTTAAAAAAAGCGATTTTATTTTGGTGGATTTGAAAAGCTTGAGTTTTTTTATTACAAATAAAACAGATGGCAATGAAACCTAATTTTATTGCTGCTTTCATGACGTTGCTGTCGTCTGTGTATTTAAAGCATCAAACTTCAACCGTCATAATTTTTGGTTTCTTTTACTTTGGACGTACATATTTGTGCATCAATTAGGACGTTACTAGTTATATTATTTTCCATTAGACTAAAAGCGGTTGATTATGGTTTCATCGAATCAAATAACCGTTTTGCAGCCAACACTCCAATTTGTGTGTTTCTTACATAATTAAAGATGACCGTTCAATTTTTTTTTCTGTCAACTCTGGATTTTTCTTCTTTACAGCTAAAATAAGGCCATTTTAACGAAGAGCTCATGCTGTTCATTCACGTACTGGTTTATGGCTGCTAGTCCATTTGGGTGCTTTATCCTCTTTGGAAAATAATAAATGCTTCATAGCCATAATAATTTTCTCAGAAAACAAGCACGGTCGACCTCTTTTTGCTTCTGGCTTGTTTATATCTCATCTTTATCGTACTTGTAGCACTGTTTAGTGACTAATTCCAAACTTCTTTCTAATTTGAAGATCTAAATAATTATTATTTGTCATTTGCACAATTAGGTTTTCTAATAATTTTGAAAATTTTTTTGTTTCAACTTTTGTATGTATGAACTAAAAAACTTAACATTAAGTTTAAATGCTAGTGATTTCATTTTTTCCTACTCCTCTACTGATTTTCCTATTCCTCTTGAGTTGTTGAGGATCTACAAATTTATCCAATTCTGCTTGGCACTGTATGTATTGTTACGTTTTATCTTTTAAAACGTTTGGACTCGTTTATATTGCGAATAAAATAAAAAAGGTAACAAACTTCTTATTTCCGTTTATATGCGGTCTTTATTGTTAGAGTAATTCAACACACGCAATTATTACACTTACTCAAATTTTAATTATTTACTCAACGCTTTTACAGTACAATAACAACTTTCTTTATTACGATTTTATACACCACGACAACCTCATTCTTATATAGTTAAATACGACAGACTGGCTGAGCAATACAGCATCTTTTACCTAACTACCGATAATTTCGAACGTTGTAATAGACTACAATATACTACAAGATGCAGCTGTGCTAATTCAAATTAAACTGTTAAAGCATTCTAACTAGATGCAGTTCGTGATGCGATATCTCTCGTAACATTAATAGCAACATCGCAACACTTCCATAGCAATTATCAACAGAACTTTTATATTAATATTTATGGTTGTATATCCAGAATTACTGTTAACATGTTTACGTATACATACTAATTTAATGATAGCGATACTGATACAGTTTGGATTTATTAAATTTACAAAATAATATAAGTTATACATATATACATACAAGCAAATAATTGTAACGTGGACATTTATATAAGCATATTATTAGATGGAAGGAAGATGTTTAAAAGGGGACATACATACATACATACAATTTTGTATGAACACGGAAAATATGCTTTACTTTTAAGGACATGTCTTATAAATAATTTAAAAATACACACGAAAATATACGCACGCACAAACAATTCCTACACATATTCAGTTGATAAAAGGATTTGCATTTTGATAACTTATATTACCTCCATATCCTTGTCATAAAAAACTGACGATGCATGTGTGCTCACTGTGACGCATACTGTTCCCCTTCTCAATGACAATAGTGAACCTTTTGAAGTCTTACGAGCACGTATTGACTTTAAAGACTTTGATCGTTTTAATTCCATATCTGGTGCAGAATCGTGTCTCTGGCGAGAAGGCTCCAAAGTGACTGCTGAAGGGGACTGTTGACTTTTTTTTATGACTGAATCAATTGCATGTGGATTATGTGTTAAAACACTAATCTGATTCTTAATTCGCAGTAATAGATTATGCATTTGAAATCGATAATCTTTGTCGATTTTTTTATAGTACAATGTTAGACAGCATAAAAATATGCATGACGCAGTTTGGTTTAAAAATACTATAAAATTTACAACTTTTTTTATCACATAAACTGTATCTTGTTTAATAAAAAGTAAAAAATTATTAATCTAAGGGAATTGAGAACTTCAAATAATATACTGGCCCTTATTATAGGCTGCGCACGGAACGGAAAATTAAATGGAAAGAAATTTTGATAAATATGCTAATTGAAATATTTCTTCCGATTCCGTAAAATCGATTTAATTGTGTCAACTATTGGTAGTAAAAAAAATTTCAAAAAGTTTCCAAACTTTTTTAATGTTAAAATGTTGTTTTATAAGCGAAATTTATGTAAAAACATGGACACAGTAGCCTTTTTTAAGGATCGTCACTACTATTGACTACTACTGTTGATTGCTTAGAAATTTGGATAGAAAGAAGAGTTTTGCGCTATAAATCTTAAGAGGTGTTGCAGATAAATTATAGAAAGTTAGAATAAAGAAATTTAAGTACACGTTTATGGTGTGAAATTTTTATATGTAATTTTACAGCTTTTTATAAAATTTTCGTATAAACAAGGCAATATTTAAATATATTTTATCTGAGCTCGAGTCTGTAAGTTCAAATAGATTTTTCTCCAAAAGATATATACTAATCGACAAAATAAAGTATAAATTTTTAATGAATATGATCATTTAAATTCAATTAATAACCACTTAAGATAATTCCAAAATTTATTTTAAATATAAAATAGTAACGCATCTGAAAAATATAAATCAATTTTGATATATACAACATAGAAAAAAAATAATTTGTATGGATTTTTTATAAAATAAGGAATAATTCGCACTCGACAAAATTAAGTATAAAAATCAGACAAATTAGATTAAATCAATGCCAACATAAAATTATAACTACTTATTTTTTGTTTCGTGTACCTTTTTTATTTTTAATAACACCTCGAAGTCGTTTCGGTATTCTATTGATCAACTTGCCTAATGTTTCTGAAGGTATCCTTGTTCATTTAACCTGTATCCTTGTTGACAGGCTTATGGCTTTAGTTTTACTATTTAAAGATATTTTAATGTCCCGAACTGATGATATTTTATCAAAGAGTTCAAATTTGCTCATCCCGACAAACTTTAACATATTTGGGCTTTATTATTTTCAAAAAATTACCTTACAATGCGTAATGTGTATTCAGGATTGTTGATTTAAAAACATTTTTTTTTAGCATTTTATTATACACATTAGCTGCGATATTGCCACCGATTTTTACTAAATTACTAACTCATCTTTTAAAATTGCAGACCTATACGACAATGATCTCTAAACTATAATTTACAGTATACTGAACGAAATTAATTCTGCCGTAGTCACAACTTGGAAACTCATCGAAAAAATAAATCACATTTCATTTATTGGTTTATTGATATACTTTTAATCAAAAATTAATTTTACCGGTTTATAGATAACAGAATTTTTTTTGATTGACCACCCTAAAAGTATGTGAAGAAAACTGAAAATTAATTTTGTTTATTCAGTTTGTTTATGAGTCAATCACGCGTTAAAGACCGTACTGATTTCGTTGAAACTTTGAACACAGATGGATCCAGATAATACGACTTTAATTCTGAAATGACACGTATTTTTTCTTTTTAAAAGTTTTTTGTTTGCTGACATTCATTATCTACTGAGATATGATGTATAAGAGCATATTTTTAAATTCCGCAATCAGAGGGGCCTAATAAGTGGTAAATGGAGAATTTTAGGTTCATTGACCTTCCATACGAAACAAGTACGGTATACCTTAGGAACTATTAAAGATAGAGTCTTCAAACTTTCTAAATGGTATTTTTTATTAAGGTGCACATTAATTAAAAAATTAACTCCACAGGAATAGTGGGCATGGCAACTCCAAAAAAATAAAATGAATTTTAATTTTTTTTTTTACATTTCAATAAATATCGTCTTAGAATTTTCTTTATGAAGACTAATA
Source organism: Wohlfahrtia magnifica (assembly GCA_023159175.1). Taxonomy (NCBI): domain Eukaryota; kingdom Metazoa; phylum Arthropoda; class Insecta; order Diptera; family Sarcophagidae; genus Wohlfahrtia; species Wohlfahrtia magnifica. The sequence continues at coordinate 480,758 of JAKWBJ010000505.1, read as the reverse complement.
GGTGACACAGATACTGATACTAATTTCCCATATAAAGAAAATACTTAGTATTGTACATCATAATAAGTAAAACTTTGGGTTTAATATACATATGTATTTAAAAAATAAAATATAAAATAAATATAACAGAACCAATATCATCGCATTGTTTATTCGAGTCATATTAACTTTTTATACAGAGATTCCCAGTCAACGCCGGCTGGTCATAGCTAGTTTTTTCTCATATATTTTTTTTTTATTCGTCACTCCTCTAGGGAGTATATTGGCTTTCCACAAAACTTCCATTGCTTTGTTTCAGTTTCTTTAATCAATTTGATCTTTCAAGCTTAATAGATGCTTCTTAATCCGCTGTAGCTTCCTCCTTATGATTTCTGCGTAAAAGATCCTTGCTAATTGGTGGTGGGTGAGGTGATCTTTACTTTAGTATTGTAATTTTTTTTCCCAGTAGGTGGCGTGTTTTCCTGATGTTTGTCATCATCGCCAGAGGTATGCGGGAAAGGCCAAGGGTGCTTCTGTTTTTATTTTTTAGATGGAGTTGTCCTGGAGGGAAGTTGAAGCCTCTTTATTAAAACATTGCAAACCACAATTAAATTTTTCTACGTCATGTCCTCTGCTGGGGCTCGAACATGGATTGTTTATGTTGTTATGCTTGCGCTCTAATCACAACACCACGCCACCTCTAGGATATTGCTAGTTACTAAACAAAATTTTGTAAAAACATTAAAATCATAACAAAATTTAACGCTCAAACAGTACAAAAAATAGCTATAATGTCTCCATATGTTTCAACAGGAACTGCGTAGTCAATAGTTCCAAGGCCACTGATGATTTTCAATGACAAGCACATGTAAAATGTCTATAGCAAAAACATTGGGATACAATTTGTCAGTAGTACTGTTGAAAATGCCATGTTTGTATGATTTTAATATCACACAATCAAAATTTCTAATTTTTTACTCATTCATTTTATCCATTATATATTATCTTATTTTACATACACTTCGTAGTTAAATTTTTTTCGAAAGTGGGATTATACATTCATAACGATGTTCAAACAGATGATAAAAATGTTTTTTTTTATAGATTTTTTTTATTTTTCTTGTATTTACATGCTCTCTCGTATTTAAAAATCGTTGTAGTCTTAATACTAAAGGCCTGGTTAGCCGAACGTTCGCATAAATGTAATATAACGTAGCGTACTGTAAGAACGTCTATGCGATTATAGAACACTTAGAAACGTTTCGTATGTTTTTGTCAAATGTGTGTATATAAATTATTAAAAAATGAAAAGAAACAGCTGTTTAAATCACAGTGTTGGGTATCATAAATGTTCAAAAGTATACGCTTTAGAGAAAGTACCAAACTACTTTTTAAACCTATTAAATAGTAGTTTTTATCTAAGTATATTGTAATTATAAGTAAGTAATTATATTGTATATGAGCATATTTACGAATATAAAATACAACAAATTATATACCAAATTATTGCAAAAAAAGCGTATATGGAGTATAAAGTTATTTATCAATTAGATTCAATTTTATAAAAAGTCAGCATACAAAAGTTTTTCTTCTCCCTGGTTTACGATAGACCAATGTAACCAAATTTTTTGCACACCAAATTAAAGTCATTGGAAGTATGTTTTACCTGATATCATACTTTTTCTGTTTATCAATATTTCAAGACACTACTCAATTAAATGTCGAAACTTAGTGGCCTAACATCGGAAACTAGTCAATGCTGATTCAAAGTTATTTTTAATTTGATCTAAGAATTACATACATATATAATTGCTGATATATCATTACCGTCAAAATGTTTGCTTGTCACCTAGGAATGTTAATTAAAGCACATTTTTTTTGTTTCTTCTTTTTCCACATTACAATAAACGTATGTAGCTATTTTGCATTAAAAAATATTAATATATTTTTTTTTAAATCGTATACACATTTTCTAAAATATATTTTAAATTTGTTCAAATTGTTAAATTGCTTTGGTCATTGTTTTAAATTGCTCTTTTTAATTGTGTGGAAAAGTGCCAAAAAAAGAGTAAAAATACCTCCATATAATTTAACGTATAAACAGTCTATCACTACTTTTCAAATGTCACGTAACACCGTTGAGAAATTCTATTTTTTACAGAATGTTACGTTACAGTAACGTGATATTAAAATTCAGTAAGCATTTACATAGATTCCCATATACCTAAAGCGAACAGTTGATACGTTACGTTACGACAACGTTCGGCTAATTCCACCTTAAGTTTCTGTAAATGTTTAAAACTATAGTCACTTGTCCTTTGTTTATATTGAATTTACCGAATGATTTTTCAAATGCGAGGTGAACGCAAAAAGATAACATGTACATAAGATCTCTACTCTGTGTATATATGAACATACATACATATGTACGTATCGATGTTTTAGTATCCACAGAATATATGCCAAATATTTATAGTTTTCAAAATTTTCCAATTCTGTTTTTACTTCTTTTTTAAATACCAATTGGAGTTGAATACACACACGAAAACCGATTACACGAAGGAATATATATATAATATATGCATAACAAATATTTAAACACTTGTCTGTTTATCACTTTTTATATACGATTGTGCTAAATTAAAAATATTTAATGTCATGAGAATTTGCCATAAGAGTGTCAGAAATACATTCTCATACTAATATTTATATATACATATATTTATTTCATGTACATATGTATGTATGTACATAAACAATAAATGAATTTTGCGCGAACAATAGATACCTACATATGTATGAATCATTTTTATACAATACATACATACATATGTATGTAATATATTTTTTTAAATAGTATTTAAACTCCTAAAGTTAAAAAAAGATAAAGGTGCTTTCTTCCTATTAAATTTTCATTTTCTTATATCAAAAGCTTTCTTGTTAATAATTTTATTACATTAACATGCACACACAGATACAAATTCATCGATTTATTTTTAGCCTTTAGAATTTTTTGTAGTCGTTCACAATAAGCAAATTAGAAAATTTCTTAATTAGATTATTTATATTTATTCATTATTTTCCATTTATTTTTACCACTAACGCGTTTATGATAAAAACAAAATACAAACGGAATGTATGAGTTCTCGATCAAAGCCGTACGATTTAAACGTTGCAGGTTTTTACCAATCACTGAGTCAATGTTGTAGAAAAATTTCAACGATAACGTTAAAAAGCTTTTATATCAGTGTTGCCACTAGTAGCTTTATGAATTACACACAACCTAAATCAAAATTACACATATGCAGAAATATTACACACAAAGTTCTGCTTTACGAATATTATATACATACAGTGACTCCAAGGTATAATCGGACAAGAGTTTTTGTCGCAGAAAAGTCCTATAAATATAATAATAAATATATAATTGTTTCGGTGTATTAATTATACATAAAATATTAGCCTTTGTGAAAAAACCAGCATTTTATTCAATATTAACTGTAAGTTCCATCAGAAACACAAATATAACTCATTTTTCTTAGCTCAACACATAATCGATCCAAGCAAAAAAAGTAAGTAATAGAATTCATTTTAAAAAATTTTAGCATTCTTTAGGCTCTATGGAGTATTTTACTTTTAATAATATCATATTAAGCTAAACTAAAGTGCGCAGGTTTCTCTGTAAGTTTTGGTCGGGAACGAATCAAACAAGCCTCTGCATTACATAATGTTGGCTTGGGATCGTTGTCTTGGCACAATTGGAAATTGCTAGTGTTACCCCTTTCTCTGCACTTTGCGTTATATTTTCTTTTCAAATATTGAGTATTTTGTCCACTTAACCATAAAAATATGAATTGTCGTCAATAGCATTCAGCATATCATACAGTTCCAAACTGTCCTCCATGCTTAACGGTATTCTTTATATTTTTATGATTAAAGTCGCTTTGTTTGTAAAAGAGGGAATTTCGTATGTCAAGTACCTATGATAAAACTTCAATATATAGCAATTAGAAAAAACGGTATGACAAAAAGTAAAATTACACACAAAGCTTATTACACACAGGCTACACACACGATAAAAAATTACACACAATATGTATAATTACACACAAAGTGCCAACACTGATTTTTATGATTAAGATCGGTTTGTTTGTAAAAGAGGAAATTTCGTACTTCAAATACCTATGACAAAACTTCAATATATAGCAACCAAAGAAAACGGTAGGACACAAAGTAAAAATTACATACAAATTACACACAAAGCTTATTATAAACATGCTACACACACAATATGTGTAATTACACACAAAGTGGCAACACTGTTTTATATTGACCTATAAATAAAGTTGCCAGATTGTAATCAATAGATTATAGGTTTTCAATTAATTGAAATACAGAGAATATTTAATCAAAAGTTAATATAAAAATTGAATTAGCTGCTCATGAATTAAATTAATAAACAGTGACGTTCAATGAAATAACCAAGGCAAGAAAAACTTTGAAAAAGTTTTTTCTGTATAACTTTTAGTTATTCCAATACTAATCTATCAAATTCGAAAGTGTGTGAAGTTAGCTCTCAAATTTATATTCCAGTTTTTCAGTTAACGCGGCTTTTCTGTAAATTAACATTGCACTGTTAAGTTAACAGAGTAAAATTTTTTGAACGAATATAATATTTTTAAGGAAAAATTAGTAAATTTATTGTTCAAAATAAGAAATGTTTATGCAAATGTTATACAATTAGAGGCGTAAAACAGCAAAATTGTACATTTAAAAAATACGCATTCGGCTATTTTTTAATTTTGGAAAAAGTGTCCGAGTGTGATGGTGGGGCAATGGCGACTATTAGGATTTATAAGTAAGGGATCAAGGATTCCTGTTCACTTTACCGCATGTCCATAACCGTTACCGATTTTTAGATATAGGGCCTTAAAGTTGGCCAATTTTTGGGAAATTCTCATTTGGCAAACTATTAGGATTTATAAATAAAGGATTTTATTAGGATTTATAGTGGTGTGTGTGTACACTCCATACCACTATATGGATTCTCTTGTAGACCCCTTGGACAACTATATTTATATAGCGGTATATGGGATACCTTCATATTTTTCCGAAATGTCCACTTATTCTCTCAAGATATTTTACATTTTATATATAGTCACTGTTATCTCTTAACAGTACTCAGTTAACGTATAACTTAAACATGTTAAAAAGGTAAGGTTGGTGTCTTGGCTTTTATTTTCGAATTTATCTTCACACACAATAAAATTCTTGGGAGGATAAGTGGGCATTTCTCCAAAATATGGAAGGGTACACATATACCACTATATACATATGCTGGCTAAAAGGGTCCTAAACAGAGCCCATATAGTGGGATATCTGAAAAAATCATCGGATTTGAGAAAATGGAATTTTAAAAAATCGGCTTTTTGAAAAATATGAAAATTCTCGGGAGGATAAGTGGGCATTTCTCTAAAATATGGAAGGGTACACATATGCCACTATATACATATGCTGGCTAAAAGGGTCGTAAACAGAGCACATATAGTGGGATGTCTGGAAAAATCACCGGAATTGAGAAAATGGAATTTTAAAAAATTGCCTTTTTAAAAAATATGAATATTATTCGGAGGATGAGTGGGCATTTTTCCAAAATATGGCTAAAAGGGTCTTAAACAGAGCCCATATAGTGGAATGTCTGGAAAATCATCGGATTTGAAAAATGAAATTGGAATTTTAAAAAATCGCCTTTTTGAAAAATTTGAAAATTCTTGGGAGAATAACTGGGCATTTCTCCAAAATATGGAAGTGCTCACTAAATAAATATGTCTGTTAACCCTAAGTTTTATGAGCTATCGTTGACATATTCGAACTGGTAAAAGATATACAAAAAAAAATTGACTGTTTATCTTGATATTGTTTACATGGTTGTAGATCTGCATGTACCTTATTTATTATGCCATGCATTTTCCAATGTACTAATATAAAAACAAATAAAAAAACAGCTGACAAAAAAGTTTTTTAACTTGCGACAGTTGACGACGAATTAACGTGTGTAATGTATTTTTACCGTGACGTACTTCGAACCTTGTCTAAATGAAGCGATTTTAGTGGTAGTGGAAATTGAGTGCACTAAATATTAGGAGCGATAATGCATTATTTTTTCACTTTCACTAAAAGTGGTGGAAAATGAAATCTAATGCAATAAATCCAACTCCGATTCAAATAATATGTTCGTAATTAAAAATGCAATTTAAAAAAAAAAAGGTTTTCTAGTCTCATGCGGTTTCATTATGAAAAATATCGACTGTACAATGAAAACTTTTAATCGACGGGTATTTTGAGATGATTTACCACGTATTTACTTGATATGTAAGCCAAATCGAATTGAATTATATAAATACAAAAGACATTAAGTATATAATAAGGATGGTTTGGACTAAATGAAGCGATTTTAGTGGTAGTGGAAATTGAGTGCACTAAATATTAGGAGCGATAATGCATTATTTTTTTCACTTTCACTAAAAGTGGTGGAAAATGAAATCTAATGCAATAAATCCAACTCCGATTCAAATAATATGTTCGTAATTAAAAATGCAATTTAAAAAAAAAGGTTTTCTAGTCTCATGCGAGTTCATTATGAAAAATATCGACTGTACAATGAAAACTTTTAATCGACGGGTATTTTGAGATGATTTACCACGTATTTACTTGATATGTAAGCCAAATCGAATTGAATTATATAAATACAAAAGACATTAAGTATATAATAAGGATGGTTTGGACTAAATAAACGAAATATTGTATTTCATAAACAAATTTAATGATATTGTTTACTTCTTCTAAACATATCATTAAGTATAATGAGTCTTAATTTCTATAACATTTACAAAAACTTACCTGATAATAGGAGTCAGCCATGTTAAAAATTAACAGGAAACAGGAATAAATATTTAAAGATTATGTTATATTTCAATAGTAGTCTTCTTTCTTTCGAATTTCGCTTTTTTAATAAGTTACACAATGAATGAAATCACCTTCATACAAGATCAAACTAATTGATGATGATAAATAATTTTAAATACAGCACGATAACAATTTTATCCAAAATAGACATTTTCACTTAAAAAGAATACATCCGCAAAAATCAATAATTATTAAAAAAAATGTATGCATTAATGTACAATTTTAATTAAGAAAATTCCTATTTTTTATTACATTTATTTGTATAAGAGCAGTATTTATATGATCTATAGATGGCAAGCATGTCATCAAATGAACACTTAATGGACGAATAAATTGAAAATTTAAAATGGAAATAGAATACGTATGCATATATGTGTGTATGTATGTGCATATTTCTGTTTATACGTAAAACCAGCAATTTACCACCCAACAAAAAGTATTTTTTACTGCATCGAACTGTCATGATAAAAATATCCCTGAGAATATACCGCTTGACGTGGATTATTATGTTTATTAGAAATTATGTGAAATGCATACATTTACATATACATATATGTACACAGGTAAAACAAATTTAAATGCAAATGAACTCTTAATTGATAAAAGAAAATAAAAATTCGTCTATAAATTGTTACACTTTCACATACATACTACAGTAGATGATTTCTAATAATCAGTCGATTGGTGACATACCACATACGTACATCCATACATTAATATTTATATTCTTAAAGATATTGCAAACTGTAAATCAAAAAAATCAGATTCCAATGTCATTAAAATTTAACGAAATTAAATTAAAGGACGAAGCAAAGTTATACAAACACAATTTGACATGGAGTTTTAATTGAGACTGTTCATAGGAAAAAAAAATGCTTAATTAAGCACAATATTTGCAGAAAACAACGATAAATAGATATCACATTTTTCACAATTAATTAAAGCTAAAGAATTTTTAAATTAATTGTGATTGCAGTATATGATGTATTTGTATATTAACAAATTCTTCTTCACTTTTTTATTTTATACTTTGTTTTCATTGTCTATCTTCTTATTCTTCATTATTCTCTGTTATACGACATTTTTCGTTTTGTCTTTTCCCGTTTCGTATATTTTCATCCGTCAATTGTTGCTTTTTTTGCATATTTTATTCATACGTAAATAGAAACAAACCCAGTCGCATATTAAAGCACACACACTCGTACGCGACATGTATACATACATACGTATATTTTTAAGAACAACGACTGACTAAAGATCTCGTCTTCTTCACGAACGAATACAGCATTATAAAAAAAAATTATATACAATTCTAGTAAATTTAAGAAAATATAAATACATTATATGTGTATTATTTGAAGATTTTGCAACAAAACTATACATTTCTAAAAGTTTGCGTCGAGTTTTAATCTTTTGGAGAAGTTTAGTGATCACTTTCCCGTGGATAACTTCCCGTTTCACCTTTCACTCGTTTCACGTTTTATATTTATAATTTTAAGCTATCCGTAAAAATATTATACTTTAATTTAAAGTAATATGTTTCTGGCTAGAGTTTGTTAAGAGCTTTCCACAATTTTAATTTTGCAGTAGGCTGAGTATAAAAAAGAAGGAAAAATACGATGAAACACATCAGCAAAAACCAGTGAATCAAGTTAACTGATTTAAAATCAGCGGCGCATTATCGCCGCTTATTAACGCCGATGCAATCTATGTTATGTGCCATCGTAGTTATAAAATATCGCTTAAACAATATACAGCAGAGTTTGCATGCAACTATTTATTTTATCGGTCAAATTTTTAAAGAATGTTTCTTAATAATCAATTATTTAATAGAAGGGCGTAGCTCAATTTTGTGTTACTTTACATTAGGATAAAAAACTATATAAAACTTAAAAGAAATTGATCATAGGGCCCATTATGTGACGATAAATCCATTTTCTGCCACAAAACGTTTAAAGCGCTATTTTGAAAGAAACAAAGCTATGCTCTTTATTAAGCTATATGGAAATTACAATAAGCTGGCTTTCTATGTTTAAAAATTAGTCTGTTACGAAAGCTCAATTAATATACATATAATGCACTTTCACTCTAACAAGAAATTGCATTTTGGGGAACCGAGTTTATGCTTATCAAACTTAAAATTTTGATTATTAATTACTTATACTTTTTATAGTGGGTATTGACAAATCGTCGGGCAATTTCACGCCCAGCTATGAATATTAATTGAAGTTTACAAATTGGTTATTAATCTTATATTTATGGTACGGTCACATTTACAAATATTTGACAAAAGAACGTAGCCACTATTTTATAGTAATAGGTATTTATTTTTTCAAACAAAATTATTAAAAAAATCTAAACTTTTTTTGGTACTATTATTTGCCTTCTTCAAACCAAATAAAAACAAAAAACAAACAAATTAAAGTTTTCATATTGTTTGTATATTTAACTTAAGTTATGTTATGTAAGTAACTTATGCGCTCGGCTTCTTTGGTAAAGACCCGAATGCGGATATGACGGTACCCTTCGTTCCTGTCACAGTTGTTGTAAGGGTAGGAGCAACCACTGGCTTTACCGAAGTTGCAGGTTGATCCCATTTAGATTTTCTGCAAAAAATAAGAAATGTGTACAATATATAAATATAAATTGTATGATTCACGTGTTTTAAATAAAATAATATTATATTTCATTAAAAACAAACTAATTGGTCGTCTTCCTTTAAAAGTGAGGTAAATTTATTTTTTTAAACAACTGTGATTTTTAATAAAATTTTGAAGAGCCCAACGCTTAATTGACTTTCCCATTTGTTTGTCTTCACTTTTAATTACCTTTCGTTTAATTACCTTAGATATTTCTCTCGAAACGAAAATATGCCTCGGTAACTACCAAAAAAAAAATTGGCTACATTAAATAAAATTTCCGTTAAATATCGTTAAAATTTCTTATTTGACACAACACTCGTTTTATTATTATTAAATTATTTAATAAAATATATCAGCTAATTTAATAGCTTTGTCAAAACTATAATTTTAATTAGATAAGTTCGGATAAATATCTTTAAGAGGTAAATAGTGATATTCGCTTTAATACCTTATTCGCATAACTACCTAAAAATAATGATATTTTTGTCAAGGTAGTTATCCGGGTAATACTGTATAACATTAATATTAAAGATCAAGAGGCATTGAGTGCTTTAAAAAAATATAAAGACTATAAAGTTTGGAGGCGCAAATAAACTGTTTATATTAAAGATCGAGAGTGACGTATTTTAATTTATTTTTAATGCTGAACCTACAAATCTTCCATTCCGCTTTTTATACATTTTACCTTTTTTTAGCTTCTTCCTCAACTTTTCGGGCGAGTGCCGAGACTTGTTCAATTTTGTCCGTATCCTTTTTTTCCTTCTGTCTTTTAACCATTTCATTTTTTTGCACTCTAGCTAATTCTTCGTAAAAACTCTCAACTCCCCATTGAAGCGGATCATATATTTCAGGCGGATAATTTGTGCCAAATTCGTTAATATCGCAAAACTGTATAAGTTTTTCATATATGCTCGGATTGCGAAAATCCTTTCGTTGCTGTATAACACGGTTCATTTCCATTTTACTTGTTTCCATTTTTCCATAAAGTTGTTTGATTTTGTCAGTCAATTCCGGTAATGGCTTACCCTTCGGTTCAGGCGGTAAAGTGAAACCGTAATGTGCGTACTTTGCATATTTATCAATTGTTATATTGACACTATCCCTATCCCTTTGAATGTGTTCATTTGCTTCATCATTAAATTCTATTGCAGATTCAATTTGTGCAACAAGCTTAAGTTTTGCTTCCGATTTATTTCCTTCTTCATGTTCATCTGAATCGGCCGACGTTCTCATATTTGCATCTTCGTCATATTCTTCTTCTTCTTCGACTTCTCCTTCGTCAGATATTATAGTATCATCCTGATAACTAACCAGTCTTTTTACAATTTTCTTTGAACTCTTTTTCTTATTTCTTTTAACATTTCTTGTGGTCTCTTCATTTCTTGATTGGGTCTTTTCCGGAGTCTGATGTGGTGTGTGTCTAGGCGGAGGAATAATAACCTGCAAGTATTTACGCTCATACAATTCACATTTAAATGAATACTTGTTTTTTTGTAATATTACCTGGGATGCGTGAGAATTTTGCGAATCTGGCGATTCCTGCAAATCTTCCTCATTTTCGGAATCTGTATATTGTGCTGTTAAACTTGCCAAGGCAGAGTTACTCATGTCTGTTCAATACCAAGAAAAAGCTATTATTACAAATAAGCCCAAGGCACATACATGTTTGTTTTATAGCAAAACTTCTTCTTAATTTGTTATTCAGTCCGAAATGATATCATGCAAAGGACGGGAATATCAATTGTATTGGAATATAACATAAAAATTTTTTTTATCAATACTATTATTTTAGACTAGGGTTCTTTAGCTCTTTCCAGTGATCGCTCTTTTTAGTTCAGCTCATTTAAATGAGCTAGTCCGTTCACTTAATTCAGTACTCAGTTGATTTCCAAATATTTCACTTTGTGGACGTTTTTCAATTATAAACATTGATTATTTAGACATAATTATAAATACATTATTTTTCAATGTGTTTTACAGCATATTTTTTGCAGTAAGATATACTTTAACGATGTCCTTCGATTATTCTTTTTAATAAGTCAGCAACAAACAACTTCACTTTATATAATTTCGCCATGGCCGCAACCGTTGCCACAACTTTTGACTGATCATTGATTTTTCAAAAATTGCACACATATAGTGCATATGTACATAATAACATTTTTTGCAGATAATTTTTAAAATAACATTTTATCCCGGTTATTTTAAGGGTATTTTTTAAAATTTTAATAATTAAGAATTTGCAACATGTTACTGCAGGTTATTAGTCGCAAAATTTACAAATGTACAATAATATTTCAGGCAGTTTTTATTATTTTATTGTCATTGGATTAATTATTTCTTTAAGTGTTTGAGCCTCACTTAAATAAATAATTAATCCAATTAATGTGAAATTATTCTCTATACGAACCCGTTTTTCCATTTTTTATATCCTTTTGAATGAATTAGACCGTTAGAAAAATTAAAGTCAGCGAGACAAAAAATACAATTTAAACGAAAAGAGAGAAAACAGAGCAAAATCAATTGTGTTCGTTTTACAACTTTTCATACGAGTTTTCAATTGTTCATTTATTTATAAAAAGAAAAAATTGATAATATATTTTTTAACATAATATATTCATATTTCTTTTGCCAAATTTGCATATTAAGATTATGGCAAACTAATTATGTATATTATTTGCAAATTATTTAATTATTAATTAATTAATTATTAATTAAGTGCCAAACATACCAATGAAACAAATATGAACGAAGAAGAAACATAAACGAAAAGAAAAATGAACTACGGAGCCAATAGAACTCATTGTCTGGCAACACTGATTGTACATGGTTTTTTCAGAGTGGCACTATCAACGTATGTTCTTTTCATCTAACATGAAAAGAGACACACGAACTAAAGCGACACATGAACGAAAAAGAATCATAAACGACCGAACGAACTACGGAGCTAAAAAGACTTATTGTAGTGACTGACTCTCTTAGCTCACTTGTGTGACTAGTTCAATTGTATTAGGCCGTTCGCGAACTACCCAACTCTATATTGTTTGACACATCTTTAGTACTTATAACTAAGGTTCTCGTTTGTTTTTCTTTTATTTTGTTCTAAATCGTAAAAATTACTTCGGAGAAAAGAAAATATAAAAATTTTCTTAATTAATAAATATATTTTGCTAAACAATGTCTCTAACTATAATCACAGAGAACGAAGAAGGAGACCGCATACAAAAGCGTATACATAAGATATTGGAGACACGTTTAGATACAGAAAAGGTATTTGTTTATATTATAATTCATGTAGATATAGTCGCACAGGTTATAGTACGTACTATTTACAAAAATTTTAATTTTAAACGTGCATACATTTTTTGCCAGCCGTCGCAATTGAATAAGTCAAACTTGATATCGTAACCCAATATTACATTGTCCCAGAAATTTGGTTTTTTGTCCGTATGTGTAATGAAAGTTCCAGTAGCTTTCTTTTATTGAATTCGCTTATAAAAAGTTTCTTTCTTGGTTCTCTTCTTTGGGCTCCGCTTTTTTCACAAAAAAGTACTGAGAGTTTCCGAATGCACATTAATATTTTGGTCATTCTCCAATGTATTATTATTTTGCACCGTTGTTGTTTAAGGACTTTTATCCACAACACTGTGTATCGGGCAACACTACGAAAAATTTTAGCTGGACGACCAGTTTTGGGATTGATCGCTACAGATTTCGAATCAAAAATGTTTTGAAGAACTGTTTGGACTTTGGACTTGGCACTACCAACAAATTTAGTAATTGAATTTCAGCTTTTCTTAAGTTTATTATTTGCCCTCGAATTTTAATACAAATATAGTTCCATTGTATATATATTTATATTTTTTGTGTTCTTTTAAGTGCTTAAGCGCAATGAAGGCGTACTTAGTGGGATATTTTTTGGTTTGTTTATAGGCCTGTGGTATATTCTCAAATGTAGAGGTAACTTCAATTAGATATGTAAAGTTTTTCTTAAGAATCTTTTTTACTGAGTACGTATTATTATCTGTGTGACTGTATATACATACGTACGTACAGTGGTTCCAACCCAAACTCGGACACTATACCACAATATCTTCGATCGCTTAAAAAACATACATTTTAATTATTTTTTGAAAAATGTAGTAAGTATTTTATTTTTGTATATCTTCCACGTACAAAAGGAAAAACCAACTGAGAAATTTAATAATTGTATGTAAAATTGAAATGACTTGCACAAGCAAAACTTGCAATCACTTTTTTGGTTAATAACTGCAACTCTTCATTTCATTGCGGCCAACTTCGCTGATTTAATTTACATATTTAGCGGAAAACCATTTAGTTCAGTTTTCGAAAATTATACAGAATGAACAGAGCTATAATCAAGAAGATGACAACGGGGACAAACGAGTATCAAAGTAAGAAAGCTTATTGAGCATGCAAAAAAAGGAAAAAGTGTTCGCGAAATTTCTAAAATTGTTAGCAGAAGTCAATCAACTGTTCACGATAATAAAACGTTAAAAGTCAATAAAACGGTGCAAATTATACTAAAACATGCTCACAAGAAAATATCTTCTGACGCAGAGTTTTTTTTTTGTCACAAAAATAAAAGCAAGTCGCTTCCTAAGTGCTCAAAAACTAGGTGCTGTAATATATAATATATAATATATAATATATAATATATAATATATAATATATAATATATAATATATAATATATAATATATAATATATAATATATAATATATAATATATAATATATAATATATAATATATAATATATAATATATAATATATAATATATAATATATAATATATAATATATAATATATAATATATAATATATAATATATAATATATAATATATAATATATAATATATAATATATAATATATAATATATAATATATAATATATAATATATAATATATAATATATAATATATAATATATAATATATAATATATAATATATAATATATAATATATAATATATAATATATAATATATAATATATAATATATAATATATAATATATAATATATAATATATAATATATAATATATAATATATAATATATATATATAATATATAATATATAATATATAATATATAATATATAATATATAATATATAATATATAATATATAATATATAATATATAATATATAATATATAATATATAATGTATAATATATAATATATAATATATAATATATAATATATAATATATAATATATAATATATAATATATAATATATAATATATAATATATAATATATAATATATAATATATAATATATAATATATAATATATAATATATAATATATAATATATAATATATAATATATAATATATAATATATAATATATAATATATAATATATAATATATAATATATAATATATAATATATAATATATAATATATAATATATAATATATAATATATAATATATAATATATAATATATAATATATAATATATAATATATAATATATAATATATAATATATAATATATAATATATAATATATAATATATAATATATAATATATAATATATAATATATAATATATAATATATAATATATAATATATAATATATAATATATAATATATAATATATAATATATAATATATAATATATAATATATAATATATAATATATAATATATAATATATAATATATAATATATAATATATAATATATAATATATAATATATAATATGTAATATATAAAATATATAATGTATAATATAATATATAACAAAAGCTTTCTTTAACTATTTACTAGTTTGATTTTTATCAACAAAATCAGTTTATTATAGTGTCCGAGTTTGGCTTGTAGCCAGTATGTGTATTTATATATACTTACAATAAGTATATATATATATATATATATATATATATGTATATATATATATATATATATATATATACTTATATATACATATACATATATATATATACATATATATATATATATATATATATATATATATATATATATACTTATATATACATATACATATATATATATATATATACATATATATATATATATATATATATATATATATATATATATATATATATATATATATATATACTTATATATACATATACATATATATATATACATATATATATATATATATATATATATATATATATATATATATATATATATATATATATATACTTACGTATAGATGTACATATGTACATACTTGTATAAATTCATTAATAAGAGCAGACAATTTTTTAGGACACATTGGAAGCTTTGAAAGACTGTTCGAAATTTTTTGTTGAAAATACTTTGCAAAATCGACGAAATTTAAGAAGTCAAATAGAAAAACGTTCTGTAGCGATAAACGAAGATTTTCTTAAATCACTTAGAGATGTTAAAACAACTCTCGATTACGTTTGTAACGATTTAGATGCATTAAAAGATTCTGTTGAAGCAATCAGAGCTGATTTAGAAACTTCAAAAGCTTTAACCCAAGACCTCATCAAACAAACAAATGATTTGCAAGGAAAATATGATGGTTTACAATTACAAACAAAAGTTGCTAAAGTATTTTCGGATCGTTTTCAATTAAGCGTTCATGAACATCAGATGTTGTATGGAATCTCTAAGGATATACCTATATGCTCGGAATTTTTCGATGTTTTAGATCGTGTACAAAATATACAGACAGAATGTCGTATTTTAATGCAATGTGGCTATCGCACAGCAGCGGAAGATATTATGGAAGAAATGACATTACATCAGGAGGGGGCACTAGAGAGGCTTTACAGGTGGACGCAGAACCATTGTAGAAATTTGGACAATAATGAAATTGGCACTTTAGTTATTAGGGCAATGGGCAGATTACAAGACCGACCAGTGCTCTTTAAGTATGTCAGAATTCATAGATAGAGAGTCTGTTGTAGACAAACTTCTAATTAATTTCACACTTACTTAGATATGTTATTGATGAGTATGCTATGGCTCGAAGAGGGGTACTTGTTAGACTTTTTATTGATGCTTTAACTGAAGGAGGACCTGGAGGTAACCCAAAGCCTATAGAAATGCATGCCCATGATCCTAAACGTTACATTGGTGACATGTTTGCATGGTTGCACCAAGCTATACCATCGGAAAAGGAAAATTTTGCTTTGCTTTTTAAGCTATGTCATAAAAATGGAAAGTATTATGCATTTAGATAAAAATAACAAATATTATTTTTCTGCTTAGACATTTCAGAGCAAATGCAAAATGCTTTAGTGTATATAGCAGACGGTGTTTGCCATCCGTTAAAAGTGCGTGTAGAGACAATACTTAACACGGAGAAAGATCCTATCGTTCTTTTCGCTATATCAAATTTATTAAGATTTTATCAGCAAATCATGCAGCAGGTTGTGAGGGGTGGAAATTTGGAACAATGTCTCATTGATTTACAAAAGTTCAGCCAGGATGTTTATCTTAATGCTCTTTCAATGCAAGTGCGAAACGTTTTACAAAAAAATTCTGCTACTGGTTTTGGCTTCGAGGCTCCGCAAAGAGATCTTCTTCCCCCAAGCAGTCTAGGCTGTTTATTGAATCTGTTAAAAGAGATACTATCAGTTGCCACAATGGTAGACGGTCGGCAATCAGATATTACAAAAATAATATCATGTATTATTGATCCATTACTACAATCTATTCAAGAATCCGCATCACACCTACCAACAGTTGACATGGCTGTGTATCTTCTCAATTGCCTATATCAGATGCAAAGTACATTAGCAGTCTATGAGTATATGGATGAACGTGTTGAGCGCTTACAGGCCCAATCAGATGCTCAAATTGATACTCTTACATCAGAGCAAGCCTCATCTTTAGTAGCTAACTTGCAACTTGGTCCCATTTATACAATTTTGCAAACTAATCAGTCAAAAATTGAATCAAATCTATTAAAAATTTTCATGAATAAAATGGATGCTTTTTTACAAATGCCGGATCTATTGCTGCTTCCACAGATACAATTAATAATCTCCAGCACTCATCGAATGGCTGTCCAGAAAAGGGCCTTCAATGTTATTATTGCAATATATAAGCAAATTTATGAGAGAGTTCATGATCCGGAGAATGGTCTAGAACATCCAGAGTCTATTTTTTCAAAGACTCCACAGCAGATTGCCAAATTATTATCACTTTGAACTCAAATGTTAGTAGCTGTTATTAAACACAGTATTTTATAAAAACAAAGGTAATCCAAATAAAAAATAAAAATTAACTTGCGTATAAGAAATATGTGGCTAATTTTAGATAGGTAGGTAGAGAAGTCGGTGCTTGTACACCCCACACAGAGCAAATAGAGAAAAGTAACAATATAATGTAAGTAGAATTGGAAAAAAAAGAATGAAACTCGCTAAGGCCACTATGGAAACAAAAGGCGTAGGTTATATTATTTTTTATGAGTTTATTAACAAAAACCATGTGTCGTCATATATTAGTACTATTTCCTTTAATATGAAATAAATATTTTTAGTTTAGGTTACCATAAATGGCAGATAAAAATAAAAAAGTATAAAATATATCATTCGGGTGATAGCGTTCATTTAGAAAAGGGAAAAAGCATTGAAAAAAATCGTATTAATAAAATGTGAATTAAATGGGCGTTTTATCGTTTTATTATGAATAAGTG
Organism: Wohlfahrtia magnifica; assembly: GCA_023159175.1. Lineage (NCBI taxonomy): Eukaryota > Metazoa > Arthropoda > Insecta > Diptera > Sarcophagidae > Wohlfahrtia > Wohlfahrtia magnifica. Next base: position 462,506 of record JAKWBJ010000505.1, on the reverse strand, counting down.
CTCTAAAAAATATCTTTAAGGGGGTTCTATAAGTTAGAGATAAGAACATTTTGAGCATTTTATAAAATTTATTTATGAGCACAAGAGAGAGGTAAGCTTGAAATCATTAAATGAAGTGCTTTTTATTAAATGTATGTACTTGTGTAGAATACCACATTATAGATTACACATGTACCTACTAAACCTTAAAAACAAATTCCAGACGACGACACATCAAAAATAGACTATATACATGCAAAAGTAGCTTTTATGCAATTAAGTTATTGACAGATAATTTATTTATATTTTAAACAAAAGTTTCTGGCATATTTTTTATATCAACTGTTACTATCTTAATTAATTTAGGATATAGTTATTGTTGTTCGCTGAAATAAATCCAATGTTAGAGCGCTTAAAAACGCAGGCAAAGACTTATTGCCTACCAATTGACTCTCAATCAAAGGTTTTAATGTCGCCGAGTATGGAGTTTCAAGCATATCTAAAACATTTGACTCATTTAAACGGAAATTTAAATAGTGATCGGGACTTTCCGCGTACATACTAGATATCCTGAAAAAAAAAAAAAATTTGTAGTTGTCGTCTTTTTTTGAAAAAGTATTTACTTATAGTTTGTATTCGCTCCTACTCGGTCTATACGATATCCAAAAAGCATATAAACCACTTCACGAAACTCTAAACTAGCGGACTTGTAACATTCTTTCATTTTTTTCATTTTAGAATTCATTGACTCAAGTTCAGCTCGAAGTTGATTCAACTCTTTAATATTTATTGTCATGTTAGTGGTTTCGTTGAAGCGTGCTTGAGTTACTTCATTATCTTCTTCCAGCTTTTTATTTTTACGCTTTAAACGTTCGATCTAAACGGTTATTAAAATTTTAAAACTATTTAAATTAAATAATATATTATAATTTACCTCAGCTCTTAATTTTTCAATTAAATTCTCTGCATTTTCATAAGCTTCACTTGCAGGATTCATTTTTAAGTGAACTACCTTATATTTGTTCATATTGAAGTCACCTTTGAGACAGCGATGTTCCAACTCCAATTCCAATTCTTCTTTGCGTCTTCTTAACCGTTCATTATCTATTCGTAACATATCCAGCTCTTTTTTAAAATGCTCGTATCCAACAGTCGACTCAACACTCATATTCGCATTGTGCTCGCTACTAGAATCAACATTTAAAGGCTTGGATACTAAAACTTCTTTTTCTAAAGAAGAGCACATATCTTTATAACCTATTAAAGTTTTCTCTAACATTTCGACACGTGCCTTAAGCTGACTTTCCGTTGTAGAGAGATCTACACTTCCAGATGGGTTAGATATTGTTAAATCTTTTTCAAAATTTTCCAAAAGTTGTTTATAACAGTCTCTTTCCTTTGATACTAGTAGTAGCTTTTTTTGTACCCTAACTTTAAAGGCCTTATAACGTTTTAGTTCTGCATTCAGTTCTTCTATATTTTGAATGTAAATTTCACACTTTTGTTTCAGATCCATTAGCTCTCCTTCGAGCGTTTTTGATTCCGAGAGCTTCACATTTTTTTCCGATACCATAAGGACATCATGTTGTAAAAGTTCTTCAATACGGGCTCTCAATGCCATCGCACTGACGTGTGTGTTTTGTGGACAGTGATCTTGTCCTACTTTAATCCATTCCTTAAGATCTTCCTGTGCATGCCTTAATTGCACTTGCAGAGCAACTGCTTCTGAGCGAGCTCCTTCTTCCTTTTCTAAACGACTTCTCAAATCATAAACCTGCTCTTCTAGCAAAAGCTTATTTCCTAATAGCTCTTGTAGGTTTTTATTATTTGAACGTAGTCTTTCGATCTCTTTATCCATATCTGGGATGCTTAGTAGTCGTGCCTGTGAATTCTTAAAAAAAAAAAAATTATAAAAACCTTTCAATAAAAATAATTAAGATTTTATTACTTTAGTGATTTCCTTCCAATCATTATATGAAGCTATTTCAAATTCCAACTCTTTAATACGCTGATTGGCATATGTCAAATCTTGATTTACTTTTTCATTTTGTAGCCTCAGCTCATCAAAAGAAGAAGCTTTTGTCTTAAAATCATCAAGCTGATGTTTTAGAGATTCCAACTCATCGGCATTTAACTCAAGTTCCTGGAATGTAATTTTATTTGTATTTCTAACGACCCTTCAAACTTGTCTACTTACCAATTCCGCTTTCTCCGCATGTCGCTTATACTCGCTTAATTCATTTGCCATACTATTCTGTACAATACGAGCATTCTCCTCGACATCATGCTTAGCTCTCTGAAGTTTCAAAATTATATCTTCGTAACTATGTTTCTGTTGTTGGATTTCATTTTGGGCTTTCAAAAGTTCCTGTTTAGCAGCATATTCTCGCTTTCTCAAAATTTGCATATGCTTTTCCAAGTCCTGTATTTTACCAGACGAGAAGTCACATTGCTTTTTCAATTCGGTTACTCGATTTTCATAAAGAATTTCAGATTCCTGATGTAACTTCTGTAATCGCTCCATTTCTTGTTTTAATTTTACAATCTATAAATGGTTCCATGTAGCATCCATTTCAAACATTATTGTCAACTACAAACTCACCCTGGTTTTTGATTCAATTAAATCGGCCTTCATGCGTCTAGTCTCCCAAGGGCTTGGTGGCACCGTAGCACTTGAATTATCCGAAGTATTACTCTGATTATAACTTACATTCAACGAATTATCACCGAAACTTTGGGAAAAGCGTCGTTTCTTCGGTACTTTATATAAAATATATATGAAAAAACATGAAATAATTTATATTTACACACGATTTGTCTATCGTATACTAACTTGTACCAGAATCATTAAAAGAGTCACTAAAATGTTCAAAGCTTAATTTCTTAGGAGCGGAATGAGTGACGCTGTCATTGAATTTCGCCAACATTTTATCTAAACTTGTTTTGATGTCGTCCATTCCTTTTAACAAATATTTTTATTCCTTAAAGTTTTAGCTCCAACAAAACAAATTTTTACAAGCCAAATTTATACACTGTGGCTAAAATGTTGTTTGTAAGCAGTGTTGCCATTTTTGGTTATTTTTCTGCTGAGAACTATTTTCAATTTTGGTTACTTTTCTTCACTAAACAAAAAAAGTGAATTTATGCAATGATTCTTTTTAATGTTTTTTATTCAGGTTTTTAAGAAGTGGATAACTAAAAAGGGATTTTTGGCAAACTAATGGCCTATTCATAACCAAACATATGTATGAATATGTATATTACTCGCTATTTAAGTTCAGCAACGTAATTATTTCTCTCCGTATATTATACTTTCTCAGTATCTAATTGGTAAAGTCCAAATTTTAAAGTTCTACTGTGCAAGTTTGACAATAATAGTTGAATATGCTTTATCAAGTACTGTAGCAAGTTGGGTTAGACCGTCCATGCTTCTGTAAAACCAATATATGAAATGATATCTTAATGGTTTTTGTATTAAAATATTTTGGTTACTTTTGTACCTCTTAAAATTTGTGGCAACACTGTTTGTAAGAAACCGAATCAGAGAGATAGAAAAGCAAATAACAATGAAAACGAGAAGCATAACCAGAAAGTCCGTAAAACAGAATTGTTTTTTGGTACAATTGTCAACAGTGCTGCCAATTTGTTATCATAGCATCAATTTTTAAACATTTTATATTACACAATACTTTCTGAATATATAAATAAAACTGGATGAAAAAAAACAACAATAATATAATAAAAATTAAAATTTAAACAATTTCATTAATAGCAGTTTGGATTGCTACCAGCGTTGTCAGCTTTCAAATTTCAAAAAACACTCAAATCGAGAACAAACCAAGTAACTTTCAAAAAGGTACTAAATTTAAAGTCGTTTTTAGTTTTATTTATTTTCAATTACAGTGGTCTACAAAAAACAAAAAATTTTCTCGCCTTTACATGAAACTTAATTCAAATCCGTTTTGAGTTCTTCTTCCATCGGGCAAAATATGGTAGTTATGTCAATATACTTCATCATAACTTGAAAAGGACTTGGCCGATTTTAATGCAAGTACAACCAAAACAAATCATCTCAAAAATCTGTGCAAAATTCATATTTATTACTTTTCAGTTTGAAAAACCTAGTGGTAGGGCTTGTCACCCATCATCAGTTTATAATAACAATGAAAAAGCAAAGGAAGAGGGAAATAACAACCCCCGAAAAGTTGACGACAAGAAACACGATTTGAGGATAGGCACCTGGAAAGTTAGAACTCTATACAGACCAGGGTCCTCGAGAAATATAAAGCTGACATCTTATCTCCCGATTTGACCCAGTGAGTGCTCGTATTGCCACGATCCGTATCAAGGCGAAATATTTTTACATTACCTTAATTTGTGCCCACGCCTCAACGAAGGACTTATATAAGGGCTACAGACTATATTTATGAGCTTCTGGGTAGAACATATGTTAACTGCCCTGATTATGACATCAAAATACTCCTAGGAGATTTTAATGCTAAAATATCATGTGGTGCTTTATGAAAGACACGATTCAAGTATACTGGATGTGCGTTCGATCCGTGTGGCCAATATTGACTCTGATCACTACCTAGTAGCAGCGAAGGTGCTCACTAGATTGAGCAGGGCGAAAAATGCACGTTTCCAAAAATGGAGAAAGCTAGATGTGGGTAAGCTGCGTAACCCAGTTTTGGCTGATGCCTACAAACCGAACTCTAATGTTGATGCAAACGAGATCCTCCTCTGATAATCCGGATGCACAGTGACAACATATTGCTTTTTCCACTCTATCGACTGCAAGATCTATACAGGTTATGCAAAGGCGCTGAAGGACAAACCTTGGTATGAAGAGGAGTGTCGCAAAGTAACGGAGGTCGAAAATGCTGCTTGGTCTGCTGCGATGTCAGAAATTTTCAGCGGCAATTAAATTGAAAACACCAGCCTTTGTGCACAGTTTGATCGAGAGAGAGTATGCCATTAAATTGGAGTCACGGAGTACTCTGTCCCACATCTGTCCTCTGTATTTATAAAATGGGTGATCCCAGTTTATGTACCAACTATCGTGGAATTAGTCTTCCTCCCATCTCTTATGAAATTGTATCCAGCGTAATGTGTGCGCGACTGAAACCTATCTTCGGTACTTTGATCGGCAGCTATCGTGTGGTTTTGTGCCAGGAAAATCCACAACTGATCAAATTATCACATTACGCCAAATCCTAGAGAAAACCCAAGAAAAAAAATCGATACATACCACCTCTTTGTCGATTAAAAAGCTGTCTTCGATAGTCCTATATGGAGCAAATTGTATAAGAGTATGTCTGAGTTCGGAATACCTTCCAAACGTGTACGACTATGTAGAATAACGCTCACAGAAACAAAGAAATCAGTGAAAATAGGCAATGACCTATCGGAGCCGTTTGCTACTAGGAGACAGACAGGGGGACAGTCTATCTTGCTGCCTCTTCAACATTGTAATGGAGGAAATAGCAAGAGATGCAGTGATGAATACCAGTGGAGCAATTTATAACAAGAGCCACATGCTTCTCACATATGCTGATGATATCGACATGAGAGGCGAAATTTATGAAAAGTCACGTGACTCAGAATTGAGAGAGAGTCATCTAAAGCGGGACTGGTGGTGAATGAGGGCACGAAGTTAATGGTCTTCACGGACAAGCAGCAACGCGCCTTGGACCATCATTAGGCATAAATAACTTTAATTCTGAAGTTGTGGATAACTTCGTTTAACTCGGTTCCGCCATGTATAAGAATAATAATACCAGTCTGAAAATAAAAAGGAGAATCTTGCTTTGCCAACAGATTCTATTACGGACTTAGTAAGCATTTTCGTGATAAAACCTTGAGTAGAAGAACAAAACTCCACATGTACAAGACATTAATTTTACCTGTTTTGCTGTACGGTGCAGAATCGTGGCTGTTGTCCTAATAACCAGTATCGATACCTGAGAAACTCTGAACTGTATGCACTATATTTCGATATCAATTGCGTTGGCTAGGACATGTTGCGCGCATGAGTCAAAATTCCTCAGTTAAAAAGTTTTTGATGCGGAACCTGAAGGTCAACGTAAGAGAGGGCAACCAAAACTCAGTTGGAAAGACCAGATTGATAAACTTCTTTTGAAACTTGGTGGGACTAACTAGAGAAGATGCGCACAAGATTGACGCTCTTTGGCTCGGCTATTGACCGATTGAGGTTGTAAATAGCCATATAAGTATGTAAGTAAGTTTGCAGCACAAAGGGGCTCAATAAGAAAACACGCGATTTGTGTTTGGTTTTTTCATGCTCGCAAAAATTGGTTATTTTTGTGTTTCTAATGAAATTTAGAACTATTATATTCTTATTATTAATAAAAGCACATATTTGATGTATAAATTAATACCCCGAAAAATCTATATAATCATTTTTATATTCAGAGGAGTTTTCAATGACAAAAACTCTTGTCCGATTATATCTTGGATCGATTGTATGTATATAGTATTCGTAAAAACAGAATTTTGTGTAATTTTTTCTTATATGTGTAATTTTAATGCCGGTTGTGTGTAATTTATAATGCCCTTAGTGGAAACACTGCAGATAATACAATTGTTCACGATGCAATAACCCTGCGGTTACACGATCAAGTTTTCTTGATATTGTTTCATATATATTGGTTGTCAAAATTTACTAAAATTGATAGCTGTGACGTGGGCGGCAATCAACTTAAAATCAATTTGAAAACAATTTCTTTGTTAAATATGTGTTCGCTGAGAAAACAACTACAAATTGTACATGACAATTATGATCAGCTGTTTTCTTAAAGGCGACTTGAAAAACAAGTTGGTATCAATTTTTGAAATTATGAGTGTATTAGTAAAAGAGTGTGAGTGTATTAAAATTTGAAAGGCAAAACTTGATCGTGTAGCCCCCATGTGACGAGTGAATCATTTGAATTTTGAATACAACACTGTATCAACGCCTTACTCAATAATAAACAAATGGAAACAATAATAATGATCTGTCAAAAAAAATGTAATGTAATGTAATCACATTCAAATTGTAATAAACGTCAAATAAAAGAAAAAAAACAATTTTTTGACATTAGAGTACAGACAGTCTTGTATCAGCTGTTATTGCCTTGGTAAAATTAGACCAACTTCTGATTGCATCTTGCTACTGTTTTGCAAATAGAGGCAGGGTTGTCAGATCTGGCGATTTCTATCCAAACATAGCGATTTTAAAATTTATTTAGCGTCATAAAATTCGGTCTGGCGACTTGGCGATTTATAAATTAGTTGGCGATTTTGTTGGCAATTTTTGATAAAAAAAAAGAAAAATTAAAATTATTATATTGGTATTTTTATGTAAAAAATTCGTGAACATAATTTATTTATTGTGTCGATTATAGATGGCAGCCGAATTTTAATTGTGTATATGGAACTGAAACTAATAGATTTTTGTCCAGTTTATGTATTGCAGTTTTATATAATGCAATTTTCGGCAACTGACAACGAAATAAGTTCATAAATGGTACGATAAAAGCTGTTAACTTGAAAAAAGTAGAACAAAATTAATGTGTTTGCTTGAGAAATTCTCACATATGCATACCTCAGGGCTATGAAGTATGTCGTCATCATAACAGGTCTAACCATAAACAGGTCTACTTCTCTTCTATCCAAATCAACTAAAATAATTAAAATCTGATAGTATTCCGCTAAGTTATAAGCCTATAAGTGTATGAAGGTACGAAAAAAATCTCATACCCGTAATTAAAGATTTTGGAGATGTTTCCAAAATTCCAAAAACTGAATTTTGTACTCGATAGCGTTTATTTGACAAATAGTATAACTTTTTAGTTATTTTAACTCCTTTTTTGCCGCATAGAGTAATTTAATTCTCATACAAGGCAATGTGAAATGTGTCGAAAATAAAGTGTATAACGTTTTAGATATATAACAATAATGAGACTGTATTTTATATCAACCATAACAATTATTTTTTATAGTCTTCTAGCTCTCAGTAAACTATGTTATAGTGAACATTGTGCGCTTACTGTTTTTGTTAATAATTTTGCTTAACAAAATTAACAAAATATTTATTATAGCGAATTTTTTTCCACATTTGGCGAAATTTAAGAAATCGAAAGAACTTATTTGTCATTTGTTAACAATTCTTTTTTTTAATAAATTAAATTGACAAAATGTAAATGAGATGATTTGGCGATTTTGGCGAAAAAGCGTAAAAATATTCTGACAACTCTGAATGGAGGTAAAATACACGGACTATTATTCTGTGGTAGAAAGCAGATAAGAAAATAAATAATAAGCAGAAATCAAGTCAGAAATTTTTAAATCCTACAGATTAATTAAGCTGAAAAAATGTCGGAGACTAAGGCCGAAATTGAAAAACTGAGGAATGAGATTCAAGAGCTGAGAAAGCAGTGTGAAGCTAAAGAAGAAGCGCTTAAGGAACTACAAAAAGAAAAATACTGCATATCTTCACAATATGGCTGTCGATTAAGTAATGAGGATATAGAACGCTACAGTCGGCAAATTATCTTACCGAATTTTGGTGTAAGAGGGCAAATTAAATTAAAGGAGACAACATTTTTAATTGTTGGTTTGGGAGGCTTGGGATGTCCCGCATCACAGTATTTAGTGGCAGCAGGATGTGGTCGTTTGGGTTTGGTCGATTATGACGAAGTGGAAAGAAGCAATTTTCATAGGCAAACTTTACATACTGAATATGAGATCGGTATGCCAAAAGTGGAATCGGCAAAGAGAGCCCTAAAAGAGATTAATAATAGTTGCCAAATTGTATGCCATCGTGTTTTATTGAATAGCGAGAATGCTATTGAGATTTTGGAACAATACGATATCATAATAGATTGCACAGATAATGTAGCAACACGATATTTATTGAACGACTCATGCGTAATGTTAAAACGACCGCTTATTTCTGGAAGTGCTTTACAAATGGATGGTCAATTAACGGTATACAATTACGGTGAGACAGGTCCATGTTATCGGTGTTTGTTTCCTGTACCACCACCACCAGAAACAGTTACAAACTGTGGAGACGGAGGGGTTTTGGGCGCAGTTACGGGTATTATTGGTTCGCTTCAAGCATTGGAGGCGATAAAGGTAGCTTTAGACGGTGCTGGTGGTGAGATTTTATCCGGCCGTATGCTAGTATTTGAAGGATCTCGTTGTTTATTTCGCAACATACGTCTTCGTGCGAAACGAACAAATTGTGATGTTTGCTCTCCTACACCTTTGGTAACTCGCCTTATTGATTATGAACAATTTTGTAGTATGAAAGCTTCAGATAAAAATACGGCATTGAATTTACTTTTACCAGAACACCGTCTGAGTGTAAAGGATTATCGTGATAAATGGGAAAAGTCAACTCATATTTTAATTGATGTCAGGCAACCAGCAGAGTATGAAATATGTAATTTACCAAATTCAAAAAACATTCCCATTAAGTCAATTTTAGATGACTCGTATTTAACGAGCAATTATGAGTTTATCAATAATAAAGAAATACCTTTAATTGTGCTCTGTAGGCGAGGCAATGATTCACAAATTGCAGTTAAATATTTAATGCAAGCATTTCCAACTCGTAAAATATACGACATCAAAGGCGGCCTATATTCATGGCATAATCAAATTGACGATAAATTTCCTATATATTAAACATTGCCTATATTTAAATCTACAAAGATAAAATCATGTTATATATGTACAGTGAAAATATTGTATATGTACCGACAAAGGTCTACGTACGGAAACAATTTTTACCTTTTTATGAATTCAAAAGCATTAAATAAAAAAATAATGGTAGTTTTATTTTAAATTAAATCGATTTTTATTGATGCAAACCAAAAAAAAAAAAAATATTTGTTCCAATAAAAATTAATAAAATTGTTCATGAAAAACAAAATGCCTTGACAAAAGTCTACAACAAACATGTAATGGTTTTTGTCGTTAAATAATTACTAGATAGTGCCTTAGTAAGTGAAATAAATATAGACGAAAATTTAAAAGATGTTAGTACTAGGAATAAACTGAAGACTATCCTGGGTTAGCTGAATAAACTTATGGACTTCCACTTTGGTACACGAATGATTCTTGGTCAAAATTTATTGGAAATTTGCTTCCGTGCTCTAAAAGTTTTTGAAAGAGGACAAGGCCCTTAAGGGCAACAAGAAATCGTTTACTAATCTTCATGTAAATGAAGGGGTTTTAAATCAAGTACTGAGAAGGCATTCACATTCAATCACTTTGAATAATTCTTCGCCTATGGACGCCTGTCTCAGAGTATTTCAAGATCTGGACGACAGAATTCTCGACAGATTTAAATTTTTGTTTAGTGGTAGGTTATTTTCCTATGATTTTCAAGAATGATTTTCAGTTTCTAAGCCGAGGAAGGCTCCCAAATTACTCTCTAGTTATAGGCCCATCAGCATTCTAATTCTATTGGACAAGGTGTTTGAAAAGAAAGCAGCAGAAAAATTTTGGATTTTTCTAATCACAATAATTGTAATGTATTATTCCATCAACCTTTTTATATTACTTCAAACCATAGTTGAACGGATAAGCTTTTTAACCTTATCTGGCTGAGAATTATCTACAGCGTATACATATTGATACGTTTTAACCTTCTTAAAACATTTGAGTTCGCTGAAATTGCGCTAAAATAAAAGAAGCACCGCTTTATTTTGTTATTTTACAGTTTTTTATTTATTCCACTACTTTTATACTCTTTGTCTTAATACAACACTTAATACTCGTTTATACAACACTTTTATTTCAACTTTAACACAACTTTATATATTGAGAACCAAACGATAACTGACATGTAGGTAAAGCAACCCCTTTATATAGTTAATTGCCTACAGTTTGGAAAGTTTCGAAAATATCGACCATCCCCTATTTTTATATCCGTTAATTCAAATGTAGTGAAAATATGGTCGATTTAGCAGTGCTGCCAAATTTACAGGGTGACACATATCTACCAAATATACTAAAAAGTTGTAATTTTTTTATTTTCGTAACACTACCTCCCACTTAAGCCTATTCGTCCCGAATAGGCTCATTATCTTTCTCCCCATAGCTCGCAAGTCGCTCTAGATGTAACACTTTCATTTTTGATTGTGGGCTATCGTTCTTCTGTATTCCGTATACTACATCGTTTAACCTCTTACCTACCTTATAAACGTTTGGGTACCATTGAAAAGTCAGCCCAAATGATGAGATCTGTTTTTATGTGCATCCTTTGTGTGGGAGTGAAACTATGAGAGCGATATGTCTAAGGCAGGTACACGTATTTTAAAAACCGAATGCGATGTTTGACCGCCTCCTAGAAGATTAACTGCAATGCCGGTCCGTGCAACTGGTATATAGTTTGACAGTATTACAACACCTAATAAAACAAACACTGCATTGTCGACAACATGCATTACTAAAGAAGATGCTTGTAGCTGTTAAAAACACATTTGAAAAATAATATATCTGATGCCGAAAAGTAGTTAAAAAAAATTACTTGTTTTAATCTGTATAACACGTTGTTTTTATGTTATTTGTGCACTTATTTCTTAAAAGCAAATTAACCTTTAAAGTTTAACATTACTTGACACTATATATTAAACCACCCTATATTAATACACTTGATAAAACAAGCACTGCATTGCCGACAACATGCAGTAGTGCAACCGATGAAAAGGTATTTGTAACCGATAAAAAACATCTTTGCAAAATAATATACATGATGATGAGGATAGCTATGATAGAAAACTCTACTCTTTTTTAGCATTTGTGCTCTTGTTTCTTTTAAATGCACTCTTTTTACATCCCCAGAAATTGGCATCCCTATTAAGAAATAATATACTTATATGATGATTATGATGATGATAGAAAACCGTTTAAAGAAAATATTTACTTGTTTTACTATAAAAGACATTATGTTTATGCGTTATTATGTGCTTACGAGTATGTATGTGCTTATTTTCTTGAAACAATTTTAACTGCTAAAGTTTGGCATCACTTGGCACTAAAAATTAATTAACCTTGTACAAGTATTGCCACCAAGAACGGTTTTAGCAACAACAAAATAGTTATGTTAAATTGTAATATAGAAAACTATGAACCTTAAGGCTTTAAAAATGAATTTTTAACGCAAACATTAACTTCAAGACTTCTCACTATTTTCCGTCATTAGAGTGGAAATTTATCTTTAATCGTTAATCATTAATTTTGATGCAGTAATATAGAAGATATTTGCAACCGACAAAAAATACCTATTAGAAATCTATACATATATATAAAAGAGGATTATAAAATGAGTTGTAATTGATGTTCTCTGAAACGCGCCAACCGATTTTGTAAGCCCTTAAGCGAAAAGTGAAGCCAATACCAAGGTTTTTGTGTATATGCGGTTTTTGCAGACCCTTTGGTTCGCGGCTTATTGATGTTAGAGTGAACCCCTTTGTATTGCATAAGTTTTACTTGAAAACGAAATTTGTTACAGCATTTAAACTTTGTGTGGGTTAGAAAATATTTTTAAAACTGTGTATATAAAAAAACATATGCAGAAAGCTTTTATTTGGTGTGTGGTTTTACTATTGTTCAACTGGGCGGTGCCACGCCCATATAAAAATTGTGTTTATATGTCTATATCTTTAAAACAGTAATAGTAAGCGTTTCTAAATTTGACCCAAATTACTTTGTCGTCAATACAAATCATCAATAAAAAATTGAGCCCCATACAAATTAAATATTGATTATTGTGTATCTAGAGAACGATGGAAGGTTCTGAATTTGATCTAAATTACTTCTTAGATAGTAAAAACTATCAGTTAAAAAGTGGACGGAATCGGATAAGTGGGCATGGTACCACACAAATTAAATAATAATTTTTGTATTTCTAAATTTGGTTATAATAACTTGACAGCGCGGTAACTTTTAAAGCTTTCTTTATTCACATCAGTCAAAAAGCAGATACAACACGAAGGCTCCCGGCAACGCGGGAGGGATTACTTCAGTAATATATACATATATGATAGATTTAGTTATTAATATTCAATGTGTGTTTTTATTTCAAGATTCAAAATAACAAATTGGCGACGAGAGTAAAGAAAAAATGTAAATGTATGTAAATAATAAAAATTTTCAAATCCTAGCCTTAACAAAATGGAGGCAATGCAATTAAAGCAGATGACATTACAGAAATAGCGGCGGCAGTGCAACAACCATCATCGAGTGGTGCTACCACAAATCTCAACATAATTCAAACTTCGACGCCTTCGATCCAAAGATGGAATCTTTTAAAGCAGTTTTTGCAGATAAAGAATTGTGGTCAGAATCGGTATTGCCAAGGTTAGCAGCCCCTAGAAGCGTAAATGTACTAAAGTACGATGAAATTGCTTCAATTTTGGAATTGAAAAATAACATCTTAGTTGGATAGCACAAATTTCTTTGCGAAATTTAAAATGATAATAATATAATGATAAACATTTAGTTTCAACTTTACAAAAACGGGAAACTGATTGCGGATTTGTATGTAAATGTACTAAGTCGGTTGCGTACAATTTTCTTAGACAGCAATTCATAAGGGGATTACGTGGTGGCTACACTAGAGACCAAATGTTGCAAAATCCAGAATTAACATTTGAACAAATTGTGGAAAAAGCACAACACTAGAAGCAGCGAAACTAGACAACAAGGTAACTTGAAACATTGCAACATGTTAAACAACCGATATTCATCAAATGCACTATCAACAAATGAATAATCAAAAAAGAAGAAATCGAAGTCGTAGCATTTCTAGATATAGAAAATCAAAATCTTCAAATGGAGTAAATTACAGCGAATTAGGACTTAAAGGAAAGTATCTTAGATGTTGCCGTAATAATCATTTGTAGAATGACTGCATAGTAAACAAACATAAATTAAAAAGCAAGTCATGCCGTAAAAGTGGTTACGTTACACAGGTTTGTATTAATAAAAGGTCCGCTATCTAACGTGTTTTTTTTCAACTAGTGCTTATTTCGTGAATGGTAACACTTAGCTCATGTCTGATTTGACATATAATTAGTTTTATTCTTCCGCTGAACGAATATGGTTGAGTATACGCTTGAACAACGCTGGGAATCTGGGCCTGCGATCGACTTACGGAAGATGCCGATTTTGTCAAAAAAATCATCAAAATCATCACCATTTTGAACTTGGCAGGTATGTAAACAAGCAAAATTGTCGCATTTGAGGCACAGAAAATCCGCACGCATACATTGAAAAGCCGATACACCCAAGACCAGTCACTGTTTAATGGGGATTTTGGTCCAGAGGCATAATTGGACCATTTTTCTTCGAAAATGAGCAAGGAGTGGCCGTTACAGTCAATGGCGATCGTTATCGGGCCATGTTGAACGAATTTTTGTTCACAAAAATTGAAGAGGAGGATATTAGCAACATTTGGTTTAAACAGGACGGCGCAACACAGCCGAATCTACACTCGATGTTTTGCGCCCTGTTTTTGAAGATCGTATCATCAGCCGCAGAGCTGATGTCGTTTGGCCACCTCAGAGCTGTGATTTGACACCGTTGGACTATTATTTATGGAGGTCCGTCAAAGATAGGTGTTACGCTAACAAGCCAGAGACAATTGACGCTTTAAAGGACAATATTCGTGAAGCCATTGGTGAAATACAGCTGCACACAATCGACACATGGCCAGCCGAGGCAGCCATTTGAATGAAATTATTTTCCATTATTAACCGGAAGGATTGTACTTTCAAATAAAAAAAGAAATTTGAGAAAATATTCAGTAGTTTTTTTTATAGCATTTTCAAAAAAAAAAAAAAAAATATTTGGCGGACCATTTAGTAGGTTAAATTAAAATAACCATTATAACACAGTTAACAACCAAGCGAAATCAAATGCAATAGAGTCATACACGCCAACAGAAGAAGATTGTCTTAAAGTAAATCAAATTGTTGATATTGGTGACAATAATGCTGTACAAACGTCATTAAAAGATGCTGACAAATTTTATATAGATATTCTAATCAATGGAAATAAACAAATTTTGAAGTCGATTCAAAGTAGCGGTTAACATTCAGCTACATGGTGTCCGCCGGGAAGGTATACTACGTTGTTTATTTATAATTTGTGATTATATGAAAGAGAATGGATCTTATATTGATAAATGCTTTATTTAATGTCGGCAATTATGTATGGAAAATAATATAAGATAAATGCCCGCCTCTGTTAGCCTCGCATATGCGAGCCCTTTTGAGTAAATTTTCCAATACATTCTCACACATTTCACGCGGTATTTCATTAATTTCATCACGAATATTTTGTTTGAGTTGCTACAGCGTTTCTGGTTTGTTTGCATAAACATCACCATTCCTTGAAATAATTTGTTGTGGAAAGAGGTATCGAAGTAATTCCATTGTAATCCTGGCTGTATGCGCTGTCTTGTTGAAACCACATGTTGGTCAAGCCCAAAGCATGCAGTTGTGACGTTAAAAAGTTTTCAATCATATCACGATATCGCTCCCCGTTGACAGTTACCGTTACGCCGTGTACAGTTTCAAAGAATTAAGGTCCAATGTTTCCTCCTAACCTAATTGCACACCAGACTGTCATTTTTAATGGATGCACATGTAACTGATGACTAATTTGAGGGTTTTCCATTGCCCAGAACCGACTATTCTGTTTATTCACATAATCATTCAAATGAAAATGTGCCTCGTCACTCATTATGCATTTTTATAAAAACCGATGATTGATTTTGATAAAATGTTTTAACGATTAAAACACGTTGGTTTACTGAATATTTTTCCATGATGAATTTGCTACGTCTCTACTTCACGACTGCCAAATATGAACTGTCAAAAATAATGTTTACCAAAATGGCGGCAAAACAAAGTAATGTGGCTTCCAGGCGGACACCCTGTAGAATCAGCGCATTACCCAATCAAAAAATCGACGAAATTTTCAATAGTTTAAAAAATTCTAAGTATTTTTGCAAATTAGATTTGTACCGTGTTATTTTTATAGAGGTTTAAAATTTAAGTTGAAGAAACTATTTTGACTGGCAGCCATTTTGTCAGCTGTCAAGTGATTTATGTTTAGTTTAGTTTGGCATCTCAACATGAATAGAACAAAGCTCCTAAATGCGCCAAATGGGCCCAAAACAAGATTGCCGTTGATCCCGATTTTCATAAACGAATTTTGTTTAGCGATGAAGCTCACTTTTGTTTGAATGGATACGTAAATAAACCAAACTTCCGTATTTGGAGGGATGATAATCCTCAAGCGTATGTTGATATACCGTTACATACAGAAAAAATTAACAAGTGTTTTATGGGCTGGTATATGCAAATTCCATATTTGTTATTTTGAAGTTTGAAAAATGTATAAAAAAAAAATCAAGGCACATTGAACAAGGTAGTTTTGCCTGTAAAACAACTAATCTTAAACAAAGAACAGAAATTATATTTTATATACACAATTACCGTTGGAAATTACACAAACCTGTTTGGATATTTTGGAATGTAGCTGCAAACTGTCGCAGCTACATTCTAGCACTCGATGTTCGTACTTATGGAGCAATTGGTCGTAATCATCATTTTACGATTTTTTCAAATCGATTGAAGATAACTCACTTGCATTTTGTAATTAAGCCGGATATATCAGGCTTAATTTTAACACTGTAACATGAGTATAAGCCCGAAGAATGGCGATTACATATTTATAGATTCGTCTGAAACAGCTTAGAAGATATTTTCCAGACAAATACTAAGAATTTAATTCCAATTGCACTCAGTAGTAACACGAAAGAGACTTCTTTGTCAAAAAATTCTCTAGATCGTGAAATACCATGAAACAATAAAAAAAGATGACGCCGACAGGTTTTTAAAATAATTTTCTACTGCGCATATACGTCATAATAGAAAAAAAATGTCTGTATTATATGAAATTTTAAGCAAAGTTGTGGAAAAAACAATATTATATTTTTTTTTGCATATATAACATATAAAAAATTTATTTGAAATTGTTACATAAGTTAGTATTTATATGAAAAAAAATAATTATGTAAAATAAAATATATTTGAAATAAGTTTTAAAAAATTTTTTGCATAAAAAAATTCAAATAAATACACGTCAAAATCATTTTAGGTTTTACTAACGCACAACGACTGGGATTAGTTAAAATAATATTATTAAATCTAATTTAAATTAAATATAATTTATGTCAACAATTTTTATCGGTATATTTTTGTTATTATAATTTGTTGTTATAGGAATTTGCCCTCGAGTTAATGTTTTTAAAAAGTGATAACTCTTTAAATAATACTAAAAAATTCATAAAAAGACTGACTTTAAGACACATTTATTATTTATTTTTTTGTTTTGACTTAATTATTACTTGGATACGTTTTTTTTTTCTATATACATAATTTTTGTTTTATTTTACTTTTACTTTTTCTTTATTTTTATTTTTAATTTTAATTTTTCTTAATTTTGATTTCCTTTAATTTCTTCCTCCTTAATACCACCTTTACATTTCATGTCAGCTTAATAAATGTCAATTTAGTTTATCTTAATTGTTTTATAATTTGGCACTTTTGCACTTTTTGTTTTCATTTATTTCTTTTTTAATTTACAACATTACCCCATTTGATTAGTGCCATTTACGAAGATAAGAGTGTTGTCTGAGCTAAATATATGCTCTCGCAGTTCAATGTTTTGATTGGTCTTACGTTTTATGTTTTTATGTTTTTTTTATCGATCGTGTACAATGTACATAATATATTGCATTAGGTTCTGTTAAAATTTTGTTTTTTGTTATTATTATTCTTTTGTTTTTTAGAAATGAAAAAAAATAAGAAAGGAAAAAGATAATTGTTAGTGTTGCCTATAAGTTGCGGGATTATTAATAGGATTTAGGAATTATGATATTTAGTGGGAATTAGTGGCAAGGTTTAGGTTTATGACAAATTGACATTTTCCTTTCAAATTTGATGTATTTGCAAGAACGTAGGTCTCCTTTACCAGGTAAATCTCTTATTCAACCTTAATTTTTTACATAATGTCTATCGAAATGAAAGGTGTATAAGTAATTAGTGCGGGAGAATATTCAACGTTTCATTAGTGATTGATAATGAAAGTTTTAAGGAATTTTTTCTAATAACGTCGGAATAAAAGAAAATAAAAGAGAAGGGAAAAACCTTATTGGTGATATTTAGAGAACTATCAGAATATTTAGTGACTTATTTGAAAGGGGAAATAAAAGAGGAAAACATCGGCTTTATACCTTTATGGTGCATCCTGTCTACTTTTTGCAGGGGAAAATTTCTTCTTCTTTTGATTTCTACCATTTTTTAACATTTGCAAATAATACTGTGTAATTCACAACATCAAAATTTAAATATTAATTGGTTATCCCCTTGATATCAGCACAAATTGGAATAAAATATCAAATAAGGGGAATTAACAAAAACAACTTCCAGTGAATAGATAAAACAACAACAGGGGTTCCCAACATTTTCTAATTGTACGGGGAATATTTTGAAAAATTTTATTTTGTAGAAAATTATCAGTTTGCGGTAAAAAATCCGTTAAGCGCTAAATACCGTTAGCAAGAAAGCTACGGTACTTGGCACAAACGGTTGGGTATATTTACGTAAAAGAATTACCTAAACTCAACCCCTTAAAGATGCTAAATATAAACTTATTAAATATCTAAATAAGGAAACAAATACGACAAAATTATTATAGCTACATGAAATTCTATCGTCATTTAAACTGCAATTAAAGTTAAGTATGGCAAATGTATTAATGCAAGAGAATATTTAAAAACCCCTTCTTTCCAAGAAATTTTAGCCACCCACGAATTCTAAAGAAGGCCTTCTGCAGATTTTTGAATGGTGAGTCAATAAGTTTTAATATTTCAATAATTAATACATTTTTTTCTTGCATTATTAACATTTAATAGCACATAAGCAAGAGAGCACAATCAATCTTTTCAGTTATAACATTTTCGCATTTATATAGATAAATTTTAATAACTCTTTTATAAAAAAATAAATTTTAGTTTGGGACACCCTGATGTTTTGCTTATTTATTTCCAGATTTATTCCAGTTTATCATAAAGAGAATCGAACATGTTGTAACAGAACAGCTGTTTAGAAAGATCAATGAACTTTATATTTAAAATTGCTTTTGTTCTTTTCTCATATGCTTTATTTAAACTGCACTATGGGCAATAACCCAATGATATATGTTTAAAATGTATTAATTTATATTTTTTTTCTAATACCGTTTTTTTTAATTAAATTTCTTTAAATTTTATGTTTGATTTATTATTATGTTTAAATTTTCTTTATTATTAATTTAAATAATATATTACGAAATTATTATTATTGTTATTATCTTTTTTTCTGTATTTGTTCTTCGCAATGAAATTAATTTAGCAATGTTTAGTTTAATATTAGCATTTATGATTAAAATTTCCGATAGATTTGATGAAATAAATTGTGTGAGAATGAACTGCTAAATTTAAACGTTACAGACTTTACTATTGCTCTAATTTTATAAAGATATGGTTATCTTTAGGCTTGGGGTTCTGGAAATATATGCCGCCGGGACAAAGGATGGTGAGGGTACTAAGGCTTTACATCCAACAACAACTGGATGGCATTAATATGTAGGTGTACTTTAATATTGAATACTACTATTTGACTTCACAAGAGGACAGAGCAATGAGTTTTAGTTTGTGTTTTTTTTTTCAGTTCTAGTCCTTAAATTCATATAAATGAGTATATTCAAATGTAGTTTAAATTGTAGTTTTTTTAAATTCGTTTGTTTTAGTCTATAATAAGAGTATATAATAAACTTAAGTTGAGACAATGGGACACGAACCCCGCACCAGACTGATAACTAGTTTTTTTTTCATTGGCTTCCTATTCGTCCTTATTATCTCTACTTTATTAACACCTAACCACTGTAACATCGACAATTAATTCGATTAACAAAACTAATTGAAGTTAGATATCATTGTTGGCCGAAACATCGATCAAAACATTCAAATATTTTTACATATTGGTTTAACACATCAACATTGTTGTTGTGTACTTTGCAAGTCATTGCTTAGATTGTAGTTTACATTACATTACAAGACGTAAAAACGTGTTTGTGGGATACCCGATTCAGTGGCGATCAGTACAAGAAGTAGAACGGCACTTGTTTCAATTGACAAAATCTGTTGCTTCCACTACATATGTAATTTAATTTAACGAATGACCGTATATTCCCAAGATTGTTTTGAGTATTGATAACAATACCGTCAAAATTTATCTATTTTCCAAAAGGATAATGAAGTAGTCCACAATTCCAAGGCAATTAAAAATTCATTTTTGGATAAAAACATTAATGTGATGGAATGGTCGGCTAGTAGTCCTGATTTAAAACGCATACAAATTATTTGGCCCATTCTGTCACAACGCCAATTTAATACCTGTCACCAGTTTAATATTTTACAGGGTTTGAGGACGGGCTTTCTCGAAAAATGGCAAATATACCGCTTTGAATGTTATGTTAATTACTTTATACTTATCTCGTTCGAAAAAATATAGTTTCTTAATTGTAATAAGATAAAGTTACTCAATACATACATTTTATTTCTAAATTGAATTCTTCCCTAAAGAAGTTTTGATTTGTTAAAAAAAGTTTCTGAAATAAAACTAGTTTTGCTTAAAAAAAACGTAATACGTGTTGTACGCTATATTTATTTCACTGGGTGTGTTCATAACGGTTCTTAAAATGGTATTTGTAAACTTTGAGATTACACCGACTGTCTTAAATTGAAGAATATTTAATAAACCCGATGATCTGTGTATGTCGAAATTTGGTTCTCCTGACAATTGAGTATCATGGGGAATGAGGAGAATAGAACAGAGTTTTTACGAACAACCAGTGCCATTTCAAAATTTAAGCTAAGGAAATAGGCAGCGTTGATCGTTATGAATATCTTGGCTGCATTCTTTCATCGAATGGAGCTAAAATGAAGGGTGTGGAGAATCGAATAAGGAAAAGACAGAGTGCCTTTGCGTCGTATTAACATATACAAGTGAGCATCATTATTGCATGAGAGAAATTTTTTTTTTTTTGTATGGTTCAGAAACATGGTTGGTAGCAACAACACTACAGCCAACAAATTGCAATCATTTATAAACAGATGCCTTCATAGTATATTGCAATAAGACGTTTCATTTTAAATAGCCCGCAATTTTAAAAGTTGTCATGAGTCTACTTGTAACTACTTGACGAAGAACAAGTAAAATGATAAAAATGGAACATAATGCGCTTCAACAGTTCGCAAAACTAAAGCATTTTTGAGTCGTCAGTGTTTCAGCCACCAATTGGAACAAGTTAGTCATGACCAACTGGGATTATTGCTGTTGTAGCTTAAAGTTCTTAAAAACCCAGGTTTTTCCATTTCTAGTCGATCTATGAATTTGGATATTCCACAAACGCTGCCGCACGCTGAATAATAATTTTGTACTGCCCGAATTGGATGACATTAATGAGGGCGACATTTATTTTCAACAAGACGGCGCTATGTGCCACACAAGTAACGATACCATCGGTCTTTTTTTTCGAGAAAAGGCTGTGTAGTTTCTTGAATAGACGATCACAATTGGCCACCGAGTCTTCTAATTTAACACGTTTGTGCGAATTGGTGATGGAAAATTTAACAAAAAGAATATGGTGCAGCAAGGGTAGCCATGGAAGCAAATTGGCTGACATTGTTTTCCGTTATTTATGGCATACCTTCCTCTTTACAATTTAGTAAACATCCGATAATTTCATTCAAAAATTCTTCTTTTTTACATATCAAAATGAAACCTCTTATTGGAATACCATATATATTCAACGAACGCTTCCCAAATATAACCGACCACCAAGGAATACGAAGTGATATCACTAGGCAAAAGTCCGACTGGCTCTGTTCCGTTCCAATGAGGATGAAATATCACAATATCACAGGAGCAGACCAAGAAATGCATGGAGAAGAACACTAACAGTTGACATCAAGTCTTCCGTTAATGATATTTGGCAAACGGCCGTCGTAACTGGAGTAACTTTGTAAATAGACTAAGTTTTTTACATGCATGTACATATAATACTTATGAACATGTGATTTTATTGCTTTATTTATTTCATTATAAAGATCATTATTGTTGTAATATTTACTTTTAAACTTTAAAGTCAAGTTTCAATTAAAGAATTCACATTAAAATAATGCCTTTAAAATTACAGAAAAGTGATAAATATTATATCTATATTTACTTTTTACACTTTACTTTAAAATAAAGCTTAAAATTCACCACAACTCTACATTATTTTCACCACTGTTACCCTGACAAACTTTAAAGGACATTCTTACCACAATAAAAGCTAAAATTGGTAAAAAGTTTCCTTTAAAGTAATAACATACACATACGAGTGAGTACATTTGTACTTTTCGAAATTCTATAACATATAACTATGTGTGAAGTGAACTAACGAACAAACGAATTACTATTTATGTAGTAAAAAGCGACGACAATGTAAAATAATTTGCAGTGCGTAGGCGGTTGTCGTGGATGTCGTACTCTATTTGTTGATGAACAAACACGTGCTAAACTTGTATACTACTACCATACTACAATGCCAAGGCGCGTCGGAATTTTCATACCTATTATTATAGTGCACTCCTATACATTTATAACAAATATAAATAAATTGTAATTATTATTATTATTGATATAACAAATAAATACCTATATTATTTTAATTTATTTCCTTAAAACTACCTTGAAAAGATAAAGATAAAATTTAAATTTTAATAGTGCAAACGAAAAAAAAAAATCGATAAAAAATATGTACAAATAGAAAACTAATCAATAAATGAGAATCTAAGATGTGACTATTAAGTATGTACTCGTATGTATATAATCTACATACTATACGAATACTTGCATATTCTGCCATTTAGAATGTTAAATAAAATAATATCATAATTTTAATTTTATTTTAAATTAATTATTGTACATTATTATACAAATATATATGAGAAAGATTAACGAAATTGAATTAAATAAATCGAGTTATTTTTAAAGAAAATCCCATCAATTATATATATTTGTATATATATACTTATATATATATATATATATATATATATATATATATATATGTATATATATTGTGTTTTATATAAATGTGTGTATGTGCATATAATAATATACACAAAAAATCTATACAATTTGTAATAGATTAGAAAAAAGCTAAATACGAATAACAAAAAATAACAACAGCAAAAGTGCAAAAGTGCAAAGTGCAAAAAAAAATTTAAATTATTTTTTGAAATAATTTGCTATTTCTGTTATGGAAAATTAATTTGTAATTATTATAGTTAACGCATACATATGGACGTACAAAATAATTATTTTTGTGTAGCAACATTTTTCGCCATGTAATCAATAAGCAAGTTTTCTTTTATCTATTGTTGCCAACAGTTTTATTTAGTTCAGAGTGATCTTCTTTGCATACATGACAAAAATCGATTAAAAATAGTAATTACAAATAATATAATAAACTTAAAAAACAAACAACTGACAACCGCCAAATTATAAGCAGCACAAACCTTAAGGTAACTGCATCATACGAGTAAAATACTATTATTTCTTTTTTTACAATTTTATATTCAATTTCCACACCACACACCTTTTTTATATAATTTTTGTTTTTTTTTTTTATAAAATTCAACTTTCATTTACATTTTTAAGCTTATTAGTGTTCATTTCATGTAAATACAATTTTTTACTATTTTTATTAGAAGTTGGTAAAATAATTAAAACAGTAAACTACTGTTAATAATTTGAAAATTAAATTTTGTATAATGATTATATGCGTCCATCGTACCATCAGTAGTAATGAAAAAAAAAACAAACGTTGCACATTAAAAATGTATTGTATGAGAGCTTTAAAAACAATTTCATTTGATGATTTCATTCTACATACATGCATATGTATGTACATATGTAGCTATTAATTTGCTGCGTATTATTATTATTTTGTTTAATAAGTTATCACGCATACGCCATGTAGAACTTGAATTATTTCTTTTCAATAAATTAGATGCTGAATTTGAGATGAGGATGCTGCTTAAAACAATAAAATTATAAAAGCAAAATGCGTTTAATTTAGGGTTTTTTTCCCGGACTTTCTGTCCCGGGATTAACCGATTTCATTCTCACTTGGCCGGGATTTTTATGCGGGATACCAGTAATTTTTTCATATACAACAAAAATTTTGAAGCTGAAAATATTTACACAAGTAAATATATATACTTTTTAACAATATTGTCTATATACCGGGTAAAAGTGGAGCAGCTGAAATAAAATCTGTAATGGAAACTTGCTTAGAAGAGTACAATTTAGTATTTGAAAAACATTAAGCTGCCACAATCGCAGATGCTCCCAATGTTATGAAGGAATTTGTAAAAGATAAAGATAAAAGTTTTAGATGTAAGACAGATAATTTTAAAAATTTTTAGAAAAAGCATAATGAAAAATGCTATTCTGAAAACATACGTCGCTTTAAAGTAACAAAAAAAAAAAAAAAAAAAAACCGTCTTCATTTAGACGTTATAAAATCTAAATTCTAGAGAATAGAGGTGTACACTTTTTTACGCTGAGTGTACGTGTATTATAAATAATTTACTTTCAGTAATTGTAATAATATAATCCTTAATTTCTATTTTGCTTTACAGATACGAAAATTATTTAAAAATAGGAGCATTATAAATGACGATTTTTGCAAATATGGACTTTTCAGCAACCGAAAAAAATTGCTTAAAAATAAGGCAACGGTAAGTAGATTATTTTTGATTATTTTGAAGATGAGTCAATTGATTGCACAGACTATAAAAATATTGAATAGAATATTGTGATTCATGTTTTCGATCTAAAATTTGTTCTTATATCACCAAAATGAAATATGATGTAGAATAACTCAATAACTTGCAATAATTTTCCTTTTATTCTTATTACATGTAATCTGCAAATTATTGAATAAAAATTGCTTACATACATACATACATACATACATATGTGGATTAGCATATTTCATTGTTTGTAATTAAATATTTAATAATTCTTTTTTATTACATTTTAACAAAAAAGGC
Source organism: Wohlfahrtia magnifica (assembly GCA_023159175.1). Classification (NCBI taxonomy): domain Eukaryota; kingdom Metazoa; phylum Arthropoda; class Insecta; order Diptera; family Sarcophagidae; genus Wohlfahrtia; species Wohlfahrtia magnifica. The sequence goes on along the minus strand of JAKWBJ010000505.1, from coordinate 437,284 downwards.
CTGAACGAGCTTCCAGTTTAGCATTGCCTCATGGTTCACTATTAGACTTTTATGATAAACAACAGGAGCAATGTAACTCTGTTGCACTATTACCAGTTACGGCAAATATGGTGCTGAGACGTCACTCGTCTCATCACTATCCAATGTTAGAAAGCGAAAAACATCAAAACCAGCAACGTAATTTACATTTGTATCAACAGAAACCATCGCCACAATATTATCAAGATTTACAAATCTCCCATTTAAATAAGGAGAATACATCACCGCTAAATCATCAAACTAAACCGAGGGTTGGTTTAAATGATGTTAAAGATGTTAATAGCTTAATGACATCAATTACTGACATTAATGGAAAATATATTGATGAAAATTTAGAACACTTCAAACCTCTTGTGCTACCAACTATGTCTCAACCTCCATCCAGGTTTCTGACTCAATATCAAATGACACAGCAACGCTGGCAACAACACAATTGTGGATCCCAACAGCTGGCAAGTATTGCAATTAATTTTTGTTTTACATCTTATATGAAATTCATTTTTTCAACAGAATTTTAGAATAAAAAATACATACAGTGGCCCCAACGCATAATCAAATTTGTTTATTTCAATACTCGAACAAAAAAGTCAACCAAAGTGTACAGAAAGTAGGTATCGCAAACAATCACGAATTCTATCAAGATAACGATCCCAAGCACACATTAGGTGTCACAAAGTAACATTATTAGAAATTTGAACTCCATATAGTCGTATACTAAAGTTTATCAAAATCTATTCTAAGACACTTACTGCCTTTTTTAGATTAAAAAGGATATGTAAATTATTACCGATTGGTCCAAGTATTCACACTTTGTTTTCTCCGATTATGCGTTAAGCTAAAAAATTAGTTATTTTTGTTTTTATGATGACGCTTACAATTATTATTGAATAAAATAATAGTTCTCTTATTATTCGTAAATACACATATCTGAAGTATAAACAATGCCCATACGCTTAGAGGACTTTATCTATGAGAAAAATAGTTGTCCTATTATGGGTTGGAGTCACTGTAATTATTAATGATATAGATTTTAATTTTAAATTTATCAGTATACATACATGATTATATTTTAGTTTAGTTAGTTAGTTTCGTTTAGTTTATTCTTTTCTAAACTATCTACTACTACTTCATGCTTAGCAGAGCAAGAGTTAAAAAAATTTTCAATCATTCATTTTGGGTAAAACATTAATAAAAATAACTATTGTACATAAATGTTAAAAATTATGTACATACAAACATTCCGGAAGTTAACTTTTTATAAATCCCGCGAAATTCTCAACGGGAAATTCAAAATGGGAAATTCAATATTACGTTTGTGACTGGAATTCAATTACTTCTATGCTAGCGAAATATTTGAAACTAAAAATTTCATAAAAAATGCTTAACCCTCTGACGGTAATCAGTGTGAGATTAAATTATTGTATGCTTTTTTACTAGAATTGAGTTATTTGATAAATTAGATAAGAAAAACAAAAAGCGGCCTCAGGGCATTCTTGACCGTTTACGGTAACAAAAACAATCAATGTATTTTCATTTTATAGATATCGTTTGAAAAAAGATGAGTCAAATTGTATAGTAAAATTGAAAAAAAAAACAAAACAAAAAAAAAACAAAAAAAAAAAACTACTCGAACCATTAAAAACACCATCATGTGATAGAATAAAGAATATTTTGGCAAATGTGAATCGTTAATTAAAGAAGGAATGTAGAATGTAGGCGATGTAGTTCATAGGTGAAATTCTATATCTTTAATTTTTTGTTGCTTTATCATTTAAAATGCTGTATTTTCAGCACGAATGTCATCAACTACATAACTTGGATGTTCATATTCACTATCACTTCTATAATCGGATATTTCTTTATCAGAATTCATCGTATCCAAGGAATCAATTATTTGTCCATCTGGAAAATTAGCCAAATTATTTCTTCAATTCCACAAAAGTCTTTTAGCTCTATTTTATTTATGTAGTACTGCCAAATGAAAAATATGCGTACATATATACATATATGTAAAGTCAAGCGTTCCCTGAGACCACTATTAAGCTTTTAGCTACTGTTGTTAATAAAATACTCAGCAAAATTCTTTTTAAAGATTGTTCGGTATTTTAATTTCGTTTTGCTTTGTCTGTTTTTTTTGTACAAAAATGTTTGCAGAAAGACCAATATTCAACTGATTTGATTTAGACAAATTTATAATTGTAAATAGAATTGTTGGCAGCAAAATGGAATAGAATCACAATTAAAAAATGTATGGTTGTTTAAGTGTGAGCGAATAATTAAACCGTTAGATGTTTAATAGACTTCAATTTACGATGATCATATTCCTGCATCATATCATTTTCGCAACACGCTTTATCCAATTAAAATTGTTGTCGATGCTCTTGATTGCTGAAATTATAATTATATAGTAAATCGAATTGTTCAAGGCACATTGTTGACCGCACCACAACTATTTTTATAACAAAAACAACACATATTTGTTGCTTTTTTGTGAATTTTGAATGTCAAATATATTATTATCAATCATATTTTTAATAAAATACACTCAATCCTGTTTTTACACGTTAGATAATTTCCAAACGATAACGAGCAAATGCAAATTGGTGTTAAAACAGGATTAGGTGTAAAATGAGAAAATGTTTGACATTTATGGTTAAATACACCTGAGCACAGTTGTATATTGTATTTTTGTTCCAAAGGATACCGTGCAAAAAATCATGTAACAACAGGATTAGGTGTAATATGTAAAGCGTGTTTTTTATAGAGGTATAGAACTTTAAGTTGGCATTACTTTTCAAGATGGCGACCGGTTTAACAGCTGTCAAGTGAAATATTCCCAGTTTGGTTTGGCAGTTCATCATGAAAAGACTCACGCCTGAACAACGCTTGCGAATAATGCAATTGTCATTTTTCATTAGTGAATTTTTTTTTTAACTTTCAATTTTTTTAATTTTCATAAGCGAATTTTGTTTAGCGATGAAGCGCACTTATGGTTGAATGGCTACGTCAACAAAAAAAACTGCCGCATTTGGAGTGAAGGTAATTCTCAAGTGTATGTGGAAACACCTTTACATCCAGAAAAACTGACTGTTTGGTGCGCTTTATGGGCTGGTGGAATCATTGGTCCGTAGTTTTTCAAAAACGATGGTGGCCAGAACGTTACAGTCAATGGTGATAGGTATAGAGCCATGATTACTAACTTTTTCATTCCTGAATTCAATAACCATGATGTCCAGGAGATGTGGTTTCAACAAGACTGCACAACATGTCACACAGCTCGTGCCACAATAGATTTATTGAAAGACACGTTTGGTGACCGCCTAATATCACGTTTTGGACCTGTGAATTGGCTTCCAAGATCTTGTGATTTAACACCACTAGACTATTTTCTGTGGGGCTATGTAAAGTCATTGGTCTATGCGGTAAAGCCACAAACGCTTGACCATTTGGAAGACAACATTCGCCGTGTTATTGCCGATATACGAGTACGGCCACAAATGTTGTAAAATGTCATCGAAAATTGGACGTCCAGATTGGACTACATCCGCGCCAGCCGTGGCGGTCATATGCCAGAAATCATATTTGAAATGTAATGCCACAAAATTACCTTTCGGATAAATAAAATTCATGGCAATCCAATAATTCATCGTTGTTTTATTGCAACTTAAAGCTCTATACCTTTATAAAAAACACCCTTTATTATGTTATCGCTACTAAAGTTAAACATGTTAAAGATAAAGAAACTTTTTGAAAAACTAATCAAAGTTGTTAATACTGTAATTATTGTGTTTTGCCTTGATATTTGTTCAAAATTTTTTTTACAGTTTCAAAAATAAAAATTAAAAATTAATACATACAATGGTGGACATAAAGTGAGCACATTTTATGTATGCTGCATTGATAAGACTAGTTATAGAATCGTAATCGGCAAGAGGACTCAGTTGCAGGTCTTTTTAAATGCTCAACTTTAATTCAAAAGGATTTTTCAACAAAATTTGGTATTGACATCTCCTCCCGAAAGATTGGAAGAAGGAAAAATGAAAAAAAAGTTTTGATGCGTTGTACAACATAAGGAATACGTATCAAAGAAGAACTTGAAGTCCTGAATTTCATTTCGCTGTGAGCACTCAGAAAAACCACAGTTGTTTTGGAAAAATGTCTTATGAAGTGACGAATCCAAATTTTCTCGATTTGGGTATGACGAAAAATGTTGTATATGACATTTTTCAAACATGCCACATAACTTCAGGTACATACCAATGACAATAGAGCATAGTGCCGGAAATGTGATGGCTTAGTCTCATTTTCACGGCACGGTCTTGGTCCTATAATCAAAATAGATACGCAAATGGCTTATAAGAAGATAATTTTGAACGCAACGACTCTTCGATGGCATTTTATGTATGATAATTATTCAAACAATATTTCACGCACAAATTTTCATGCTCTAAAATAGAATTGACTTTTTAATTGATCAGCTCTACTACCAGATCTCAGACCTGAACTGAATATATGGAATGATGACCTAAAAATTTTAGTGACTTATGGACAGAAGTTCAAAACGAATGCTAAGCAATACCAAAGGAACATTACGTGGGACTTATAGGCAATATGCCGAGGAGATGTGTAGCTGTTATTAAAATGGATTATTCTACCAAGTACTTAGTTTTAAATGAACTAAATAAGAAGTTTGGTTTTATTTTCTTGCTGAATATAATCCTTTTTAATTTGTGCTTTATTAATGTACAGTTATTTTTTGGTGGTTTGCTCTATTTTAACACAAAATAAAGGGATTGAAATGAACAAAACAAAAAAATTAATGCTTCGAATTCGTTGGACTGCGAGTAATACATTTGGACATAGAAATTATTCAAATAATAAACATGTAAAAAAATGTTGGTTTCAAAAAATACACATAGGCAATGTGCTAAAATTATGTCCACCACTGTATGTTCAAACATATGTGCATAAATTAAAAAATTGATGTTTTAAGTTATAAAATCTTCTTGTTAATAAAAGAATATTTTTCAATATTTTATTTATTTTACACATAAACCTGTCTTCACATTAATTTTTACACGTTATCGATTGGAATTTGTTTACCGTGAAAAACAGGTTTTGGTGTTGTGGGTACATAAACAAACTAAAAAACATAGCAATCCTGTATTAGTTTTCTGTGTAGTAAATATGCACAAGTGTAACAAATGCTACTTTCATATAATTTGTTGTCGTGACGTTACAAAATGTAGCAGATATACTTGTCTATTTAATCTGCTATCTAAAGATATTTTAATGTCTAGAACTGGTGGCATTTTACACATATTTGGCTATTAATTTAAATGACTCTGCAATGCATAATGTATATAATTTCATTTTTTCGGCAGATTTCTTCAAATTTGTATGTAGTGTTTAGTGTTTTTATGTAGTGAATAAGCTGATATGTTTCCATCGATTTTTACTAAGTTACAGAGCATTCCTTTTGAGAAAAACACCTAAGCCACATACTCCCTCCATTATGCCTTACAGTATGCTGAACAAAGAAACTCGACGGAAAATTAAAATTATGTAATTCTTTTAAATTGAATTTTGTAAAATGATACGCACTTATCGGTGTCGTCAACTTTATAAGCTACAACTATTCTATTCTTCTATTGTAGTAACAAATAAACCTACATGTAGGGATTTTCCCTTACTTCAGGCAACAGTGATATCAACCCTTTTTTCAACTGTTGATAAAATGTGTAGAAGGTTTATTGAAGCTGAAAATTATACCGATCACGATTCCTCTTCAGTAGATAATGAGACACCACTACTACCTTTAAAGAACAGCTTGAAAAGGATACAACAAATTCAAAAACAAAACAAAAAATTAACCCGATAATGTATTGTTACGAAAACAAACAATGCCCAAAGGAAAGATACACTAAATTAGTACTGTAGTTGTCTTAGCTATAAACTTTATTATGACATTTATTGTGTTGTGTCAAAGCTGTTAGCGTATCTGCCGCACCACATTATCTGTGCTATTACGGTGTTACGACTTGCGTATTGAACGTTGCTACCGTACCGGTTTTGGTTGTTACATTTGAATTAACGGAAACAGAACGCTGTGTTAAATATAAGAACATTCGGAAGTAATATGATTTTTATATAAAAGGCAGCGCATTATGCATTAGCTGTAAAGAAAAGTTGTGCTACGGCGTAAATAAAAGTGTTGAGTATTTGTGCATGAAGCAAGTATGAAGTGTAAGTTAAAAAAAAGACTATTAAATAAAACGTAAATTCGTTTCATTTACTTTATTTTACTCAAACATTAAAAAAAATATAAATAATGCGCTAAGAGACAGTATTTTCGGTATCATGCAATATTTTTCAAAGAATGCAAGTAGAACCTCTGATGAACTGTTAAATGCCCTATTAATACAATATTAAACAATTTTTCCTCGGAAAAACCCAATTTAAGTAAGATAACATTATAACAGAACATAATCGAATTCAGTTTATTATTAATCAACAAGAACTACTATATTTGCATATGAATTTATTATTCTTTTGTTTTTAATCATTTTTGTTTTTGAAATAAATGGTTTTTGTTTGAAACTATTTTGTTATTATATGTGTATGTAAATAATACTTAATTAAATACATAAATTAGGTAAACAATTCTAACGATGAAAATTCACTGGCGACAAAGCATTTAATGACTAAGGAAACTGAGAAACAATTTCAACAACAGAAGCTGCAACGAGTAACTATTGCTACACCGCCTCCAATACCAAAGAGAACATTTCGTAGTAAGACTGCTCGGAATACGTTAAATACAAATGATTTTAATGTAACTTCAACAACTTCATCGGCTAATCAAAAACAGCAATTAAGTATGGATAATGCTTTTAATTACACACAGACGATAAAAAGTTTGTCAAAAGCGAGTTTTGGAGAGAATTTTGAAAACGATATGACAAGCATTGGAGGTACTAATGCAACTGAAGATAAAAATGTTACGCAACGACTCGTTGATTTAAGAGAATCAGATGCAGTTTTTCCTGAAAACGATGTTCTTAATGTCTGTGGTAATGGTTATGATGCTGGTGGCGTTTCAGACGATGATCGGATGAGTTTAGAGAATTCTGTTTTTGAGGAATCTTTAAATTCTACACCGGTTAAATTAGCTCCAAATAATCAAGGAAAATTATTAAATTCTTCTTTAGCAGCTAAAACCTTAGCATCTTTAACAGGAGACGTAAGCTATTCTGCAAAAAGATCAAACCGCTCCTCGAGCAGTACGGTCGATTCTAGTATTACGTCGTCGGGCTATGGATCTTCTTCGAATAGTGAGCGCTTGACATCAACATCAACAGCTGATTTTCGAAGTAGATTTTCTAGCATAGATACTCAGTCATCTGTAGACAGTTGTCCTACAGAAAAAACATTGGCTGATTCTCCTTTAGCCAGGGAAGTACCATTTAAATTAGAACGTGGATTAGGTGGTGCTCTTCATTCTTTGAACAATAATGAAATGAATTCGGCCATCTTACAACAATCGAAAACTGTTGTTAGATGCAGCAATAACAACATTGAAGTGAATAGTACATTAATTCCCAATAAAACAGTTGGTGTGCCAAAGGTTCCCGCGCGTGGACCACAGCTTAAAAATTCTCAGCATAATCAACAATCTTCACAATTCAATTGTCCGAGTCATTCCCAGCAGTCATTAAATAACAGCACTGATTCTAGTAATTCGGCGGTTCCTAATTCGACATCAACTTCTTCTACAGCTTCTGCAGGCTCAAGCATATCTATTGGATCTTCAATGTCAACTTCAGGTTCAGGTTCGGGTAATTCTCCTTTGGCTCCACATCCACAGTCTCAATCAACATTGCAACAGCAAAAACGTCCACCTTTACCACCAACAAGATTTCAAAATTTTGATCTTCAACATACGACTAATGTTAAAAATTATTCAAATCTGCCACCTTCAACTGTTCGTAATCAGCTGAATCGTTGTAAACGCCCTCCACCAATACAATATCCGAAACTTCACCAACGCCAGGACTCTAATTTGTCGAGTGATAGTTTTTCTGCCACATCAAGCCCTGGATATAATTCTCAAGGTATTATGGATGCTCCACTATTACAAAACTCTGGACGTATTAATAAAAGTAAAGGCAATATAAGACATCAGGATAGCTCTGGACCCGTTGTACCTCCAAGAAATAAGTTTAACCTACGCCAAGATTCTACATTATCAAGTGACAGTTTCAGCCAAACTTCAAGTCCAAGTTATAACACCAAACTTATGGAAGCCCCATTACTGCCTTCATTGTCAGTCAAACGGTTGTGCAACGGTACGTATACTTCACATTAGCAAGCTCTTTATATAACATTAAACGTGACATTTCCTTTTTAGTTTCTAACCCGATCAATATTAAACAGAAGTTGCAAAACGAAACAATAGATGAAATGGAAAACAATGTCCAAATGTCTCCAATAACAAAATGTGTTTCAACACCCGCCAGTCTTCAGACCATTGTACGATTTCAGAATGGAGCACCTAATACAATGTCCCTATCTCATCAGGTAATTAATTTTATTAACATAATGTGTGTGTGTTATATCTTCTGCAGCATACAGATGTGAAAAAAATATAATCCATATACATATATCAGTTTTTCTCACAAGCTATTGCCTTGCGGTCCCCTTAAAAAATATTCATAGAAGTGCGACCCACCACACTTTTTTTTAAGCCCATACGAGTACATAAACAAAAACACTTTTACTTTTAGACATTAAATTAGTACATACATACACTTAAGCAGAATTGAAATGAAAAAAAAAAAAAATTAAATAAAATAATATACCTGAGAATCGCTTACCATAGAATCGCTTATTTCTTGAACAAAATTAAAAAGTTAACAGCACTGTAATATTTTCTGGTGGCGTATTTGAACGACATAGTCAATATGATATTTTCATCTATGAATCATCGTCACAGAATCAATATTAAGTTAAAATTTCTATGAAATAATCGTAAATGAAAGATTTCATTGATAAACGCTGGTGACAATAACACAAACGAAGTGAATTAGGGCATGACTCTTTCATTCTAACGCCACCATACTAAAAAAAGCTAAAATATAGCGACATCGTCTGTTATAAGTCGACTACATACTGAAAAATGCAGGATTTTGTCTTTTACATCTGCCTGTTAATAAATAGACTACTAATGATTCCCGATGACATAGTGTGTTGCATAGGACTCACTAATACAAGGATGCCTGCAACCCAAAATCAGTTTTAACTAAAATCGATTTCAATTTCACAATTCCCTTACTATTGTCAGGCTTTGTCAGGATGCTCCACCATGACGTTCGCCACCAGGTTAGTTTTACACTTAAAATATTTTTTCGCAGTGTAGCTTACTGGTTTTTGACTTACAATACATATAATAATTTAATACATAGTTCATCAAATATAGCATTTTAGTTAGGTTATAGTAGGCTATATGGGTCGCTTGAATTTCGCGAGTGCACTCAGAGGCCCGTTGTGATACCATCAACAGGGACAAACCCATTAGAGAGGCCGAAAGACCGGACATGTGAGAGTTCCAGAAAAGATTAACACCTAAAGATTCAAAGATATCAGTTTCCTCTTTTGAAACAACCGGTACCCTTGACGATGTTCATCAACTTCGACAGTGACACATCCCTAAGACAGTCCAGATTATGGAAGTGACATGCATCCAAGTACTATAGTCTAAGCTGCCATAGAGCAGGACAGCCGCAGAGAAAGCGCTGAACCGCTTCCTCCTCCTGACAGCTCCTACAGTAGCCATGACAATTGCAACCAATAAGCTCTGAAATGTGGCCTATCATACTATGCACGGTAATTATGCCCGAAAGAAGTCCGATCGACTTTCTTCAAAACCTAAGAAGAAACCTAGTCCTTTCAATAGAAAGAGAAGGCCAAGCATTCTGATTGAATTATATATGAGTCGAGAGTACTAATTGCGGCTAGACTGTCTACATAGATCCTAATAGATCTCGAGGCCGCGGAATCTAGTTCCCAGATACGCCTAGCGGCTCTATCTATAGCGTAGACCTCCGCCTTTAAAACAGTGAAATCATCTGGTAGTCTGAGAGATTCTGAGGTCCAGATCATCAGAGTAGAAATCCGACCCTGTATCCGTTTCCGTTTTCGAGCCATCGGTATTGACAGCGACTGTGTCATCTCGAAGAAGAGATCCAGCAGCCCACTCATCCCTAGAAGGTATCCCGCCCTGTAGGAAGCCACCGTGTCCAATGCGAACGTGAGTCAGTCCACCCGACTCTCTGAGTCTAAGTGCCAATTTTGCAGAGACAATTGTGACACAAATATACAAGGTAGTATGCACCGGTGATTGCAAGACAGGCTAGCCTTTGCACTCTATACAGAATGGCCAATTGTGACTCAATATCCAGCGCCTTCCACCGGAAAAAAGCGTCATAGGTTGGGATTGATCTAATGGCAGCGGTGTACATTCAATATACGTTTCCACTAGAGCTTCGAATCTAAAATTACGCGCCGGTAATTAGCCTTAGTTGCGGTTTTCGCAGAATTAAGCCTCAGACCAATTTTCCTTGCCCAAGTCAGAAGAACGCCGAGAGATGATTCCCTCGGTTCGCTTAGCGTGGGAACAAATTTCCCCTGATAAACGGCACGACGTATTCTTCATATGCGCCCACCTTGGTACCCATGTCACTGTGCTTGAAAAAAAATCTATTTATGATCAGGTTCTACAATAATGGTGAAAACACACCACTGCAGCGTTCCTCTCGTCAAAATCTTCCGTATTCTGCCCACACTCAAACTTAATGGACCTACTCCAAAGCATGTTCCGTGGCCAAATCAATATCCTTCGTTCAACACCCTAATCATTGTTAAAAGCACTCTCAATATCCAAGTAGTATGCCAACAACATCATGTAGGACTGTTTCAAGCGACCTTCCCCTGAAGTATGCGTTTTGTGCCCCACAGAAGGCGTCCGGTGTGAAGATATTCCTGCATCAATCAAATGGATGTCAATTTAACCGCTCCTCTGGAGTACAGAGTCCAGCTCTTAGTTTGTTCTCAGTCCAGACGCCTCTGGCATGGGTGACCCTACTAGAAGCATCCATTAATGCTTCCGCCAGCACGGCTCTAAGACTTCCTTGCATCTAAGCCCTCGCATCGCGTCAAGATAACTTACTTTCGCAATTGTTAGCAAATTGCCATCTTTTCTTATTACTTTGAAACTGGTTTTCAGAAAAATTTTAAATTATGGTAAGAATTGCACGATTTTTTAATGAAAAAGTTTAATAACTTCGTCAATTTTCAACGGATTTAAATCTTTAAATCTTTTCTTTGCATAACTTAATATAATTCGTTAAAGGTCTGGTTCCTATAAATAATAGTGCGCAAAAATATATCTCAACTTCAAGAATGTGAAAAAATTTTGCTTGAGAAAAACACTCAGAGCCTTCAAGGCTACTTTAACGACATATATCGGGCGGGCCATCTATCGGTTTAAATTTGAACCAGCAGTTATTTTGAATCTAGCAATATTTATGGCATTCTATTCTGTCACAAAATTCAGTATATTATCTTCACTGAACGAAATGACGCTTAAGCAATGTTGTGACTTATTGAAAATTTATTTCCAAAACAAAAACAATTGGTAAGAAATTGCACGAAAATGTCGTACAAAATTTGGTGGCAGAGAAGGACCAACAGTGACCGGTATAGGCAAGTTTATTGCTATTAAGTTCGTGAAACTGGTTTCATTGTTGATGCGCCAAGAGGTAAGCGTACTCGTACCCGAAAATATCGAAGCTGTGGCTGAGAGTGTGGGTGAGAATCTATCAACATCAACTCGTCATCGTTCTCAAGAATTGAAAATTTTACGCACCAGTTTACGTTGAATTTTGCTAAAAGATCTCGGTATGGCGCCTTACAAAGTTCAATTGGTTAAAGAGTTGAAGCCGTATGACCGCTTTGTTTTCGCTTCGCTATATGAGCTAAAGAGAAACTGTACGATTTTGCCAAAAAAAATAATCTTTTCAGATGAAGCTCATTTTCATCTTAGTGGGTGCGTTAATAAGCAAAATCGGCGTATTTGGAGCTCAGAAAATCCAAACGTAGTCTTACAGAAGCCAATGCACCCATTACGAGTGACTGGTTGGTGTGGCCTGTAGACCGGAGGTATCATTGGACCATATTTCGTTGAAAATGAGGACGGTATTTATGTGAACGATGTTTGTTTAAACTTTTAAGTTGCCTACCCGATAAATCGTTTAAAAGCTCTGCTTCTCTTCTTCCCACATCTGAAAAGAAATTTAAAATCGCATAATACTGAGCTAAGTTATTAGCTAATAAGTGCATGTAGGTTCGATAAACCGGTTTTTTATTTTGGAGGTGTTTCAAAAATTTCAAAAACAGATCCTAGTTTTAGTATCACTTGCCAGGTATTTTTTTTTGTCGTACCGCATCTAACAAAATATATTGTTCATAAGGGGAAGAAAGTCCATTGCTACGAAATAAGTAGTTAAAACGGTATTTCTTGGAAACTATAGGGAGATCCAACAGTTATTACTCGACCGGTTTTAAGCGGTTTTGTTTGGTTTTGTCGAATACGGTTTTTTTTAAATGTCCATTTTTCGAATACCGAATAAACCGGTTATTTTAACACAAATAACCGGTTAATTGAAACATGTATAATTTTTATATTTTTTAGTGCAAATATACTCTTCGTTTAAGTATTTTTCTTAATTTAATACTATTTTTATACTGTATGTCGCCTTCAACGTGAAAACCATGGTAGATCAACCATAACTTTTTCTCTTTTCTTGAAAATAAATATTAATTTTTTATATATGGAGAATGATGATCAACTATACTCATTGAAAGGCAAATGTTATAGTTAGTAAAGTTTTTCAAACGTAAATAGTCAAAACCAGCCGCTACCAATGTTGTGAGGTGATACCGCTGTTGAAAATTGTCAGATGGTGTGGCCTGTAATTGAATTAAAAACTTCCTGGTTGGTAGGCGAGTGTCCTATCTAACATACTACAGTGGCACACACTAATAAATACATGATGCATGTATTTATGTTTCTACATATGTCCTCTGAAGTATGAAAATATTTGGAAATTGATGGAAAGGATAAGTCCAGATATATTGATTGTCCTTAAATACTAAGCTGAAAAAGCTCTTCGACACCAGAAATTATTAACCACCTTAAACATGTTTATGAGATTGATGCTATTGGGCAACAAGGAAAACTTGATTCTATACCAAGTAGCCTGTAGGCGCTAGCAAGTAGAACTCTTACAAAACACATTGTAAAAAATGAATCACTGGATGAAATATTAGAACGTTGCGGTGTCGAGGAAAAAATGTCCGAACGTTGTTCTAGCATTCTTACTTGCTGGAAACTACGACATGAGACAAAAATTTATCAATTTTATTTGCTAATGCAACTTGAATTGAGAAGTCTTTATATTAATAACAGAACCGGTTAAACAGTTATTTGATAAATTTAAAACCGAAAGCCGGTTTTTTCATTGCAATTTTTCGAATTATTCGAAAGTCGATTTTTGAAAAAAGTCTTCAAACTTTCCACTTGGTATTCTTTTATTCAGATTCTCATTAAGTTTAAAAATTAACTCCACAGGAAGTGTAGGCGTGGCGCCTACCATGAAAAATAATATATTTTTTATTATTGTAATCTTTATTGAAATCTCTTTTCAAAAATAATATACAATCAGTGCCAAAACTAAGTACACACCTGCATTCTCTGCAATTTAGTTTTTTTAAATACGAGGAATTAAAAAATGTTATATTTTTTAAGGATATATATACTGCTTTACAAAATCCATAAAAAACAGCAACAAAATTCTTACAACAACTAAAGTTATACAACAAAAACCAAAAAAAAAATATTTTTTACGCGCCAATAATAAGTATATATACAAGGAAAAACTTATGCGATAAGAAAAATAAAAGTAGAAGTATCTGGGTGATAAAATTTTTTCTGATAGGCGCTATCGAGTGCAACAAGAATCTAATTTAGAAATTCCCGTAACACTCCCAAAATCTTGAGTTACGGGTAAATAATCGGATTAAGATTCTTGGCGGACTTGGAAAGAAGAAGAACAGACCTATTAAATGGTGTATACTTTACTTAAGTAAACTGTTGCAATCTGTATGTATTTATCAAGCAAACACATTTTTTTACCTATTCATTCTTCTATGTAGTTAATAGCTTCCCTTAGTGGGACGAGAAGCCCCCTAGAATCAATATTTCTGGTAGGGATACGTTTCGGAAATATTATAGCTTGATTGTTACTATCATTTACCTTAATAAATATATCAGCGTGAGACTTCAAAGACACAAAAATGGAAAGGATCGGGGACAAAAGGAAATTATCTCATATTAGCTTAAATCTGGCGTGCTTCGCTACACCTATCTCAATTATTTTCTTAACTATAATCAAGGCTTTGTTCAATACTCACTTATCAAAGCTTTCCCAATTTTTTGTTGATGTGGATAAATAATGCAGCTTTAGTTGTTACAGTCATTTAGACCAAAGTCTAAAGTCGGATTTTTAAAGTTTATATAACCTATAGTTCCTTTCAGACATACAAAAAGTACTGTAAAAATTTCAAGAAAATCGGTTCAACCTATACATACATTCACACATACAAACACACATTCATTTTTATATACATAGATTTCCGGGCAGCCCTGGAACAGTACGTACTCGTATGTATGTAAACAGGCATTAGTTTAATATATTATGTTATTACATTGTATTTTATTGACACATACATACATACATATATGAGTACTACCTTGATCAAAAAGATTTCGGAATAACCCCCGTATGGAGGGGGTTAAGTTGGTACATCTGTTGTTGATAACCCCGCTAATAATGTCGTAGCTTGACATTTGCAAAAGCAACGTAGCCAAGGGTACATCTATCTCTGTGTGTGTTGGCGATTTTTAAAAATCTTAGAAACGGCTACTGAAACGCGTTCGCCGTAATGGTTTTTCAACTGGATTGAATGGAATTTTTTGCATTTTTCGAAAAAAATTTCGAATAATAATGGCACTCTGCGTCGGTGCGTTATAATGGTGCAAAGTCTACGAGTTTTCTGCCCACAATTCTGGTCTCTTTCGGTGAATTGCTTTACGGAAACGTCTCATAATGCCCAAATAATACTCTGTTTACTGTCTGGCCTTCGGGCAAAAATTCATGATCCATTACACCGTTGTAATCCATAAAAACTGTGCGCATTGACTTCTTTTTCGGCTGAAAACGACGTGGTTTTTTTGGTCGCGGCTCATTTGGTGAACGCCATTCCTGATGTCTGGATTGCGTGTCGTACTCATAAGCTCACGTCTCGACTCCAGTAATGATCCTTTTGATGATCAGATCAGATTCAGCATCGCATAGATATATATATGTAGATGTAGTCTTGGCTACGTAGCTTTTGCAAATTTCAAGCTATGACGCTAAGAAATAGTGGGAATATCAACAACAGATGTACCAACTTAACAAAAAAATAAATAAAATAAAACTCAAATCAGATCGATGGGACCGCCACACGGGGGTTATTGTGAAAACTTTTTGATCACGTTAGTATGTTCATGTGCATATACATATGAAATACTGCCTTTGAAATTTATATATGATTTAATGACAAGATTTTCCATTTAATTATTTAGATAATAAGCCGACGAAAAAGTTCAAACCCTTATATAACCAATGGCAGGCTAAAATTTCGTTTATTTCAAATTTTAATTAATGCTGTTGCATTACTAGCAATTGCTGGGGGATTGGCAGCGTATTTTAATGCTTATCCAACTATTAAGTTCGTAAATAAAACCATTATAAATACAGTGCATGTGGAAGATTCCATGAATTATGGAAAAAATCCAGCGCCAGGGACATGCCTTCCCATAATAGTAAAATTTTGTCAAGGTCCTCAAATCCCATACAATTTTACAGTTTTTCCCAATTATATTGGACACTTTGGTCAGCTTGAAACCCAAGTAGTAAGTAAATATAATTTATTTATTTTTTTCACTTTTTATAAAATTATGCTTTTAGGATATGGACGCTTATGAAGCTTTGGTAGATGTACGTTGCTATGAATTGGTTTCATTATTTTTGTGCACGCTGTTTGTACCGAAATGTGGAACTACTGGAGCAACAGTACCACCCTGCAAATCGTTATGCACTGAAACTATGAGACGTTGTGGATTTTTTTTCGATGTTTTCGGTTTAAGCTTACCAGAGTACCTGAACTGTAAACTATTTAAAGATTTCGAAAGTCCAGACGATTGTGTTGGCTTTGAACAAGTTCAAAATGTAATGATTGCTTCAGCTAATCCAAAATGTGATGGATTCATGTGCGATAATAATCGCTGTATTCCCCAAGAATATGTATGCGATGGCAATCTGGATTGCATGGATCAGGCTGATGAAAACAAATGCGAAGCATGTGAAAAAGATCAACTGTTCTGCGGTAATGGAAAGTGTGTAACATCTGATCATATATGCAATGGAGTATTGGATTGCCCATTCGGACAAGATGAGAAAAATTGCAGTACGTATTTCTTTCTCTTTAAATAGCGATATATTAAAACAATTTCAATACTTGTGTTTAACCCCATAATGCATGAAGTGTCTGTCACCCGTGATACATCGAACAATTTCCTTTATTGTAATTTTATTATGAAAAAATAATGTGTTTTTAATCGGAGTTTTTATATTCCTAACCAGTTCGGCTAAGTGAACGAAATGGTGACTTGGGAAAAGGTATTCTGGAAGTATATCGCATTAATACTCAAGAATGGACGCCAGCATGTGTTAAGAATTGGGATCGTGCAGTATCACCATCCGCAGTTTGCTCTATGCTTGGTTACAGTGCTGTTAACGCTACTAGTGTCATAACACAAAAAACTCATAGACCACTGCTTACTTCAGTCAATGTATCCACGGATATTTGGAAAATGTATGCAAAAAAAAAATTCAATTTAATGAAGGAATTCGCCAACTGCACGCCAGATGAAGACTACCCAATAGCTGAGTTAACATGCTCTAATTTTGGTATACATACATATAATACACTAACGTATTTTTTAATGAAATTTCTGTTGATTTTACGTTTTTTATATCATATGTTGTAAAGAATGCGGTAAAATAAAAAAGACTAGAAGAAAGCTATCCAGACGTATAATAGGTGGTTCTAAGGCCCATCCTGGCTCCTGGCCATTTTTAGCGGCAATTTTAGGTGGCCCAGAGAAAATATTTTACTGCGCTGGTGTATTAATATCTGATCAGTGGGTTTTAACTGCATCGCACTGCATTGGCAAGTAAGTCAACAGTACTTAGCAGTTTTAGATTTTAATTAATTCGTTTTTATTATAAATTCATTTTAAAAAGCCATACAATCATTGACTTGGAGGATTGGACAATACAATTGGGCGTGACTCGTCGTAATGCCTACACATACTCAAGTCAAGAAGTAAAAGTTAAAACCGTCATACCCCATCCGTTATACAATACGGCAATTACCCATGACAACGATATTGCCCTTTTTCAAGTAAGTTATACAATTCCATGAATCTTCATTCAAGTTTATATGCACAGAATAACCTTTATAGCTCGCTAAGCGTGTTGCTTTTCATGAACATTTACTGCCAGTTTGCTTACCCCCACCCTCTATGAAGCAGTTAAAACCTGATGCAATGTGTACTGTAATTGGCTGGGGTAAAAGACGTGATAAGGACCGTAAGTAAAGAATGATTTTTTTATTTATTATATAAGTACGATGTATGTACGTATGTGTGTATATACAGTGACTCACTCAAATGTCCTAATGTTTGCCTTTTGCTAGCATATATGAGTATAAAACAAAACTATTGGCTCAATCTGATTCATATTTGCCTTGCTTACTAATAAAAACCAAATACTTCGGAGTATTCGGAGAATTCCCCATGTGGTTAACTGAGATAGTCTATCATGAACATAGTAAACATTATTATTGAAATTTCTCGCCATTCCACTCACAATCATTAATTTTGGTCTCATCTGACCATATCGCCTCAGGCTAAGGCCACGTAATGAGCTGTAAACTGTCAACTTTTAAATTTCAAAAAGCACTACAGTCGAGAAAAAAGCGCGTAATTTTTTAGAAAAAGCACTAGATTTCATTTTTTTCCATTTTATTAAAAGTTTAATAAATCTTAGCTTTTTTACATACTCAGTTCGTTTTAAGATAATTTAGAAATTAATAATAATTGTCTTAGTTTTACACGCTATCCCCAGAAATTATATACCGTGCAGGGTTGCCACTAAAAAAAATTTAATTCTACCAAATTGTTTTCAAAAATCTACCAAACTCTATACAAATCTACCAACTTTCAAAAACCATTAAAAATATACTTATTTTGATATGAATAACAATTTTTACCAATATTTTAACATGTGTTTTTATACTGAAAAGACTCAAATTAGAAGTTCTTGGTATAAACTTGGTTGCAGAGCTCTGGAAAAATTCAACCCGAAAATGTCACTCTCTACTACTCCAGTAATGACACAACCCTGCACAGAAAAGATGTAGGTGTTATAATTGGAAAGAACATTGCAAATGTGTTACGGAGAGTGATCTTAATAAGAATTGAGGCAAAACAATAGTTTAGAAAACGATATTGAATTATCTTACAATGAGATATCTGAAGTTTTAAAGTTAACAAAACCGCATGATATAAATATAATAATGGCTGACTTCAACGCCAAAGTTGGCAATATGAAAACTTCAGGCGTCAGCGGAAATTTTGGTCTGGGAGATCGAAATATCAATTACTTTACTTACCCTACATCCAAGTAGGTCACATACTTGGACATACCACTACATTGTAATGGAAATATAGTACGTAACCAAATAGATCATATTCTTATAAACCGACGATTTACGTCATCAATAATCGAAGCTACAACATACCAAGGAGATGACGTACCATCCGACCATAATCTTTTGTTTGTAAACTTAAGAATTAAACTTTCTTCTATAAAATAAACGAAGAAATCGAACATATAAACATTGAGACGAATTCACTGGATCTATGAAATGAAACAACAAGTATTGCTAACACAAATATCGGTTTCAAACGAAAAAATCAAAATCGAAAATGGATTACGGAAGAAATCTTATTATTGATGTATGGAAGACGAAAACACAAAAGTAATAACAAATTTGAATATAATCGCTTACGAAACCTAATTAGAAAGAAAATTTGTGAAGCAAAAAACAATTGGGTGCAGCACTAGTGAATTGAAATTGAATACTTACGAGCTAATCATGATGAATTTAATCTACATAAAAAGATAAACGACATATGTAACAGAAACGTCTGATAATAAAAAATATGGACCCAATATATTAAAAACTTATTTTCGGATGATGCTAGGTCTGTTAATAATAATGAATCAGAAATGCCGATATTGGAATGTCCTACAATAACAAAGGGGGTAATTGTTAGGGCAATTAACCTGTCAAAAAATAATAAAACAGTAGGTTACTAAAACTAAAACTTTTAGGTGATAAAAGTATTGAAATTATGGAAAAAGTTTTCAACCGTTATATACAATATAACACAGGAGTTTATTCAGAAAAATGGTTTAAATTTACATTTATAGCACTACCAAAAGTGATAGTGCAAAAAAGTATCAGTATTTTATACTTATAAGTTAGATGTGAAATATTTTTAAAAATTATACACCAACGTATATACAAAAATGTGAAATGTTTTTGGGCAGAATAGATATTTTGAGATCTATTAATATAGACAGCAAAGAAATCAATTGCATCAAATCGTTATACTGGAATCAGAATGCAGAAATCCGCTTCGGAGATATCGTAACAGAGACTGTTATCATCAGTAGAGGCATGCGTCAAGAATGTATTTTATCCCCTCTGCTTTTTAATATTTATTCGGAATTCATATTCCAAGACGCACTGAATGATTTCAACATTGGAATCAAAGTCAATGGGCAATATATCAACAATATTCGCTACGCGGACGACAAAACATATTTGTCCGTCCGATAATATTAAAGATTTACAACGGTTATTATATGCCGTTAATGCAAAAAGTAACCATTTCGGTCTAAATATTAATATAAACAACACGAAATACATGATAATAAGTCAAAATAATAATATTGGAACGACTTTAAACATAGAACACAAACCTCTCGAACGAGTTTCACAATTTAAATATCTTGGCTGTTAGTTACAAGAGTCTTGGCAATGCGATAAGGAAATTAATCTTCGCATCGAAATGACTAGAAGCTCCTTCTGTATATTCCAGAAATTACTAACAAGTCGAGACATTAATATCAATCTCAGAATAAGATTTATGAAATGTTATGTATGGTCAATACTTTTCTACGGAGTCCAAACAAGAACATTAAAAGCCGCCAATATGAATAGACTACAAGCTTTCGAAATGTGGTGTTATTGTCGGATATTAGGAATACCATGGACTGATCGTGTAACAAGCAGTGAAGTATTGACCATGCTACGAAAAGAACGCTAAGTCCTCACCATAACGAAAAGGCGAAAAGTTGCATACTTTAATCATATTGTTAGGGGTGATAAATACGAATTGCTTCAACTCATTGTACAAGGAAGAATAGAAGGAAGACGAGGTATTGGTAGAAAGCAATTATCATGGCTGAGGAATATAAGAAACTGGACTGGTTTGAGAAGTATTGGTGAACTGGTACACAGTGCAATTAAATAACAGCATTCAATGATCTTAATATATTTATTATATTATATTTGTTGTATATGTTATGTTTGCTTATATTATATAAGTATGTTATATATTTGTTACATTTATTATAGAATATATGACTTTGTTAAGTTCTGCATGTAATCGCTTAAATTCAGAATCGAATATGCAATCAAAGAAGAAGGTATACTGTAATGACAATATAAAGTATACGCCCTCATTTTCTGCAATTTAGTTTTTATTTCAGTCGTTTAAAATATATACAATAAATTTAAACATTTTATTTATGTTACACTGTTTGTGAGACTTTACAAAATTCTTAAAAAACAGCAAGAAATGTTTTACTACAACAAAATTTACGCAACAAAAATAAAAGGTGCACCATATTTAACGCGTCAAAAAGGTGTATAAGAAAACAATTCTTGAAGGAGAGAATATTTTAGCACTTGGTTCCTTTTCGTTGTACTTAACCGCGTCTAGTCTTTGAAAAGTAGACTCCACTAGCTTTTTTTTTGAAATTAGGATATCTTTTGAGAAGTCTTAGATAGTTTTAAAGAAGCACAAATTGTTCAAATTTATATTTTATCTTATTTTGATAATAATAATTCCCATAACATTCCATGAAGGAACTCCGTGACTTCTCTCAGTCAATGAGCTGCACAGGATTCTATTCTTAGGCTCATTAAAAGAAACCTACAGTTTAACGCCGGCTCTGAACGGCACATGTAATAGTGAAGTCGAAAAAGTATTTTTTCAAATGGTTTGTCTCGGATTGAACCGAGGACCTCATGCTTGGTAGACGGATGTATCACCTCCCATACCACAGCGGCAAAATTAGAACTAAATTGTAAATTGTAAATTGGGGGTATACACTTTATTCTTGTTGTTTTGCTGTTACTGTTAAGTTTTTTATAACAATAGCTTGTAACTAATTGTGTAGACTCTTCTGTTTGTCTGCTTTTCGTTTATATGAAACAAATAGAATTGCGAGCAATTAATAAATTTAAATAACAATAATAATTGTGATTTTTCAATTTTTAAACGTCTACCAAAATTCTATGTAGCCTACCATCCAACCAAGCGAAAAGTTTTCTACCAATTTTGGTAGAATTCTACCAATAGTGGCAACACTGCTACCGTGTAATGAAATTATGTAATTTATATAAATATTACTTCCGTCAGCTTTTTCACGTTGATTCACCATTAAAAAGCAATAATTGTATACATGTATTTCGGTAAAAACTTAGTTGTTGTAATGGCAACACCACCTTACTGAATATGCATGATATAGATTTTACCACCTTAACTATTACTGACATTCAGAAATCAAGACTTAACATGTAAGGAAGGTACTTTTTAACGGATGATTTGTACTGGCAAAAACTTCCACTATTACCGTTCTTAAGATATTCAAAATTCAATATTCACTATTTTTAAGCTTGAGAAACTTGTTCCATGGTAGGTAAGAAACCCGCGTACCAACCAAAAGGTCCTTGGTTCACTCCCAGGCCAGACCATCTGACAATTTTTAGCACCTGATGACACTGCTAGTGACTGATGAGTATTTACGCTATGAAAAACTTCCCTAACAAATGCATCTGTTACTTGAATCCAGCGTTAAGCTCTAGAACCATTTCATTGAGTCAACTCAATAAATTGTTCCAATAAATTATTAACTAATTTTATAATTATTCCTGTAAACGTAACTTCCCAACAGACCATTTCACAAGCAAAATGTAAATGAATTGTAGAAAAAGCTTATTATAAGAGAATTCATATAACTTTTTATAAGCATACTTATTATAATCTTATTCAAATACAAAAAGTAAATAGTCTTGAAATACTATTTTAAAAATGCCACGCATGACAATATCTTTTACATTAATACTTAGTTCAGATAACAATTTAACAAACATGATTGTATTTGACTTAATCTCACTATAGTTTTGCAAGTGTTTTTGAAAAATATTTTTCATTTTTTGGCAATGTTTAAAAAATATCTATTACACATGTTAAAATTTTAAAATTTTTTTATAATTCGTATTACATCGTTCCCGTAGTACCAACATGTTCTCCGAAGTCCAGTAACATTTTTTGAAGTATTATTTGCTTTTGTCTAAAATTTTTCGATTGGACCGGGATTAAGGCTTTAAGCTGGAAAATCAATCGACCGAATCTGTTGTTGTGACAACATTCTTTATACCTATACATATATTTATATTCCTCAACTTACAAAAATATTACGTATATGAGCTTATTATAAGCATTATTTGAAAACTATTTTTCTGTTGGCATATTCTTTAATTCGACTTTGATAGCAATAGACAGCAATATCATCGCAAGGGTTCAGTTTTCATTACGCTGGTCTACAGCAAAAAACTTTAAATAAAACCATACGGAATATATTCATTTTAATTCTAATCAGTTCTGAGTTTTTCCCCATCGTGCTCAAGTTTTTTTTATGGACGTGGCAAAATATGGTTGTTATGTCAATATATATCATCATAACTTGAAAACGACTTGACCGATTTTAATTAAATTACCATCAAATGTTTAGGAACAAAATTTCCTATAAATCAACTGAATAAAACTTTTTGTATTCTTAACAGTTTCAGAGTTATTTTCAACTTAGTTGCGAAAAAAAAATTCGCGCAAAATAAGACAAATTTTTTTTCAAAAAGTCATGAACACTTTTTCACATTGCGAATTTTACATGTTAAGCCTTCAGATTAAAGCTTAAAAATCTTAGAATAAAATAAGCTATAAATCATGAAAATCGATTGGCTATTGCTGATTTTGTTCAAAATTAAATACAGGTACCTAAGTTTGACCAAAATTAGCGAAAAATTTTTTCTTGCAAAATTATTGGAAATTATTTTTCTTTTATTTCCAAAAGCAAAAAAAAAAATTTTTTTTTCTTCAAAACTAGGTACTTTTACTTTATTAAGAATAAAATATGTATTTACCAACCGGTTTTCATGAATTATGGTTTATTTTATTTCTATTATACTTTATGAATAAAGAGTGAAACTGGTAAATATTTGCTGCTTTCTATTTTCTCAAGAAATTCAAAAATTAATATTTATGGGAGGTGCCAGGCCATTTTATTCACTTCCGCCCACTTTTTTGCTTCTGTCGAATCGTGAGTTGTGAATCGATTGTGGAAAAAGAGAGCATAACCGACTCAATTGGGCTCCCCCTTTCTCGGTGGCTCATCGGTAGATGACCCACTTCATTTGCTAGTGTTCGTCTCCGACTCGGTGTAGACTTCTCAGATTTGGCTCGCCCTTTCTCCACAACTTGCCGAAGTTATTGACCATTGATATCAGGTTAAAAGCCAGGTTCATTAGACTGTAAAGCTGTCTTCCTACTTAATTTAGGGAGCCTGGGCGAGGACTCCTTGCAGATTGTTATTACCGGTTATTCTAGACTAGATCTTAGATATCGCTTCATGTGGTATTTGTGCTAAAGTGTGCTATGATTCAATGAAGCTTCCACTCCCTCCGATCCTAATCTATGTATCGCCCACTTTTCTTTGGATTAAATTTAGGATCTTCCACTATTAGCGTTCTCAAGATACATGTACAAAATTTAATATTTACTATGTATAGAACATGTCACGACCACTTATCCAATTCCGAATATTTTTTGGTTAATGATATTCAAAAGCCAATATTTACTGTGTTTGGGCGACTTCACGACCTATTATCCGATTCCGCTCTCTTTTGACTGATGATTTGTATTGGCCGCTATGTTATTTGGACCAAATTTGGACTCTTACTGTTAACATTTTAAAGAAAAAGACAAATAAATACACACTTTATATGATGTATGTATGAGAGCCACACCGCCTAGTTGGAATTTTTGAAATGTATATGGTCTATAGTTCATTTCAGAAAATCAAGAAAATATACAGACATTCATTTTTATATATTGTAAATACTTAGATATATAAACATATATACATATAAACATATACATATATTTTGACAGCAACAGCAACATATGAACCCATAGTAAACGAGGTGCAAGTGCCAATAATACGTCGCCAACAATGTGATGAATGGTTGGATAACTTAACAGTTTCTGATGGAATGATTTGCGCAGGTTATGAAGAAGGTGGAAAAGATGCATGTCAGGTAAATTTGTAATACATAAGTACATGCGCAAAATAAATTTACTTTTTAAGTGACATTTGATTATCTCTCGATTCAGGGAGACTCAGGAGGTCCTCTACTTTGCCCATATCCAGGCGAGAAAGATAGATGGTTTGTAGGTGGTATTGTATCATGGGGTATAATGTGTGCTCACCCCAAATTACCGGGTGTTTATGCAAATGTCATTAAATATTTGCCATGGATTAACGAGCAAATTCAAAAATATTCGAAAGAAGAAACATATTCGAAATATGATGCTCATCCTGGAGGTCCAGATATTCTTTCAAATTTGGCAACTGTTTCTCTAAAGACTAAACAAACATACAAAACAAATAGTCGCAGTCCGATGGATATTGATTACTACGAAAGTGAGGAGAGAAAACTTAAAGGTGGTGAATACATAACCTAAAGAGACTCAAACAAACAAAAAAACCTGGAGTGAGAAATACAGCTATTTTTTTAATTTAAGAGAACTTTAGTTGTTAAGATTAAATATGAATTTGGTAAATGTTTTTTGGTTTTTTTTAGGAACTTTAGTACCATAGACAATAACACCTAGAAAGCATAATGCATATACATACATAAATAAATGTATGTAAAGAACATATACATAAATTTCCTACCGGTAATAACTGTTTGTCCTAAAAAAAAGAAAACGTGAAAAGAACAAAAACAAATATAAAACATATTGTCAATTTTTTATTACGACAACTTTTTTGGGTCAATTTAATTGTAGTCAAAATGAAGGCAAATACATATACTATTATATACAAAAATAAAAATGTCTACCTATGTTAAGCACTTATCTAATAGATAAAAAAAATTATATTATAAAACGCCATATCCTTTTCCAAGTGCATGCATAAAGAAATATACATATACGTATACATATACATATATATACGAGTATTCATACATATGCATGTGTATTGAATGTTAAATATTAAGAGTATTTTATAAGAAAACCAAATTACAAATATCAAACAAGACAATAATATTTACAATTAATCATTTAATGATAAAAAATAAAAACAAAGCACTCGTGCATTAACGAGTGAAACTATTTTATATACGACATATTTAAATGTTATTTTGAAACACACAAATGTAGTAACATATGTATGTATAATAGTACAAACATACATAGTTAATTATAGTTTAAACTTTTTAACCGACTATATTTTATCTTATCTTATCTTATATATATTTTTACAATAAACTCTTTACTTTTTTAAACATCTTCATAAACATACAGCTCAAATTTTTGTAACAAATGCGTAACTTTAACTGATTTTTACCAATGCGAACCAAAGAAAAAGATAACAAAATATTTTTCTTTTTTATAATCATGTATACACATACACAAGATGTCACATAAAATGAATTAAGTATTAATGTACAATATTTTGAATGTTACACTATTTTTTGCAAAAAATCTAGAAAAGAAAACCAAAAGTGCAAAAAAACAGTTTCGTTCTAACCAATTATACTATATTATTTTGGGAAAACATACGTATTATGTAGCTTATTATATTATACTACTTATACACACAATTTTATTGTTGAAAACTTTCCAATTGTAAAGTTTAAAAATCAAAAATATACACACATATATTTATTATTTATGAGCGAGAATAAAATTTACATTAACATAATATTTATAATGATAGTATATATAGGTAATATTTAATCATAATTTGTTTTTATTTCCCATCAAGAGTTCTCTTTTTATATACAAATTTAGACAATGTATACTGATCGCCAGATAAATAGCACACCCTCGATGGTTAAAAAAAAATCTTCATATATCGCAAAAATTAATTACGTGGTAACGGGGTAAATGGATGGTTTCGATTATGTTTTAAACGAATAAATATGGAGCCAACCGTACCTACGTTATTCTGGTGAAAATTCCAAAGGGTTCAAAGATTTCCGTGAAAGCCATTTTTAGTACTACTATGGATTTCGTATAGGATGTATGTTAGTAATGGAAAAATAATCAATATTTTATCGATACAATGCATCGTAAGGCTACATCTATTTCTCAAACACGGGGATGTGGTTACGAAAAGTTTGACTACATTTTAAACATAAAATAATTAATGCATATATACCGTTGGTCTCATTTAGAAAGGCCTTAAGTCGCATTTGTTCGAAATTGACTTTTTTTTGTAATTTCAATACATTGTACAAAAATACACCTCGTCACCCCTTCTTTTATGAATTTGAAATTAGGTCCTTTCTACATGAGACTAACGATATGTATGTCCCACTATTTTTTGTCGACATAAAAGTTTCGCTACTCTTTTGCCAAATAGTCTTTCCGAATAAGCGCAAGCTCCTCATATTTGATTGTTCCCTCCGAAATGTAACGTAACGACAGATCAATTTTTGCATACATATTCAGATCCCTTGGCTCGATCACTAGCTACAGTAATTTGGTAGCACTATATTTAGTAATAAAATCAGAACAATATAGGTTTGAAAACTGCGTTTTGTAGTCATTTCAAATTTTTAACGGATTTTATTCAAGTCTTACGACAGAAGTCCTAAATGAAACTGAAAAATCGCAAGATCTTCTGATTTATTACTCTTCGAAGTCCGATGTACCACTTTGTAATGATTAGTCCATAACGAAAATATATCTTCATTTTTACTAGATTTCTCAAAATCAGATTCAATGTAATGAATTCCATAATACTTGCAATAACTAGAGTACTCAGCAGCCGACACAACCGCATACTAGAAATATATGATATATCTTTGGAATAAAGTCCACCACATAGATTAAAAATATAATAAATTATTGGTGTTAGTAACAATTTTATAGTCGTATTATTCCTAAAGTACTGTACCGATTTAAATAAAATTGACATTGTGCATATCGGTAATGAAAATGCTTTAAAGCTATTTAAATTTATGTTATTCATATATCTTTTCAAAATCGGTACAGTAGTACAGGTGTATAAGGAATTATAAAAAACGTGTTTGCCTTTTAATTATGGTATATACATACGTACATATACCTCTGGCAATATTAATTTTCGGCTACTTCAAATAAACTTGCGACAAAAATTATAGACGGATAATTTATTTTGTCGCTCTGATCTCAAATTGTTGTTTGTTGTTGTGGCATAAAAAAGTTGATAAAACATATAATTTAGGCTACCATATAAAGTATTTGTATTAAGTTTTTACTTCGATGCATCAAATAATATAATAACGTTAAAAAAACATCGAATTGTTTCGATGTATCAATGAATTACATCAAGTGTTTTTATTGTTGTATGTAGCTTTTATTGTTGTATTTGGTAAATAAATAACATAAAATAGCGTTCCCGTGCGACTATGTAGGTGGTCCGTATAATGTAGTTCTTTTTGAAGATCAAGAAAGTAACATAAGGGCCTTCCATACTGAATTTATTCTCATCTGAGAAAAGCAGTCAAATCATGTGGGTGCATCAAGATCTGAGGCGTTTTGCTTTGAGGGGTATATTACGGGGTGGTTTATACACTCAGCTTTTCAAATTATTGATAACTAAATTTTAATAAACAAAATACCAAAAAATTATATAACGGTACTTATAACTTTAAAATAATTTTTTCTCTAAAAAAAAGATAAATAAAACATGAAAAACCACATTGATAATGGCTTTGCCATGTAATCAATTTTTTTGTTATCAAATGATTTATTAAAACCGAGAGGGTGTGCTATTTAAGTGGCGAGCGGCGTTATTATTATTTAATATTTCTTATAACATTAATTCATTAAATACAAAATACAACAACGCGTTATACATATATTTTAAGTTATATAAATTTAATTTTGAGAGTGAAAAAAGTTATGTAAACTGGAGATTACGTATAATTTTAACTTTATTGTGAACTTTTAAGTAATATTTTTTTATTTCTGTTTAATTTTTAACATGTACTTTCAATAATTGAAGAATTTTCCTTTTATGCTGCTCTTCTATACCAAATCAATTATTTTCTCTTTATTGAATTAATTATTTGCAAAATTAATATTTTAAAATCTATCAATTTAATCAGATACAAGAATACTTAAACTAAAAAAATTAAAACGACAAATTTGTATACATATGTAGATCTACATATGACAATAATAATAATAATATGACAATAATATATAAGCAAGAAAAGAAGACAATAAATATTAAATTGTATAAGAACTGAAATTTATTTCGTTAGACTATTGTATTAATAAAAAAATTAACAAAATCCAAAATATTTACTCAATAATAAATAAATATAAATAATAATATCGCTTTGCAGAGATAAATAGCAAGGCGGCTAAAGTATTATTAGAGTTACGCATCTACATATTCATTCATACATAGTCAATGATCAAAATTAAGTGATTATGTACATATGTATATATATATATATATACATATATATATATATATATATATATATATATATATATATATATATATATATATATATATATATATATATATAAGCTATATAAACAATTAAGAAAACATTAAGAAAAAAAACATTAAACAAGTTATGCGTGGGTTTCAGCTTTAAAGAAAAATCTTGAAAAATTTAATAAATATTTGTTACAAACATACCTACTATAATAGTAAATATTTGCACAGCGTAATAAAAGCTTAGTGTGTAAAAAATATTCACATTCCTATAAAATTAATACATATATGATAATATAATTTTTCTTCTTAATACTCCAACATTAATTATTTTATTCGATTTTGTTAAAATTAAGGAATTGCCATAACAACTTTAAATTGATATTCTGTTCTTAATTAATATTTTTTTAATCAAGAACGAAAGCTAGTCGCACTAAGCCTTATCCTCTGTTCTAATTCCTTTTTCGTTATGTTCTGTAAATGGAAATCTAATGAATTTAAAAAAATTTACAAATACTGTCAGCTTTCACAGATGGTAAAATTGTATCCTTACAATTTTAGCAAATCATACTAATAAGTAAATAAGATACATACATTGGTTTTGGTTTATCTGTTTAGTTCGAATAATCATTGAAATTATATTAGATTTTAATTTCAATCGATTTCACTTAACAGAACACAGAAATTTTTTAAAAGAACTGTTTTTTAACACAAATAGTATATAGTTTAACATGCAACTCAAAGATATATTGTAGCTTTATAATTTTAAAAAGTGTTGTACACGTGAATTTATATTTACTTATAAATAAAAAAAGACACTATATTACTCAAACATATGTATATGTATGTGCAAAAATCTAATGACTAAAATAACAAATCTAAAACGATAAAACTACGAAATGAATGTATTTGAAAAAGAAAATTGAAAAAAAAAAACTTTAAGTGTTCGCTTTCGAAACACATAATATAGTGAAAATATATAGTATCTAGAATAGAAAGATTAAGACAACACGTAAAATTAAAACAAACAAAAAATAGAATCAAATGATCTGTTATGTACAATCAGTTATTGCATGTAAATTACTACTATGCAAAAATGACTCTTTTTGGCTTTTATTAGAAATAGACAAAATATATCCTGAAACATGTGTATTTAACTTTCACTGCACGTGTAAACAATGAGACCAGCAATTAATTAAATTCTGCTATTTTTTTAAGCAAGCCCATATTACAACTTTTGTACTTAAAAAGTGCTAGCATGTACATATGTTATGTATATGAAAATAACGAGAAGAATATTAAATATGTAGTATGTGGTTACACCTTTTGCTTATTTTTATTTGATCGCATAAAATATTATTTTATGCACAGTGTTATTGCTATCACAGAAAGTCTCTGATCTAACATTCCATTAATCATTTTCAAATAATGAATTATTAAAACTAACTAACAGCTGAGTTTAAAACTATCGTTTTCTTATGTTTTATGTAGTATATATGTAAATTTATTGATTAGTTTTTCATTTGAACGTAGAAAAAATATATTCGATTCGTGTACATACAATGACAGAATATTTTTTTGTTTTTTTTGTTTTTATTTAATGTCATTGTTAAACTACTAAAAATAATAATTTAAATTTAATGTTAAATAAAAAAAAATAATTGTGATGATTAGACAAATGACAATAAGAGTTATATATAGAATGCTTTAATGTTTTTATACTTTGCTCCTAAATAGTAATAAATAACTAAATATATAAAAACTAAAGTGTAATTAATAGGCTTTGTTGCTATAACTGTTGAATGCAATTAAGTACTTCTTCATATCAAGAGAACTTATGTATGTATGTATGTAGCTTTCACTATTTACATATCAAGTGGCAAATTTCAGATTCGGCATTCTTCAAGAAGCTTGCCTTTACACAAATAATTAAAGTCAATTGTTCAGTTATTAAATAAATAGATAATAAGATGAAAGCAAAAAATTTATTTTAAAAAAATACATATGTGAAAACCTAAACATAAAAACTATCGAAAAGGTAAAATAAGACGCACATAGTTATGCTATCCTAAAAAAAATCTACATTTACAAAAAGGTAAAACCATAAATATTTATATACAAGAACTCACACTTATGTTTAGTATAGATGCTGTTTTATATGTGAAAAAATATAAATAAATAAATAAATATATGTTAATACATATATATATATATATATATATATATATATATATATATATATATATATAATACATATACATATATATATATATATATACATATATATATATATATATATATATATATATATATATATATATATATGTAAATACATATATATATTAAAATGATTAGAAAAATTGCAAATAAAGGTAAAAAACAAAAACGAAAAGAAAATTATTCGCTTTATTCAAATAAATATAAACATACCTATGCATGTCCAAGTGCAGTTTAGCTGCTTTAGCGGCCTTGTCAGCGGCTTCGTTGCCGTAGATACCAATATGTGAAGGCATTATCTGGTAACCAAAAACAGGAAGATTTGTCAAATTATCGAAAACACCCTCACGGTTCTTCGCGAAGCAAGAATTGTATGCTTCACTGCAAACTAAATAAAAAAGTATCAATACAATGGAGCTGGGTTTGATTTTTGAGTTTAATTATCATTTGAAGTATTTGGTATTTGTTTGAAAAACAATTATCACTTATTGTTTCTATATTTGCAATTTATGGTTTTTTTATTTAAAAACGACGTAGTTCTATCCTGATGAGCAGCAGTGTATATGTAAAAAATACGGGTATTTAAAATACGGTTAAAATGAAAAGCAGCAGAGCAATATTTAACTACCGTTACTCGCTATACTTTACCTTACATTTTCATCATTGATGGATCGAGTTCGGGAAGTACACATAAAGAATATTTGAATCACATCCATAAATAAAATACGCGTTGTATTTAAACATTGTCGGCCAAGTTGCAATTTTAATAATATTACAAATGATCATTATAAATAAAATAAGCTAGTAGTGACTCCAAATAAAAATAATTTTTTCATGAGTCAGCAAGGACTCTTGTGAACGGCTACACTATCCTATCGGATATCAGCAACGTGAACATGATTGTCGGAACCGCAATAATATTTTTAGAGAATACCTAATATCATGCTGTCGCATGTAATTGTCGATTTCTAAGAACGACCGAATCGTTGAGTTGATCATCTGTCTGTGGATGTTGACACTTATAACGCTTATGAAAACAGGATAAATATTATACCTTCCATCCTTTGCAAAAATGATGGACTAAAGCTCTAATTTTGCGTTACTGATTTACGATGTTTCTAGATAATCCATAATCAAGGGTTCAGGCGGTGCCAATATAAGTATACCGATTAAAAAGTGGCCAAGTAACAATGCGACAGGTTTTCACTAGGATTATCAGGCAAAGGACATAAGGGAGACGAATTCAGGCAAAGCTTTTACATCAGATTCTCACAAACCTCCCATATAGGGAGCATTCATTTTTTAAATAAATCTTTTTACTTTATTAAATTGAAGAAATTAATGTACTTTTAATTATCAGTGCCTTTTTGGGCGTTAATGGGTTAATATTTATTGGTTAATATTTTCCCGTTCTCCACCCTTCACAACGCTTCACATACAGCTTTGAAGCCCTTGGTTTTCAATTACGGGAAAGCTCGTTGGGCTGAGCTTAACGATTTCTATGGGCATTTCAGTTGGAAACTTTGTTTCCTTGATTCAAACGTGAATGCCATTGCCGAAATGGTTGTCAATATAATAAAGCTAGGGATGGATAATTGTATCCCATCCAGAAAGCTTCCGATTAAATCAAGAAATAAATATTGGTTCAATCAGACGTGCAAGCAAGCAGTCAAGTCCAGAGAGGAAGCATTCAGAAATTGGCGTAATAACAAATGCGATCTTACTGATTCGCTACGCAAACAGGCGAGATCTTCGTGTGCCGCAGTACTTAGGCGCGAAAAGACTCTATACGAACAGCGCCTACGTACTAAACTTCTTACTTAAACTTACAGTGCTCCTCGACGCTTGCGCGTCCATTGGCTAATCTTTTCAGTCCGTCTTATCGCGCGGGTGTTTTTCCATCTTGCTGGAAGATTGCTAATGTAACGCCAATCCCTAAAAAGGGTGAGGCTAGTAACCCTGAAGACTACCGCCCAATAGCAGTTTGTTCGGCACTTTCCAAAGTTATGAAGAGTATGATTAATCATCACATTGTGAAGTATTTAGAGTCCAACAATTTGCTGAGCGATCGTCAATACGGTTTCCGTAAGGGAAACCGGTGATCTGCTGGCGCTACTCTCTGAAAGGTGGAATAGTTCCATTCATGGATTTTGTGAGAGTAAAGTTGTGGCTCTGGATATTTCCAAGGCGTTTGACAGAGTCCTGCACGAGGCTTTCATATCCAAACTTATTGCTTTTGGTGTCGGTAGTCACTTCTCTTGATTCATATCGAGCTTTCTCAGAAACCGCACTATAAGAGTGGTTATAGATGGGATCTCATCCGACGAGTTCAGGATAGCTTCGGGAGTACCGTAAGGCTCTGTTCTTTCTCCAACTCTATTTCTAATATTTCTTAACGACTTTCTTTTTCTCACTTCTAATCCTATCTACTCTTTTGCAGATGACAGCAACATTTGTCATTCATATTCTTTTGATCGTAGGCCGAGCCTTTTGAAGGTTGGGGCGAAAAGGCAGAATATGAACGACACACTTACAAGCGACCTGGCGAAAATCTCTGAGTGGGGTCGCGCAAACAGGGTCGACTTTAACGCGCGCAAGACCCAATGTTGTTTTCTGATACACAGACTTGGTGGTGTGTTGTCATCTGTATCTATGGGCAATGTAGATATTCAGGAATCAGATACTTTTGATGTTCTGGGCATGCGACGTTCGGTGGAACGAGCACATATTTCGCGTGTCGAAAGAAACATTCAAGTGCATCGGCTTTTTAAGACGGTGTAAGAATTACTTCACTCCATCTGATCTCCTTAATATTTACAAGACCTATATCTGACCCAAATTGGAATACAACTCTCATGTATGGGCCAGTGCTTCAGTCTATTTTGGAGCTACTCGTCCGCGTACAGGAGAGAGTGAAGTCTCTTATTAATGACGGTAGGGTAGCCAACTCTATCGATTCATTAAAGCATCGTCGCAATGTGTCCTGTGTTTCATTGTTCTATCGGTACTATAACGGAATGTGTTCTGACGAAATTAAGGAATTAATTCCTAAAAATCATATATTCTTACGTAGTACTCGTATTTGTCGTAGAGCGCATCCCTCATGTTGTTGATTGTCCAGTGAATCGCACAACGCATTATAGGGAGAATTCGTTCTTTGGTCGCACTGTTCGTTTGTGGAACAATCTTCCTGTGAATGTCTTCCCTGCCACTTACGACATGAGCAAATTCAAATCGAACGTCCATAAACACTACTCACTCTATCCTCCTACCCACAACCTATTTTCCTAGTACCAGCACAATGCACTGCATGAGTAGGGGTTAACCCCTGAGTGCTGGTCTCAAACAAAAAAACAAAAAAATATGTATTTAAATTTAATTGTGTAACTGCGTTTTGAAAACCATAGCATTCATACTTAAAAGAAATCAATTTTTATTCTGTAATAATTATACAAATTATTTATTATAGTTTTGTACAGTTGACTTTAGAAGATTTATAACAGCTTTCTGATCCAAAGCTTGTATAACTGCAGTACCTGAGACAATCATATTTGCACCAGCCTATAAATATGAGAAAAAATTTTAAGAATTAAAAATCGTATAAAAATATACAATTGATTTTATTTTTGAATTTTAATTTAAACCTGCCTCAGGACGATTCTTTTAGCTTTTCTACTAAATATCGGTCATGTTGAAACTGCCTTGTAAATTCTTTTTAAAGCTTTGTTCGCACATATATTGCCAATGAACAATACGGCAAAAAATATTACTAAAATATTTGTATTTAAATGGAAAATGACGATCAAATTAAGAAACAACATTCACATTACATATTGCAAAACAAAATTAAAAAAGAAGTCTTGAACATTATGAAAAATATATCCGTAATCAATCTACAATGTTCTGCATTATATTTAAAACTAAATTTAATAATATAAGATTCCTTATTATTCCTTACAACTAAAAACCAAACTTTTTAATAATATACATATGTTAAAATTGAAAAAATGGTAAAAATTAACAGAAAGAAATTGAGTTCCTCTCCAACAAACTCCGATTATTTTGTAATTGGTATATAAAAATCAATAACGATATTTGCTCAAGTATAGTTTTTTTAAACTTAAATAGAATTTGTTTTTATTAAAAAATTGGCGTAAGTACCTTGGCACAGCAATCAATAGTTTTAGGACCTACGCCACCATCTACCTCAATGTCCAAATCGGGATAATGTTGACGAAGCCATTCAACTTTTGGCATCATATCAGCCATAAAAGATTGGCCACCAAATCCAGGCTCAACTGTCATTACAAGCGCCACGTCAGCTAAATCAAGATATTTCTTAAGAACCTCTACCTCTGTTCCAGGTTTTATTGCCAATCCTACTTTCATTCCCGACTCTTGAATCTTTCGACAAAGATAATCAACTTCATCTATTACAGGTTCTACATGGAATGTATAAAGATTTACACCAGCATCCGCCATTGGTTCTATCCATTGTTGAGGTTTCGAGACCATCATATGCGTTTCAAAAAAAGCTTCTTTAATTTTGCTTCGCAAACATTTAACAACCGAGTGACCAAACGTAAGATTTGGAACAAAATGCCCGTCCATCACATCCAAATGCAAATAATCTGCACCATTATCTAGTAATTTTTGCGACTCTACCGCCAAATTGGCAAGGTCAGCATTTAAAATAGACGGCCCTATCTTAGCTTGCACCGGCATTTAAATATATAAAGGTATGCGTCGCTCTGCTCACAAAAGTTTTGCTATTCAATTTACATAAATTGTACCAAAACGAAAACAAACGTTTTTAAACACGTGCAACAACAACAGCAAGTGCTGAAAACTAGTCGAATCAAAACAGCTTAAATAAAAGTGAATAGCAAATAATATGAAAAACGCTTAAATTTCAAAAATGATGTTATGCCATCAAGCTCGTTTAATAGGTAAAAATTCGTGTTTGTTGTCTGGTGTGGAAATTGTACCAAAACGAAAACAAACGTTTTTAAAGACGTGCAACAACAACAGCAAATGCTGGAAACTAGTCGAATCACAACAGCTTAAATAAAAGTGAATAGCAAATAAGATGAAAAACACTTAAATTTCAAAAATGATGTTATGCCATCAAGCTCGTTTAATAGGTAAAAATTCGTGTTTGCTGTCTGGTGTGGACGAGGTGTAATAGTGTGAAAACAAGATGTAATGAAAAATCAAAATCTACGTATAGCAAATTGATCAAGATCATGGTGAAGTTACATAAGGTGGTGGCAGCCTACAACGATACAAAACCAACACGGCATTTTTGCCCCTAGTTATGTCAAAAAGTAGCTGTGGTGAAATAAAAAAGTAGCTGTTAGAAGTGATATAAGAAAATAGAATATAGTGCCACCCTCCCATTTTTTCTGACATATTACCATTTGACAATAAAGGCGAACTGACATTTATGTTTTTTGTGCTACCATACCCTGCTCATAAAATCTACTTTTTAATAATTTTTTTTTTCGATTTTCGATTATTAAACCAACCGTGGAGTGAGTACGTACATGTCAGGGCACACTAAAGAAGGTACTTTCTAGTCTACATATGTATATTTTTTTCTAATGCATGTTTTCAGTTCATACCTGTTAAAGTTTGCTTACTTTTTCTTTTTTTGCTTACATTTTTACATCCGCCATTTTTAAAGTTCAAATCTGAGCTGCCAGATTTAAAATTACAAAACTTAGAATCATTACATATGTAAAACAATAGTTTGTATCTAATCAAAAACTATATTTAATATGTAACGACAAACAAAACTTATTCTGTTTAGAACAGTTTAAACACATTTTCAACAAAATTTTTTTATTGCAATTGTTGCAAAAGATATTGTTATTTTTATTTTTACTAAAAAATATAAACAATATACATGCATATGTACTTCTATAAACAGGTTAAGTACGTCTCTAGCTTTTACTCCTTTGTGTATCGTTTTTCGTATATTTTTCTCTCTTCTTTGATTAACAAACATTTAATCTAAAAAATAAATGAGTTAAAACGTCTGAATGTGTTATAAAAATTGCATATTTTCTCAAAATTCTTAAATACACTTCTACTACAAGACTTTTAAAATGTTTTAAGCTTACAGATTCGGTAAAATTTCTGATAAATACTGTGGTATGGTTGGTAAGATACTCGTCTGCCAACCAAAAGGACATCGGTTCAAGCCACACCATTTGAAAAAAAAGTTTTTTCAACAGCAGTATCACCTCATAATAATTGATGAGCATATATATATGCTAAACATACATATGTGTATACTCACCATAAAGAATATTCACATCAATATTTTTAATTGAAAATATCTTGGCTATATAAGGGAAAACATTAAATGAAATATTAAAAATATTAACCTTCATTTCAAAACACTCTTCGGTATAAGATCCTAATGATGTTATATATCTATGTAAAACTCAGTATTATCTTTATTTGATTTAAAACATTTTAGAATACTTACTGATAAAACAAATTGTTTGGCAACCATATACTTTATCAGATGTCGTTGACATATCGAAAAATTAAAAGAAAATACAAAAACAAATTGACTGTTGTTCTTGTTAAAAGAGAAAATTCGCTCGGAGCCCTAATATCTCAGGAAAATTTTTATCACATACAACTTCGATCCGAGATCACATACAATGTAAGAGGGACCCATACAATGCCTGTACACAATTCATATTTACATTTACACAGCATCGGCCTAGGCCGTCAGATGGGTCCGATGGAACAGACTTTGTAAGCGAAGACTCGATGGGTCCAATACTACATACATTGTAAGTGTAGGTTGGATGGGTACAATACTACAGACATTGTAAGTGAAGGTTGGATGGGTCCATTAATACAGACATTGTAAGTATGGGTTGGATAGGTCCAATACTACAGACATTGCAAGTGAAATTGTATTTGTCCAATGCAACAGACATTGTAAGTGAAAGTTGGAAGAGTTTTTATTGTCAAATATTAATTGTCAAATATTATAATTAAACAAGATTCATAATTGAAACTACAATAAGAATGTAATGCATTACAAACCCATCCAAATCGAATGCTAGTGCGATGGTCTTTTTACTTCTAATGTACATTTAATTTTACAGTGTATTGGGAATGAGACTCATCAAAATCGGAAGCTAGTTGTATGTGCTTAAAAATTTTATTTCAATTTTTCCTATTGACATAACGGGTCCGCCATCTAACGTTTTTTTTCAACTAGTGCTTATGTCGTGAATGGTAACACCTAGCTCATGTCTGATTTGACAGATAATTAGTTTTATTCTTCCGCTGAACGAATATGGTTGTGTATATGCTTTTTTCGCTTAGCTAAGTGGGCCTGCGATTAACTTACAGAAGATGCCGATTTTGCCAAAAAAATCATCTTTTCAGATAAAGCTCATTTTGATCTTGGAAAACCCGCACGCATACATTGAAAAGCCGATACACCCAAGACGAGTCACTGTTTGGTGCGGATTTTGGTCCAGAGGCATTATTGGAAAATGAGCAAGGAGTAGCCGTTACAGTCAATGGCGATCGTTATCGGGCCATGTTGAACGAATTTTTGTTCACTAAAATTGAAGAGGAGGATATTAGCAACATTTGGTTTCAACAGGACGGCGCTACGTGCCACACACTCGATGTTTTGCGCCCTGTTTTCAAAAAAATAATAATTATTTGGCGGACCCTATAGTATACAATCGGATGTGTTTTATTTGCAATAGCTTTTGTACTGATGGGATGCCTCACGATGTTTTAAGGCGACTTCCATTTGTTACTTTGTTTATGTTCAACAAATGTTGGAAATAAAAAATAAATGGCTTTTGTAATTTACTGCAAATTTGCGTAAAAAATCTTGTAAAAACAGACTATTGAAGAATTAATTCGTGAGATACCGGCCGATATGTTGTAGAGAGTATGCCAAAATTGGACCCAGCGTATGAACCATTTGAGGCGTAACCGCGGTCAACATTTATATGAAATCATCTTTAAACATTGAATTATATACGTACAGGGATCGTTTCATCGACTCAAATAAAGATTTAATTTGTTTCTTTGAATTTTGCGTTTTTTTTTTTACATGTTTTTTAATGGTTGGTATATGTAATTTTTTTATGGATGGTGTATTTAGGATACTCTATCAGAATATGCCAAATACCCAATTCGTAAAAAATGGTTAGTTACTTCCTTTCAAAATTAAGGTAACGACATAAATATTTATGTATACTAAGCAGTATAAAACTGCGTACAAGCTATTTAGTATACTTTGAGGTCTAATTGTTGTACTAAGGACCACGTAAAAGAGGAGTTATAATGCATTTAGTGAAGAATACCACAGATTAGTAGCCTCAAAAATTGTTAAAAAAAACTTAAGAATACAATTAGATCATCAAGTTTCTAAAAACACTATCCATAGAATTTTGAAATATGCCAATAATTGCAGACGCTATACAGCACGGAAGCATGAATCAAATAACACAGATTACACTTTTCCAGGTTTCGTTACTTTTTTATCTCTCAATGAGTGTGTGTGACGTATGCATAACTTTTGTACAAAAAATGCATACAAAAAATTTAAAAGAAAAAAACATTAAAAAAAGTAGAAAAATATAAGGAATGATATAAAGTTAAGCTTTTATTAAATTACTTATTTACTAAATTTTTCTTATATTTTTAAATTTTATTATTTTTTAATATTTTTTTAATTTTTAGTAAAAAATAACTATTTTCCTTGAAAAACAAAACAAAAATGTCAATGCTAACGTCACGCACATTTTCATTTAAAGAGAGAGGAAAACTCACCGACCTCGGAAAGGCGTAATCTCTTGTTATTTGATTCATAGCACGGAAGAACCTAGTGTAACAAGCCAATAGACAAAAACGAATTTCTTCCGTTGAGGAACACATAAATAAATTTCCAGAAAGCCTTGGAATAAAAAGCCAGGAAAGCCCTGAGTGTGTAAAAAATTTAAAACGATCAGTTTAACAGTCTAATAGAGAAATTATGGTGTGGTTGTGTGACAAGCAAAGATGTAGGTAATATGGAGTTTATTGCATACAACAAATTCCAGCAAGACAAATGCTCAAATCATATTGCACACAACACAAGTATTTATTGTTGTATACTGTAAAAACAATTGAAAACTCCACCGCACACTCTGGACTTAAGTCGCATCGAACACTTATAGTATTTATAAGAAAGGAGAATACGAACTCAGATAAAAGCATCGAAAAAGATTCTTCAAACGGTACTAATGGGAATGGGAAATAATTAGCTCTAATTACACTAAACGGTTGGTTGCATCAATGTCAAAGTAGCTTAATGAAGTTCTTATTCGTCGACTTTTTATTAAACCCAGTTTGAATTATAAAAATCATTAGTTTATTTTTATTTTATTTTATGTGCGTAGACTTTTGCATATATAAAAATCTGCTATACCATTGTTTTAAGGTTGTTAATCATTGCCAATCTATGCAAAACAAAAGGAAAACACCTTATATAATTTTCAGAGGTTTTTCTGTAAATTAAATCCAATTTCAAAAAAATCCGTTAATCCTTACTCACAAATAGACCTCAAACTATACTAAATAGATTTATGCAGCCTAGTGTATGTAGAAAAAAAAATTGTGAAACATATGTATGTATTGTATTATGTGTATTATCTCAAAATAATTTACGTAAAAAACAAAAAGTATCACGTATCTGGTGAGATCGCAAACAAAACAAAAATTATATTCACAGATATATGCACATAAATAAGGAATGTAAGAAACCGAAACAAGAACCATTGCATGAAAAGTATAGTTGGTTCAGAAAGCGAACCAAGTGATTTATATTTCTGTCTGAACATTGTATAAACAAACCATGAACGTATACTGGATTCACAATACTTCAACGCTCATAGCCTTATGCTATGTTCGCACAAGACTGATTACTTCGTTCTCTGTTTGTATTACATACTTGGATTCTACCGTTCGCACGGCACCTTTTAACAGCTAGCATATAAAGTCAATGCAGCGAGCGGCCATTGTTTTTTGTGCTCTTTATTTCGTTTATTTTATTTTTTGTTCTTGACTGTATACTTTAGGGTGGTTAATTTAATAAATTTGCAATGTTAAATCTATAATTAAAACTTTTTGATTAAGAGCTAATAATTATGCCAAACTCCTTTGATCTAAGTTTTATAAAAATTAGAGATGACATTAATTTTGAAGTAATACAAAGGGTAATAGAAATAGAATTACTTACAATTTGAGTGATTCTCTCTCAAGATTTTATAATGAAATTTATGTAATTAATTTCATAATCAGGGGTTGTATTACGAATGAGAGATCGAATGACGAAAATACGGCGTCTTGCGAACATTGCATAAACCATATTTGTTAACTCATAATTGAAGATTGGGAGAGGGATGTTTGAACTTTTTCAAATGTAAAAATCGGTGTTGTCACAACTTTTAATACTTTCCAACCAAATTTCAATAAAAAAGTAACCAAATTGGATAAAAAATAACCAAAAATTTTAAACCTGACTAATTAATGTGCAATTCAATTGCTTCTCGATATCTCATTTTTGGCCACCGATTCAATACAATTTATTAAACAATTTATTCCTCCACCCATTTATCGTAAAAACATTTTTTTATTACTTTGAGGAAAAGAAGAAAAAAATAAACAATTTTGGTTAGAAAAAACCAAAAACGTCAGCGATGGTTAAAATTGAAATAACTTGTAATTATTAAATAGTTGTTTTAATAAGATCGGAATTGATAGGAGGGCATTAGACAGACTGCATATAAAACTTGATTATTTTTTTACTTATTTAGTGAATATTTCGAGCTTAAGGAATTAAAAACATAAATTTGTAAATGTACAATGTTATTATCCAACTTTATTGAAATACTTTTTGTTAAATTTGCTTCTCGTAACTTTATAAAATGTTCACGAATACCTACAGTTTCTTCTTTTGTTTATAACTCTTCGTTTGATTTAAGTCTTTTGCTGTGCATACCTGTATATTCTTTGTTTTCTATTGTTACACCTTTACATCGCTCTTGCAGTACTAAGTAGTCCTTGGCAGTCCACGCTTGAGAACCATCCTTAAACATAAAGATTGCACGATCGTCATCAACCATATAACGTTCAGCTTGTATATGATTGTTCCAAAGACCCGTTTGCCAAAGCTTAGTTATAGTGTCCGCTTCTTCGCGGGTAGGATTGCCATTAACTGATACAAACATCATAAGCGTACGTCCTTTTTTTGAAGCTTTAAGTAATTCTTCTGGATTTGCTGTATTTAATTTTGAGAGATCTAGCGGAGGTTGTGGCCGTAAATGTTCTGGTAATTCATCAGGCTCTAGTGGCTCTTCATCTTCCTTAAAAATATATACATATAATTATTATTATTTTTTTTTTGTATATTGCCGCCTTACCTCCCATTGGTCTAATAATCTCTCCATATCGGCATCCGTGAAATCCCTAATATCCTTTTTAGCCCATTCGGGCTTGGAATCATCTTTAAATTTTTTAGCTAACGACAGTGTCAGCATTGTAATTAAAAGCAAGAAAAAGTAATGCATTTTTTAAACCTTACGGAAGTGTTTTAATTTCGTTGAGATTCCTTTTGCTTTACAAGTGCGTGAATTAATACAAAAAAACAAACACGTCTCTATAAATGACAGAGGCGAATTTAAATCCCAGTATACATTTAAACGAACTCATATTAAGTAACCTTGACAGATGACTATAAAATCACAATCAGTGTTGCCACTGACAAGCTATTTTTAACACCAAATTTTCTCGTGCACTTCATAGATATCATGATGATCATGGTGGTCTTATTTTACCAAAATAATAAGAGCGGATACAAAACTGTCAGTACTCTAAAGTCAAAAAGTTATTTCTTTCTTTTCTTCTCTTTCTTTCTTTTGACGTTTTGTGCAATTTGAATGTGATTACATAGCATTATATTTTTTGACAAATCATCATGTTTGTTTACTACAGCATTGCATTTTTGTGACAGCAGAGTTAAGAATTGATACAGTTTTGTATTCAAAATTAAAATGAGTCCACCTCTTTATTTCATCATGCCAGATATATATTTTTTTCATATCCACACGAATGCGTTATTTAAAATTCTGATAAAAAAAACTTGTCTTCTGCAACTAGTTCTATACTGATTAACTTTAAATTGTAGTTTACCTTAGAGACAGTAGTAAGTAGTGCCTATTGGAACAAACATGTTAAAATGTTTTAAAAATAATTTTCTCATACATTTAAAATAAAAGAAAAATAGAGATCCTTAATTTTAACTAGAATGTTAACACACAACCAGTGGAAAGCTTTGAACTGTTATTTCTCATTCGCACCCTGTTACAAGTTCGATACTTAATATTTCAACTCTGTTACTACCAGCTGTTTTCTAATCATTGTTTTGGTAGTACTTTTATTCAAATCTTTTTAAGATTTTTTTTAGTACGAGAATATTTGTTTTGTTAAAAGTATTAATCACAGAATAACCAACACGAGAAGCAAAAATAAAATTTTTATCAAAGCTGTGTGAAGTGTTTTAATTATAGAAGTAATGCCTTTTAATTATAAAAAATAAAACACTAAGCAATATTATATACACTATTTACTTTGATGATGTCATCATTAAGAAAAAGTATTGTATATATATATTACCTTGTTTTATTTACTTTTTTCGGCCTTTATTGAATTTAGATTATGCTCTTTTAATAAACAATATGTTAAACAATAATTAAAGAATATACAAATTATTCTAATAAAAGAAGAATACATTAAACTTGATCAACAGATTGTGAAAAAATTGACAGTTCGAAACATACACAAACAATTGAATGTACATGTATTTAAGTGCATGAATTTTAATTTATTAAGGATTTTACTTCAATTTTTCGTCAACCAATGACAACCTTTGAGAAATCCACTCGTTGAAAGTGCTCCTGTGAAAAGTATTTAAAATGGTTTTGGAGTCCGTAGTAGCCTACTATCTTAACAAATATCTCTTCAATTATGTTGAAAATCTTGATAGCAACCAACTCAAAATAAGTGTTTGGGGAGGTAAGTTGATTACGCACTTATTTCATATACATACATATCTGCATAAAAAATTTTATATACAGTTTGTTAAATAAATGTTTTCAAAGCAGAAAATAAAATTAAAATATTGTTTTCATTTGATAATCCAACAACGAATTCTGAATATGTTTATTTTTATTTTGCACACATTCCATTACTGTACCTCTTAAGGACTTTAAGCAATTTTTTTAGC
This sequence comes from Wohlfahrtia magnifica, assembly GCA_023159175.1. NCBI lineage: Eukaryota > Metazoa > Arthropoda > Insecta > Diptera > Sarcophagidae > Wohlfahrtia > Wohlfahrtia magnifica. The sequence continues at coordinate 392,329 of JAKWBJ010000505.1, read as the reverse complement.
GATTTGCCATTATAATAATAGAAATTACCTAAATATTTTGAGACCCTTGATTTTGAAATATTTTAAATATAGTAATTTATTGCACGATTGATCAATTTTTTTTTGCTGGACACTATATGACGTCTTTTACATACGATAACATTAATAAAAAAAAAAATAAATAAAATTTTATCGCAAAAACCCCAATTTCAAAAAATTCCAATAATTTTATATTTTATTTAACATATATTTTACAGCATAAAAATCATGAAAAGATCTTTTATTGTAACGTGTGACTTCATTTAAAAAAATATGACATCTCATATTCCTCAAGAGATATAGTAACGGAATGTGTGCAAAAATAAACATATTTAGAACTTGTTGAAATTGTCAAATGATAACAAGAAATTAATTTTTGTACTTTGAAAACATTTATTTCACAAACTGTTTATGTGTATGCACGTATTTCAAATACATATGAACATAAATTTATACATACATCAAATACCCACCCATGTACATAGAAACAATACACCCATGTACTTACATACAAAGAATAATATTATTAAGAATATATTAGGAAACTCACTGTCAATTGAAAAAAAACTGATTGTTCTGCGATGCATAACATACATACATACTTATGCATGTTATGCCCCAGATACATATGTGGCACAGTGTCCATTACTGTTAATTAGTTACCGTTACATGTATAAAGAATAACTATAGATCTAAGAAAATATTAATAACTGTAGTGTTGGTTTACTAGGATCTCTAGTTACTGCCTTGATCTGTGTCTAGCTGGGAACCTCGTGCATATATGTACTTTAAATCATTCGTCAGATTTTCTTCACCGAGCTCTTTATGTGTTCCAGTCGAAATCTGAAGAATAAAATTGTATTTTTACCAATAATTATTACACCTTATGATGACATCATTAAAGAAATATTAAACAAATCGAGCTGTTTTTACATTATTTATACGGATATACATACATAGTTCATACATACATATGTATGTATATATGTACATAAATATGTTTATACTGGCTAAATATTAAAGCAAAAGTTAAAATTTTTTGTACAGCTCAAAGCTGTGAAATTTTAAAATTTAAGCAATCTTGTAGTTAAGTTCATAACGTGAACCAGCAGTACAAGAACAAGTTGAGTATTAAACTTTTTGGTTTGTAATTTATACTGATATAAAACTATGTATAATAAAATAGATTTTATACAACCAATTTGATTATTATATTTGTTCAATTCAAAACATAGACTTAATACATACATTTTAATAAATTCTTTTAAAACGTTGACTACATAATTTAGGTTGTTGTTTATCATTAAACTATAATAAACTTATTGTTTAGCAATAAACTAAATGTAGCTTAAATCAGTTTATTTCTGACTACCGACCACAGACATGTGAATAAAAAAGTTAATATATTAGTTGTTATTTTGCATCATCGATTGCGGCTAAAATTAGTCCAAACCTCAGGGTGAAAAATTGTTAGATCAAATAATATTTAACATTTCTTACTTCTACAGATATTAAATAAATTATGTAATTTATATATATGTGTACATACATACACTGGTGATTCTCTAAAATATTTTATGAAATGTTAACATAAAAGGAAATATTTCTATCAAATAGTGGTAAGTTCTTTTCAAGTGTTTGTGAAATGTGGCCGTAGCTTAAGAGTGAAAATTTGTTATTGACTTCTGGATTTTGGACCAATTCATTAAATAACTGAAGAAATGAATGCTTTTTTTTATAAATATGTTTTGGAACACGTAATGTTGCTTATGCAGAAGAAAATATGCATGTAATACGGATTTTCCAACATAATAGTGACCTGAAATATGCTTCGAATCTTGTCTAAGAATGGTTCTGTAATTTAAAAGTTATCGGATAGCTAGCTCAATCGTTTGATCTTAAGTCAATTGAGAGTATCTTTTAGAATAATATTTGATAATTTATTATTATTTATGTTTTTGTGAATAGAGTGTCAATATAAAAACAAACAAACTTTAGCCATTATATTTGCCATAACGTCGCTGTCTTATATCAGTTGCTTTATTCATGGCCATCAGTGTACATATACTACAAAAATTAGAAGCTTTTCTTTAATCACGTTAGATTTCAAACTCTGCTATTTCTTCCATCGCCGCTTTAAATTACCTTTGACAGATGGCATCCATCTCTTCTCGAACTGATGATCAGCTAGCGACATGTAATATTAATAATAGTTGTATTGGTACGTCAAAATTGCGTTCAAGAGTGACTGAAAATCATGTGGTAATCTACAACAGGGAACGCTGTACAATGAACATAGGCGATTCCATTCCAAACATTAAAAATATTGCTAATATTATAGATTTGGAAAGTTGAATAGGATTAATTAATTTAAATCAACATTAAAAAAAAAACAACCTTTTAATAAGTTAAACCCTTTTTGGTTTTAGTACAGCAATTCATTTATATATAAATAAATAGCTAGATAGATGATGAAATTTAAATTTAACTAGCAAAGTCGCAAACTAGGTTTTTCAGCATGGCGACTTTTTACGTTAACAGAGCACTGTTAACATTTTAACAGTAACTACTAAAGTATGTGAAGTGATTGCCAAAATATTGTTACGTTTGTACCTTTTTTAAAAACGTGTTTTTATGAGTTCGTAGATTGTAGTTAAAATAAATTTTGTGCTTGGTTTTAGTTAAAAATACTTTATTCAACACAGTACACACAATACACTGCTTGTAATCTTTTTACAGGCAATAACAATTTTTATTCTTAATTACTCTGCTTACAATCTTGTAAACAACAACAATTACTCGACAGATCTTTCTACTTAAAGATCTTCCAACCCGATCTTAGTTGTAACTTAGGTTCGATCACAATCTTTTCAACCAGAGGTTATCCACACTTAACTCTCTTTACTGTGTTAGCTCCAACTAAACTGGTTTTTTACTTCACTACTAGCTTCACGAGTTTACTCCTTATAAACTCTCTTCAAACCAACAACACATTCGTTGAGTTAACTTTACTTCAACTGCACTCGCTGAGTTTACGACAAATAAACTGATTGCTGTTCGCATCGATGTGCTTTTTATATCGCTGAGTAAACAACACATCGAAGCTCTCGAACCTCTCGATATTTCAGGTAGATTCCATTTCTTTCTTTTAATTTCTTTTTAGTTCTTTTGTAGCCAAGCGTATGTAAACATCCACCTCTTTCAGCTCTTAGTGTTTGTTGTTGCTTGTTTATTGTTTGTTACTTGTTTTCTTAGCTGCTTAATTATAGTTGTTTCCGTGTTATTTTTTATTTACTTTGTCCCTGCTAATGGTTGTTGTTGTAGATTTGGTTATTTGTAAACAGCACGTATAGTTGTTTTTGCAGCTTTTGTTTACTTATTTTAGCAACCTTATATTATAATGCGAATGTAGTCGTTTAAAAATTAATATATATATATATATATATATATATATATATATATATATATATATATATATATATATATATTAATAATGTAGTCGTTTAAAAATTAATATATATATATATATATATATATATATATATATATATATATATATATATATTTATATATATTATATATATTATTATATACATATTATTATATATATTATATTATTATTATATAATATTATAATAATTATATATACGAGGGCGGATATATATTGAAGCTAGTAGGAAAAACACTTTTTTCAAAAACCATCCATTTCTCAACATAGTCTCCTTTTAGCTCAATACACTTAGTAAGACGATTTTCCAACTTTTTTATACCATCTGAATAATATGATTTTGGGAACTCCTCAAAATACGCATTAGTTTCGGTAATGGAAAATTTGGAAACAGGAAAAAGTCACTAGGAGCTAAATCTGGACTATAAGGTGGATGATCAACCAATTCGAAGTGGATTTCTCGTAGTTTTATCATCGTATTTAATGTTGTGTTGTGCGGTTCGTTGTCTTGAAAAAAGAGCACTTTTTTCTTGTTTAAATGTGGTCGTTTTTCCTTGATTGCATCAACCAATTGATCCAATAATGCACGATAGTACTCTCCTGTGAGGTGATCCGCTGTCGAAATTTTTTTTTCTTTTTTAAGATGGTCTGGCCTGGTATTGAACCAACGACCTTCTGGTTAGTAGGCGGGTGTCCATTAACTACCATATTACAGCGGTATACTCGCATTACTGTAAAGACACAATAAAGCATGGTGGCGGATATGTAATTGTCTGGACCTGCTTCTCATCGAGCTGAGATTGTCTCTTTGTCGAAATACATACAAAAATTTATCGTTTTGTTTATAGGGACATTTTATCTAACGACATCCTTAAATATGCCGAATCGTTTAACTTAATATATAACGTCTTACTTTTATATATATGCCAACCTTAAACGTTTGACAAAGAACGTGAAAACCATGGAACGTGATCCAAACATATATTCACACTTGAGCAACAATGTTTTTGCTCATTTTCTGTAAATCGAAGTTAATTTTTTATTTATGGAGAATGATGATCAACAAGACTCATTTAAAAAGTCCTACAAAGGGCAGTTCCGAACGGCAGATGTACTAGCTAATGAAGTTTTTCACAGAGTAAATACTTATAACCAGTCGCTACCAATGTTGTGGGGTAATATCGCTGTTGAGAATTGTAAGATGGTGTGGCCTGGAATTAACATACCACAGTGGCACACGAAATATTATATATGTGGTGAATGCATTTATGTTACTACAGAAGTGTGAAAATATTTGGTAATCGTTACTAAGCTGAAAAGGCTCTTCTACGCAAGGAACTTAAATATAAGATTGACGTTATTGTTCAGCAAGAAAAACTTGATTCTACTTGGCCTCTAGGCGTTAGCAAATCAAACTATTACAAAATACGCTGTAAAAAATTGATCACTGTATGAAATACTAGGATGTTGTATTGTCGAGGAAGAACGACAACTATGCCAAACGTTGTTCTAGCATACTTACTTGCTAGAAACTACAACATGGAACAAAATTTTATAAACTTTATTTGCTAATGCAACAAGAATTAAGAAGAATTTTATTTTAATAAAAGAACCGGTTAACCAGTTATTTGATTAATTTTTAACCGAACCACCTTTTTTTAATTTGTAACATTTCGAATTATGTGAAAACCGTGTTTTGAAAAAAGTCGAATACATACATATATAATGTTGGAAAATCCAAACCAAACGCATATTTTCTTGTGCATAATGTATATGTATATACTATATATATATTATTTTTCGGATAGGCGCTTTCGAGTAAAATAAAGATCTTTTTTGGAATATTCGAAACACCTCAAAAATCTCGAGTTACGGGTAAAAAACGGTTTTTCAGACTTTCATGCAAGTTAATAACTTAGCTGAATATTAACCGATCTTAAGTTTCCACCCGGATTTGGAAAGAAGAGAAACAGAAATGATGCACAATGCTGTTCAAAAAAATTGATTCACCATGATCTAATATCTTTGAGACCAATAAAATATTAGAAAAACACGATTTCTAATTTTTATTTTTTTATCTTGGTAAAATTATAACATAAATAACATAGCAAAGATATAACTCCAAAACATCGAAACGAAAAAAACTACATACATATATATTCATCAATATTGTTCAAATCAGTAATATTTTCCTGTTAAAAAATTTTGATTCACTAAATTTGGTGTTAAAATTTTTTTTTAGTAATTAAACTAAATAATTCTTTTTAATTACAGTGTAGTACTTGGTGGAATAACCCTTATTTTTAATTACTGCTGAGCACCGTTTTGGCATAGAGTCAAGAAGTCTCTGATATGTTTCTATTGGAATATTTCTCCACGCTTCTTTCACTAACTCCCAAAACTGTTCCTTATTTGAAAGGTTTTTTCCTCGGACTTTGTCACTTTCGCAAATTTCCATAAATTTTCGATAGGATTTAAGTCCGGCGACTGTAGCGACCAGCTCAAAACCTTGAAGTCATTATTCTGAAACCAATCTTTTGATCGCTTCGATGTATGTTTCTGGTCGTTATCTTGGGGAAACACACATCGAGGCGGTATTTCCCATTCGGCATAAGACATCATGACGTCGTTTAGTATATTGGTCTATAAATGGCATCCATTATTCCTTCTATTCTAAATAGAGGCCCTGTGCCATGGTATGAAAATCATCCCCACACTAATATACTTCTCCACCATGTTTAATGGTTTTTATTGTATATTGAGGAAGGAGTTCCTTGTTCGGGTGTTTCTCAAATGTAACGGGGTTATATTCATAAGAGATCAGTAAACAACGTGCAGTTACTTCTTGACATATACTTCTTTGTACAAGAGATTTAGAAATAGTAAACTTTTTGAAGAGTAGGTGAATCTATTTTTTTTTTTTTTTTTTTTTTTTTTTTTTTTTTTTTTTTTGAACAGCACTGTATATGTCGTTTAATTGACCATTCAACCTTATGTGATGCCTCCTCTTACGTAAGTTGATTGTTGCTTAATTGAGTGCTGTACAATATTGAATAACAGCGGGGACAGCGGCATGCATAATATACGATCATGCACTACTCGGCTCATTGAGTTGCCGTACAAAACTCTGATAACGCCTATCGGTTCAGGTGGAGTTCCCTTGCATCGAAGTGCGTGCCAAATTGCCTGATGATGGATGGTATCGAATGCTTTAGCGAAATCGGAATCTGTTGTGATGTGAAGTTACGTTTCCAGACAGTTGTTGGTTGCGGAATTGACAGTATGCGGGCATAGTAGTCGGACCATACTTCCAAATTCTACTCCACAGACGACGTAACTCTATCTACTGCGTATTTAAGATGATATGTCATTGAATGGGCGTTCCATGTTATTTGCTTTGCAATTATGTATAGACCTCTACTACGATGTGTATCTGCAACTATTTGGGCTTCTATGACCATATTTTCTATCCAGATTCCCAAGTTCGATGCACCAGGAGATCTAAAACTGTATACTGTGATCGTAAAACAGCCTTAGATAATCTTGTTCGGGCGACGTTTATGGCGCCTTTTATATTCTCTCTTTCCTCAATAAATAGCCAAGTCACGTCTAATATACACAATTTACGCTTGGGCTGTGGACACCCAAATATTTGTTTACTAATCAATCGCCATTCCGGTAATATCATCAGGTGACTTTCTAAGTGTGTGTACAATCAATTGACATTTCCATTTACGTATATCTGATTGGATAGGTATTTTTTGTTTTTTACGTACATACGCCGGCGGGAGGTGGCGAATGATACAACAATTAATTAGCTATATTAGAAAATTGCGGGATTTGGGGTGTGGTGGCTGGGTACATTGACGAAATAGACACGAAAAAATGGTGACAAAAAAGTGTATGATTTTTATACGTTTATGGATAGATTGTGCGAAAAAAATAACTATGAACACTTAACATCATGGCTCTTAAGACATTTTTAGTGGAAAAAATCGAAAGAAAAAATTATTTCCCACCCATACATGTATGATCAGCTAAAGTGACGAAACTGACTGAGAACCCCTGACAATGCGTTTATTCAGCTAAATATACTGAAAAAATCGATAAAAACATCATTTTACAAGAGACTTAGGTATTTTAGAAAATTGCGGGATTTGGGGTGTGGTGGCTTGGGTACATTGACGAAATAGACATGAAAAAATGGTAACAAAAATGTGTATGATTTTTATACATTTTTGGATAGATTGTGCGATAAAAATGACTATGAACACTTAACATCATGGTTCCTACGACAAATTTAGCGGAAAAAATCGAAAGAAAAAATTATTTCCCACCCATACATGTATGATCACCAAAAGTGACAAAACTGACTGAGAACCCCTGACAATGCGTTTATTCAGCTAAATATACTGCGAAAATCGATAAAAACATAATTTTATAAGAGAATTAGGTATTTTAGAAAATTGCGGGATTTGGTGTGTGGTGGCTTGGGTACATTGACGAAATAGACATGAAAAAATGGTGACAAAAAAGTGTATGATTTTTATACATTTTTGGATAGATTGTGCGAAAAAAGTGACTATGAACACTTAACATCATGGTTCCTACGACAAATTTAGTGGAAAAAATCGAAAGAAAAAATTATTTCCCACCCATACATGTATGATCAGCTAAAGTGACAAAACTGACTGAGAACCCCTGACAATGCGTTTATTCAGCTAAATATACTGAGAAAATCGATAAAAACATAATTTTACAACAGAATTAGGTATTTTAGAAAATTGCGGGATTTGGGATGTGGTGGCTTGGGTACATTGACGAAATAGGATTGAAAAAATGGTGACAAAAAAGTGTATGATTTTTATACATTTTTGGATAGATTGTGCGAAAAAAATGACTATGAACACTTAACATCATGGTTCCTACGACAAATTTAGTTGAACAAAATCGAAAGAAAAAATTATTTCCCAGCCATACATGTATGATCACCTAAAGTGACAAAACTGACTGAGAACCCCTGACAATGCGTTTATTCAGCTAAATATACTGAGAAAATCGATAAAAACATCATTTTACAAGAGAATTAGGTATTTTAGAAAATTGCGGGATTATGGGTGTGGTGGCTTGGGTACATTGACGAAATAGACATGAAAAAATGGTGACAAAAAAGTGTATGATTTTTATACATTTTGGATAGATTGTGCGAAAAAAATGACTATGAACACTTAATATCATGGTTCCTACGACAAATTTAGTGGAAAAAATCGAAAGAAAAAATTATTTCCCACCCATACATGTATGATCACCTAAAGTGACAAAACTGACTGAGAACCCCTGACAATGCGTTTATTCAGCTTAATATACATAGAAAATCGATAAAAACATCATTTTACAAGAGAATTAGGTATTTTAGAAAATTGTGTGATTTGGGGTGTGGTGGCTTGGGGTACATTGACGAAATAGACATGAAAAAATGGTGACAAAAAGTGTATGACTTTTATACATTTTTGGATAGATTGTGCGAAAAAAATGACTATAAGCACTTAACATCATGGTTCCTAAGACAAATTGAGCGGAAAAAATCGAAAGAAAAAATTATTTCCCACCCATACATGTATGATCAGCTAAAGTTGCAAAACTGACTGAGAACCCGTGACAATGCGTTTATGCAGTTAAATATACAGAGAAAATCGATAAAAACATCATTTTACAAGAGAATTATATGTATATGTATATGTATATGTATATGTATATGTATATGTATATGTATATGTATATGTATATGTATATGTATATGTATATGTATATGTATATGTATATGTATATGTATATGTATATGTATATGTATATGTATATGTATATGTATATGTATATGTATATGTATATGTATATGTATATGTATATGTATATGTATATGTATATGTATATGTATATGTATATGTATATGTATATGTATATGTATATGTATATGTATATGTATATGTATATGTATATGTATATGTATATGTATATGTATATGTATATGTATATGTATATGTATATGTATATGTATATGTATATGTATATGTATATGTATATGTATATGTATATGTATATGTATATGTATATGTATATGTATATGTATATGTATATGTATATGTATATGTATATGTATATGTATATGTATATGTATATGTATATGTATATGTATATGTATATGTATATGTATATGTATATGTATATGTATATGTATATGTATATGTATATGTATATGTATATGTATATGTATATGTATATGTATATGTATATGTATATGTATATGTATATGTATATGTATATGTATATGTATATGTATATGTATATGTATATGTATATGTATATGTATATGTATATGTATATGTATATGTATATGTATATGTATATGTATATGTATATGTATATGTATATGTATATGTATATGTATATGTATATGTATATGTATATGTATATGTATATGTATATGTATATGTATATGTATATGTATATGTATATGTATATGTATATGTATATGTATATGTATATGTATATGTATATGTATATGTATATGTATATGTATATGTATATGTATATGTATATGTATATGTATATGTATATGTATATGTATATGTATATGTATATGTATATGTATATGTATATGTATATGTATATGTATATGTATATGTATATGTATATGTATATGTATATGTATATGTATATGTATATGTATATGTATATGTATATGTATATGTATATGTATATGTATATGTATATGTATATGTATATGTATATGTATATGTATATGTATATGTATATGCATATGTATATGTATATATAGAGGTAAAAACATAAATTAATAAAATTATTTCAGAAGTTCAAAATACGTATATAATTAGAAAATAGAAAGAAGAATGCGTAGTGAATTTAATGTAGAAAATAAAGACCATAAAATCTAAACATCTGGAATACTGTGCTGCTGTAGACATCTTGTTATCTTGCTAATGTTGATAATTTTCGTGTAGTCATGTATTTGCACGATGTGCATTTGTCAGATATATTTAATAACATTAAAACGTTTGCTGCCATCCATGAGATACATATATAGCAAATAGTATTTTTTTCGATACTTCCGGGTACGAGAGAACATAATAATAGTGAGGTTGTTTACGATGGGCTGTTTGTCGGATTATATATAAAAACAGCAATATCTCTAGTAAAAACATAACCAGCTTCACAAGACCCTTAAAATTGCTTACAAATTATGTGGTTATTTACTTATTTTTAGTGTTGAAAACTTATAGTTGTTATTATAGTTAATCTATCCATTAAAGGATAATAAGCAAATTATTTAAAAATAAGAAAACAACATGAGCTCTATTAAGTACAATTAAAAGGTTAACAAAAACATATGTATATATGTATAAGTGTTATCTTCTATCGATATATATGAATATAAAAAGAAGTGTACACTTTGATGTCACCGCTAATCGCAGAAAAATTGCCAACCAAAATTGGCAGTCGTACAGCTCTGTTTGTTTTCAAAATTTTTTAAAAACCATCATCCTTCATTAGACCAGGAATGTATTTTTATGTAAACAAATAAAATAAGCAAACGTAAAAGTGTGTTATAAGACAGCTTATTTCATTTTACTTTGGTTTGGTTTTTTGCGTATCGTGTAAACGTAAAGAAATCTGTCGTAAGTCCCGGAATACTCGATGAAAGTTTTCTTGCAGAATGTCTGAGTTTGTCGATGAGAGGGGAGAATCGAATGTAATGGCGTACACTCTTTCATGTACTCTGAAAATTTCTTTTGTTATGAAATTCGTAATGCCATACAACAACAATGTTGTTTGAAAATCTTAAACGTCATTGAAATAAATATCGTAGTGTAGTGTTGAGGAAATTTCATCGTGTGTTCCGTGACTAAGATTTTCTTTCTCATTTTTGAAACACGAATGGAATTTTATATTTTCTCTCTGATTTTACGTATGTAAAGTAAACTACCCTTTAAATGCTAGTATGACTCAGGTTTGCTATCAGCTGACAGCTGTTTCTGTTATAAAATTAACAATTTTTAAATTTATTTACATAATTAGCAGAAGATTATTTTGACTGTTTACACACTGCGTTACATTTTTTTCTCGTCAAATTTGCTCATTTTTAATCTTCCTATTATATAAAAATAGGTGTGCACTTTGATGTTACCACTAACTTCGGAAACGGGTCGACCAATTGCAACAAAAATTTCAGTGCTCGTTGGGGATGGTCTGTAGATGGTTTATGTGAAGTTTGCACGAAACCAGGCCAGTGAATCGGAGATATGGCATTTAGATTTTATATATTCCCGTACAAATATCAACAAAATGCCCTCCATTTTCCATTTTATGATTTTTTATTGTGTTCAATGACATTCGGTCTTTCTAATTGGAATGTTGAGCTGAATCTTAAAGCCTAATTTATTTACATCAGTCAAAAAGCAGATAAAATACAAAGGCTCCCAGCAGCGCGGGAAAGCCGCGTTATATTTATAACTTCAAAGCGTTTTTAGTCAACAATTAGGAACAAAATCCTTGAAAAGCGAATTCAAATGCAATCGATGCTGCTTATGCTTAAGCTCATGAATTGTATTGAAGTGTTTAAGTTAAATTAATAATAAATTTTTATTTTTTTATAATTTTTTTATTGTAATTATTATTTTAATTTTTTTATTATTTAGGTGATATTGTTTTGAATAATTTGAAAATACGGGAAAATGCATTAGATGACTTAGATTTACCAGTTCAACTCATACATGGTTATTTGGGAAAATTTGTATTGCAAATACCATGGAAGTCCATATACAATCGACCAGTTGTGGCTCAAATCGAAGACTTATTTCTTCTAGTGTCACCTAAGCAAAGTGTTCCCTATGATGAGGAGAAGGAATTAAAAAATGAATTGGCAAAAAAGCAAGCTGCGTTAAAAGCGATTGACGAAGCATATCAGAAAGAATTGGAAAAGGGTAATTAATAGAAACGTACAAATTGTATGATTAAAACATTATTTAATATAAGCTTTTACCTTAAAGATGAAATTAAAGCAGACCCAACATACATGGAAAAGCTGGTGGCGCGAATAATAAATAATATTCAAGTAAAAATTGATAACGTTCACATTAGATATGAAGACAACTTTAAAATAGGAAATCCCTACTCTTTCGGTATAACACTCAATAACTTCGAAATCTTTACGACAGACGCAAATTGGAAGAAATGCTTCGTTGATGGTGTAATACGTCACGTTTTTAAATTAGCGAATTTAGATTGCTTATCTGTGTATATGAATTGCAATGCTGATACGTATGCTACAAGATCTGATAATGAAATAAATAAACTTTTTCGAAGCAATATAGCGAATAAAGCAAAAATACCTTCCCAATATTCATTTCGTAAGTTGATCGATTATATATTTAGAAAAATAAAATTCGATTTTTAAAATAAAAATATAACTATTTGTTTTTTTTTAAATTTTAAGTACTGGGGCCCATATCTTCAGTGGCAAAATTGTTATTAAATTCTGATCCTAATAGAGACGATCCTCCATTCACTATACCAAAGACAGATTTAAGCTTGGACATGGAAAAACTAAACATTGGAATAACAAGCACACAATTTCAACTTATAGTAGGTGTGTTAGATGATTTGAATCACTTTAAGCTAGCTGTTCCATATCGGAAATACAGACCCTTCAATACGAGTAAGTTAAATTTAAAAATAAAAAATTAAAAGAATAAAAAAAAAATTATAAAATTCTTTTTAAGGCTACAAAGGTAACGCAAAGATCTGGTGGAAATTTGCAATAGATTCAGTTCTAGAAGAACAAGTACGTAAAAAATATCGATTGTGGACGTGGGAATATATAAAAGAACATCGAGAATTATGCAACGCTTACGCGGAGGCTCATAAAGAACGTTGTTCTAGTAAGAAACCATCAGCCACAATTGAAGCCACATGTTTAATTGCTGAGCAGAAATTAGACTTGTTTAATTTAATTTTAATACGCAAAAGAGTACAGCTGGAAGTCGACCGGCTTAAAGTGGTAGACGAATCAAAAAAGGAAACTTCTGGTAAATCATGGTTTCAAGGTTGGTTTGGTGGTGTCAAAAAGAATGAAAATGAAAATGAAAAGGCAGAATGGGAAAAAGGCATTCAAGCGGTTATGACACCCGAAGAAAAACAAAAACTACAAAAGGCTATTGGTTACGAAGATAATATGGCGCCTTTACAATTACCAGAAGAATATGAAGCAATTCATATGACGTTTACTTTAAGAGCTTTAGAAATTGGATTATACGATGATGTAGAATTATGTAAAAGATATGGAAGAGGCTCTGCAGATTGGAAATCTTTGCAAACAATCCTGCTTGTCAAATTAAATATGACGACATGTACTATCAAGCAACGTCCAGCAGCTAGTGCTCTCGAGTAATGTATTGCATTTTATATATCAATATAGCTTCCTTCTTAAATGAAAATCATATTAATTCAAATAAAGTTAATCTGTTCAAAATATATTTGGTGTATTTTACGATATAATGTCGATCAAAACACCATTTCCTATTCAATATATATACAACTAATATATAAATATAAATATAATATAATATAATATATAAATATATTTAACTAATATATATATATATATATATATATATATATATATATATATATATATATATATATATATTATATATATTTAACTAATTTATTAATTATAATTAATATACACATTTTTATTAAATTTGTTTCCATAGGGTTTGTGTGGGAATGAAAGAATTAGCTTTAACTGGTTTAGAACAAAATGGAACTGCTCCAGCCATAATTAAATCGAAAATAAGTGATGAACATAATCTTTTAGATATTTTTTTTGAAACAAATCCTTTAGACAAAAAATGTGATCAGCGCATTAAAGTAACGGCAATGCCTTTAGAAATCATTTATGACGCTGAAACATTTTTAAAAGTAATGGGCGTTTTTGTACCAAAGGAACAAGTAAATCTATCCGAGTTAGAGGGAGCAGCTACACTTAAAATTTCAAATTTCAAAGAGCGTTCAGCTATGGGAATGCAGTATATGATAGAAAGCCATGCTGTAGTTGAACTTAACATTACCTTAATGCCAAACATATTAATATTACCACAAGGAGGTAAATATAGTCCAGGTCAACAATCTTTGGTTGTGATTGGATTGGGTGAATTTAGAATATCATCTGCTCCTCTAAGAAATAAATCTAAGAACATTGCAACAATGTTCCAAGGTGGCAAAGACCAAGATGAAATATTAAATATTATAATGGACAAAGCCTATGATCGCTACAATGTTTCAATCGAAAACATACAGGTTTAATTTAATTTTATTTTATTTTATAATTCCAATATTTAACATTATATTAATTTTAGATTTTGGTTTCAAAGCCTGATGATGATTGGGAATTGTGTATGAGAAAGCTAGTTGCGTGTGATTTACATTTATTGCGTCCAACATCAGTTCTAGTTGATGCTGAAATATGTGTTGTCGATGATGATCCACGTCTACCTAAAACAAAAATACAAATCCTTCTTCCATCAATTAAATTAAATTTGGCCGAAGACCGTGTTTTGGAGGCTCTACGAGTTGCTATGAGTATCCCTTTTCCAGAAAAACAGTCTGATGTAGAACCACAAAAAAATAATCTGTTGAAAAGTGCTAGCCAAACTACACTCATGCGTTCAATGCCGCAATTTCTAAATCAGGACGAACGACGTAAAACACTCTCTGCTACAGAAGCCACTCCGTTTACACCAGAAGTAGTGCAATATACTAGCCTTGAGGTTAATTTTGCTTTAAATGAATTCAGTATAGCATTGGTTCGAACTTCCTCCGTTATTGAATCCCCTTTAAGCGATGAATCAACAGAGTTTAATACACCATCACAAAACTCCGAAGAATCTGAATTTTTAGATACAAGAAGTTCAATCAGTTATCACGATGCTCAAAAATTAATGGCATTTCAAGTGTTACAGTTAGAAGTATTCATGGCTCAAAGGACCTTTGAAATGGTGGCTCAAGCAAAGTATGTAAATATATAAAAGAATTAGTTAAATTTAATAAATTTATTTGATTTATAGACTTGGTGCTGTTAGCCTCACATCGTATGAAATGCGTAATAAGCAGGAGGAAGAATTGGTAGTAATTGAAACGCCTGGCTTTACAAAAGATGGAAAATCGCTTTTAAGTGTTACATTTACAGCTGTGGATAAGTCAACACCCGATTTTATTACAAAATATAAATCGATTGAACAATTAGCTTGTATTAATTTTGCTACTTTAAACGTGATATTGAATCAAGAAAATCTACTGTATATAATGGAAATTACTAATTATCTGCAGCGAAAAATAGAGAAAATAATAGAAGCTTCAAAAACAGTAAAAGAGGTACACTTCAAAGATAGAACGGCTTCAGCAGCTGCTGCTGATGGATTCGTTGAACGCCTGACACGTATTGCGGAAGAAACTGAACAAACAGTTGAAAAGGCCACGATTATTGTATCTCCAACAGCACGTAAAAGTCGAAAAACTATAAAGCAAATTGTAGAAAGTATTCAAATGAAAATTGAAGCTGATTTGGACCAAGTTGGATTAGAATTGACATGTAAAAAAAGATCTATAGCATCATTAAGAATTAATCATTTGTATGCTGGTGTTGTGTTAAAATCTTCTTATACGGAAATTCAATTGGGTCTTAAAGATATTTTAATTAGAGATATGAATAGTCTCAATATTCACACTAATATTTTGTCAATTGTCGGCAAAGATGCACTGAAGTGTGACGTTGTTTTGTATAATTTAGACCAAACTCGCAATTACAATTCCGATGACATGAAAATCAATGTTGATATTGGATGTATGAAGATAATATTTATTAATTGGTTTATAAATTCGGTATTGAGTTTTATGAATAACTTTCAAGCAGCTCAACAAGCAATTGCCAGTGCAGGAGCAATGGCTGCAGATGCAGCTAAACAAAACGCAGTAGCTGTTTATGAGAAAGCAACACGTATGAAATTAAATATCAAGGTTATTAGGGTTTTTTAATCAATGATTGATGAAATACTGATTTACTTTTACTTATTTTGAATTTTTTTGTGTTTTGATTTGTAGATAAAAGCACCTATTATTATAGTTCCTATCGACTCTACGAGCCTTGAAGCTGTTGCTTTAGATTTGGGTCAACTCACCATGAGTAATGTATTTACGGATATTTCAGTATCAGAAAGTGATAAGAGTCCTGCTGTTATGGATGAAATAAAATTAATATTAAAAGATATGAGGTTGGCACGGGTTAATATTTTGAAGGAATCACATCAACACCAAAATCAATCTGTGGAAGAGGATTCTCTAGATGTTGTAGATTCATATTTTGGATTTAAGTCTAAAGTAAACATTTTAGATCCTACCAGTTTTACACTAACAGTGAAACGTAATTTGTCATTTTCTTGGTATAAAAACCTGCCTGAAATTGACATATCTGGCAGGTTAAGGTGTATAGATTTAAATCTTTTTATTGATGATTATGCTTTGATTATGTCAATATTAAATCGAAATATGAAAGAAGGCTTAAATGAATTTCCTGCTGTTGTAACAGAGTCGCAGCCCAAGCCTCGCACAACTATACCCAGAGCTTCTTCGGGTAGTGCGATTAAAAAAGTAGAACAAGTTTCAGAAAATTTGAGTAGAAAACCTACACATCATGATAAAATCAACGAACAATTTAAATTTAATATACAATTAGATGGTGTCGTTGTAAACCTGATGTTAGATGTCAATGAAGGCTTAGCTCGATTTGGTTTGTATATCATATCTTTGAAGGGTACAAAACTTATGGATGAAACCTTGACAATGAATATGGTACTCTGCAATGTACAGTTGGATGATACGCGATCAAATAACTCAAGCGAAATAACAAAATATCTTTGTCGAAAAGACTGGATCACATCAGAATCAGATAAACCCGAATTTAATGTAGAAATCGATGGAAAATGTCTCAAAGACTCGCTGCATATGTTAGATATTACAGTTGTACTCAAAGAAAATGACACTGTAGCTAATGTACAAATTTCTAGCTTTGATTTGATATTATGTGTGGATTTTCTATTAAAATTGACGGAATTCTTTAAAACACCTGATATAGCAGAACCTATAAAAGCAGGAAAGGACAAACATAAAGAAATAATACCAAATACTGTTCAAGAGCAACCATCCCAATTGAGAACTTTAGCCAGCGTTGCCAGTAAGTTTGTTTTATTATATGAAATTATCGCCCCTATTCTGTGTTTCGATTACGTTTCCACATTCAGTTACGTTTCGATTACAATTGGTATTACAAAAAAAACTGTATCCAAAGAAAAAGAAGAAGACAATAATGTTCTCCAAAGCATAGCAACGTATGAAATAGAAACAGAAAAATAAGCAAATTGTAATAAAACTCAAAATGTAGTTCATACGTAAAAGAGTTCAATAAGAAAACATTCACTTTTTGTTTGTTTTTTTCATGCAAATGTATAAGCGTAAATTTATATTTTTATAAATTTTTTTTACATTATGTATATTTTCGTTTAGTATTTAACAAAAATAAATAATATAATAAATATTGTTAGCCAAATAATAAATTTAGTACTAAAAAATAAAAATCGAAAGATTCTCCGACACAACTTTAACAACTTAGAAAAACGTAGCTACGATCGTAATGCAGAATACATACAAACGAAAGAAAATTAACGGAATCGAAATTCAGTATACCAAATTTTGCAAACGGAGAAAATCTCGATTTGAATCGAATCACAGAATAGGGGTGATTAAATAAAATATGAATTTTCTGGATTGTCTCTACAAATTTTGCATATAGCAAAGGAAAGTTTTTTAACCACCTTGTATGTCATATTCTCCGCCTTATGTAAATATAATGAGAATTTTATACTACAAATTATTACAAATTTTACTACATTTTTTTTACATTTTACATTACTACAAATTTTACTACAAATTATATACAAATTATACATATTTTAAAAGGCGGTCTTTAAAATTGTTTTGAAGTGTTATGTTCTTTATGTGTGGCTTATCTTTTATAACGACCTAAACTGGTATCTTTTAAACTCCAACAGAATCGCTTATCAAAATTTAGATTTTTTAATAGTGATCCATTATCCATATATTTTATTATATTTATCATATTTATATTTATATATTTACCATACGTTTAGAATTGAATTGTTTATTATAACAACTTATTTTTTAATTTTAGCTATGGCCCGCGAAACAAAAAATGTAAAAAAAATCAGTTTAACATTAGTAATTGATGAGCCTGACATTATACTGGTAGAAACTTTAAAAGATATGAATACCAGTTCTATTGTATTTAACGTAAGAACAAAGTTATATACACATTTGGTTCTTGTATAATAAAAAAAAAAATAATATATTTTTAATAATTTAGATGCACGCAAACCTGATATATAGAGCTATCGGAGATAAACAACTTCTAAATGGCAATATTGATGGACTTAAAATGTACATGTGTTCTTTCATTCCGGAAAAAAGGGAAGCGACGAGACATTATATTTTACATCCTTGTGTTATAAATTTACACGGTTCCACACCAGAGGAAAACGGAATGCATATAAGTTTGAAAACAAGTGAAATTATAATTAATATATCGCCTGCTACTTTAGAATTGTTTAATAAAGCAATGCAGACCATACACACAGCTGAAACTAATGAAACTAAAATGTTGGAAACTAAGAGTTATTCCGATATTTGGACACCGAAAAAATTTAAGGAACAAGATTATTGGTTTTTGAAAGCTGGTAAATTGCATTAAAAAAGTTTAAAATAATAAGATATATTGAATATTTGTTTTTTTTTAATTGCTCTTGTTAGAACCAGCGGTAGATGCTTTAATGGGCTTGGATGATCAATCAATTTCAATTGTTTCATCAGATATGTCTGAACGTTGTGTTATTGAAATACCAAGCGTAATGGTAGTATTAGAAGCTGGAATTGGATATTATACAACCCCATTAATATCGATGGATACCTGCTTAAATGCCGTTGCTAATGATTGGAGTAGCAATTTAAGTGTGAATGGATCATTAACTTTAACTATGAATTATTATAACCAAAGTTTGGCCGTATGGGAACCAGTTATAGAACAAAACGAGCATATTGCTAGAGATGGTGAAAGGATGTTCTCTCCATGGGAATTGAATTTTAATCTTGGCATTGAAAAAAGTCCATCAGAATTTGACGAAGATAAAATGGATCAAACTACAACAATTAAAGTACATTCTAAAGAAAATTTAGAAATGACAGTCAGTAAAACATTTTTAGATTTAATTGGTACGCTCGGAGAAGCCTTTGGACAAGCTATGGATCCAAATGGCCTAATGAAACCTGACGTAATTGCTCCTTACGTTATTGAAAATGATACAGGCTTTGATATTAATTTAAATTTGGCTTCTGGAATTTTTACCTTGCATGAAAGTCACATACCCAACGATTGCGGTACAAGTTCCTCAACTAGTTCGATTATTTTTAAACATGATTTATCATGCAATATTACGGCCGATACTATTAAGTGCTGTACTTTGTCACCTGGATGCCGAGCTTATTTACAAACTAAAAATTTAGCTACTATCGAAAATTCAGAGGAAGAGGAATATAATATATATGTTACAGTATGACATTTATTAAATCTAAGTTACGACTTATTAAAATGCATTTAAAATTTTAAACTTTCAGGTGGGACATATTCAAAAGGAGTTAATACTGCCTGTTTCTAAGTCGGACAAACGGTACTTTTCGTTATTCCGTGACACAAATCAAGATCCATGGGGTATTGTTTCAGAAGTTAATTCCGAATTTGGCACTACTACTATTAATATTCACAGTGTTGTTAATGTAGGTTGTGCTGTTCATTTAAATTTTATATATACTTTTACGTTATACTTTTTTAGATTCAAAACCATTTTACCACTCCCATCAAAGTTTTTCGCATGAAGGCCAAAACTAAGGAAATGATTTTAGTTGGTATTGTTGAACCTGGCAAAACATATCACGTTCCTCTTCATGCAATATATTCTGAAGGAAAATATTTACATTTTGGTATTGAGGTATATCGATCTTCATATAAAAATTTTTGTTGTTAAAAATATACACCATTATTTTTATTATGAACAGGACTATCACACATCAGTTCAGGGAATAAAGTGGGATGATTGTCCCACTGATATGAATTATTTGCGTCAAATTCAGTGTGATCCGGTTGAAACCTTTGAACCGTTTGTTATAAATGTTAGTCGTGAAAAGACTGAAATATATCATGAACATTCAAATAAATTTAAATTATTGAGTGCCTACTATACATTGCATTTAAGACCTCCAGTATACTTGCGCAATGCTTTGCCAATTAATATAACAGTCTCAGTAGCTGGATGCTCTGTTCGTGACACGTTTTTAAGTACGGGAGTGCAGACAGAAGAACCAACATCGACCCCAGAAACTGATACCGATGGGAAAAAGAATACATCTCAGAATAACCATTCTTTTGTGAATGAAGACTTATTGGATTATGGCGAAAAAGATATTCAAGCTGGTAGTGTTTTACATTTGCCGACAGTAAAATTAGCTGGACGTAGCAAAGATTCAAAAAGCTATTTAGTAGTTAGGGTAAGCTTTTTATATATTACATATATTTTATATATTACATATTTTTTTAATTTTGAATAATATAAATTAAAAATAGCTTCCGTCTCCAAGAGTGGTCACCAATATTTTATTAACAGAATATTTTTTCCATTTCGATTATTTATTCTAAAATTATCAAAACACAAAAACAAATAATTTTGTGTATGAGCCATGTTGTATGTGAACAACATTTTCTAAAAACTACGCTTCTAGTGAAAATTGAACTTTTGTTCGTTTTTTATCTTATTTGACCCTGATATTGTTGGAAACAAGGTTTAAAGAAAATATAGCTACCCTAACAAAGTTTAGTGCATGAGAGGTTTAAATAATTTTATTTGTAAAAAAAATAAACAAATTTTGACAGCGTCAGCCTCCATACAACAATAACCAGCTGATTAGTGTTAAATTAATTCGCCTGGTTATAAATCTAATATTACAATTAAGCACATGCTACTTAGACTCAAATTGAAATAATAATAGTTTAGAAACAGCTATTGCTTACAAAATGAGAATGATTTTGCCTAGAAAGGAAAAAAGATTGTTTTATGAGAAAAGGTACTGACTGCAGCAAAAAGTGTTTATACAAAGCAAAAAAAAAGCGTTGTTTGCTTTGTGGCGAGACAGTAGCAAAGCCGTATTGCTACAATGTGTTTTGACATTTTGTTCAAACCAAAATCATTCAAGGTACATAGATATAAAACCAGCTCTTTATAAACGTTGTGTTACAATTTCAATGATGAGTAATATCAATGAAAACCATAAAAACTACATAGGTCGTTATAACCGGTGTTCAAAACTTCAGTACAGGTAATATGGTATACCTATTTGTGTTTATATTGCTAAATTTTTAGTTTTTGTCCGATTAAAATATGATTAACCATCTACATGCTATATATGTTGGACTTCCACGAAGCCATTTGCGAAAAATATTAAACCCAAAATTTCGGAGATATATGAGAATATACCTCTTCTCATATCCTCTGCTACCAATTTCCTTATTTCACCCTTTTTCAGCATTCTGCTTTTTTGGAAGGTAATGTATACTATACCACATTAGCTGATTCAAACATATAACTATATATATATATATATATATATATATATATATATATATATATATAACTATATATATATAACTATATATATATAACTATATATATATATAGTTATATATATATATATATATATATATATATATATAAATATATATTCATGTGTAATTACATTTAACAAAATATATATATATATATATATATATATATATATATATATATATATATATATATATATTACTTAATAACAATTTAGAATGGTATATTATATTTATTATTCATGTGTAATTACATTTAACAAAATATATATATATATATATATATATATATATATATATATATATATATATATATATATATATATTTATATATATATATAAAATATAATATAATATACCATTCTAAATTGTTATTAAGTAATGGGGTTAATTTAATAATCCGAACCAGCGTCCGCAATCAATTATTCGGATTATCATGGTTTTACTGTAATAGTATTTAAAAAAATCAAAATAATATTGCTTATACGGCAAAACAAAACCGAGTACTATTGAACAAACATTGTTATTAGACCATGGGTATTTACATATTCTAAAAAATAACTATATACCATATATAGAGCAATTGCATACATTCTTCGCTTATTTAGTACTTACCCATTGTTTAATCTTCAGCTTAAGAACTTTAAAATAAAAACTTATGTTTAAACACTAATCAAAAAAATACCATCACACACTAATGCGAATTTTTTCAACTGACTCCAAGAATGACTTTCAAAAATAAAGGAGATTATTATTCTCTTAATTCTCTGAGAACCGTAAACTATTAACCTTGTTTCCGTTTTTCTTATATTATTAATTAACAAGAAAAGTAGCTATACCATTTTACTAGCATATACCGTATTCGCCATTGCTCTAAATTATATGGGAAATCAGTGCAAAATCATTGAGAAGCAGAAATCTGTTCGGTTGAATAATTCGAATTCGTTCAAGTGTAATTGATAGTGTTTGTAATTAAAATATTCTACTACATCTGGGATTATTCTTTTGCATTTTAAAACAATTTTTAATTAGATTTTAAACATCATGTAATTTGTTTTACATTCTAATTAATTTCTTAAACCTGTATAGATGATTCAATATTTAGAGCGTGATTGGTCTTGTACAACAGAAATTTCTGAAAATTATCCGGATATTACTAATTGGAAATTTAATTCGTACGATTCAGATGTTAAAATAAGCATGGATTTGTGTGTTAAGTATGAAATTAAGTATTTAAATTAAAAAAATTTTATTTATTAAGCACATCATTTTTTAGGTTTGAGGACCGTAATGGAAGTCTACTAATTACACTATTTTCACCGTTTTGGTTAATTAATAAAACTGGTCAAATGTTAAGCTATAAAACAGATAGTGAAACTGTAGAGGTTTTATATCATCCTCCAGAATATAGTGGACCAATTTTATTTTCATTACGTGATAAGTATTTGTTTGATAAAAAGAGTTGTTCTATAAGAGTTGAAAATGGCGAATGGAGCAATAAGATACCTTTAGATGTGGCGGGTTCTATGGGATCCGTTGGGTGTAAAGCTAATGATAAAGTATATCAGGTAATTTTTCTACGTTATTATAATTTTTTATATTGTTAAACAAAAAAAATTCTTTTTATACCCAAACAATAAGATTGGTGTTCATAATCATCTGACACAAAATTCGCTAACAAAGCAAATTACATTTATTCCTTTTTACACAATCACCAATAAATGTAGTTACGTCATAGAAGTCCAAGAAAATTCTCGGCCTGGTGATCCTTGGATAAAGGTAAGTGCTATATTTAGCGGCAGACTAACATAAATAATATAATTTACCACCATGTTTAGTTATTGCCCAATTGTTGCTTCCCATTATGGCCAAAAAATGATTCTGATCACATGATGGTGGCTAAAGTTGATGGACAAACTACCGTACCCTTTACATATTTTGAACCTATTTGTAATTTATTACAATTAAAAGATAACAAGGTGAGTTCGCTACTCGTGTTAAATTGTTAAGTTTTATTTTTTTCAGACTTGTGATTTATAGCTTATTGTCTATTTTTAATTGGACTAATTTTGTTATAATCAATTTCTTAACTAGGTAATTTGGTAAAGTTTGACACACGTAACTTTTTTGACCATAGTCGAAACTTTTACACAAACACATAATTTTTTACAAACAAAAAAATATCAATTAGAATGTACTAAGATGTATATATATGTATATGTTCATGTATATAAAGTTAGTTTTGCAGGATTATATTTTTATCTACCTTCATGGTATTTGAACAAAAGTTAAAGCCTGCTATGAAAATAACTCAATTACACAGATGGATTTGAACACAAAAAATTGTCAATGTAACTTTTTAAATCGAATACCTACAGGAAAAATTTAATCTGAACGCTTATGTCCCAGATATTTTGCGGATAAATTGTGAACTAGAGTGTGAAATACTCGATTTCAATCCGAGTTTTCTTTTAATTACAGTATATAATAAAAAGATTTATATCTGTTCGATTATTCCGAATCAAATTATCGAATTATTTTTACGTGTAATAGTCGAGTTTAACCGACTTCAATTTTATGATATACTATATAATATTCTTTTTTTTACTTTTTAAAAACGTTGATTTAATGAGTTCGTAGGCTGCAGTTAAAATAAAGATAAATTTGTATGTATTGGATTTTAACTAAATAATTGTTTATTAACACAATTGTGTGTTGCAGTGCCTTTACAAGCAATAACAAATTAACTCTTAATTAATCTTTTCCTGTTTACAACTTTGTAAACAACAAACATTATTACACATTTCACCAAGATGAAAATGAACTTCATCCGAAAAGATGATTTTAAATGATAATAAATTTGCAATAAATCCCAACGCTGCTCAAGCGTAAATCGATTTATTTCGTTCAGTGGAGATAATATACTGAATCTTGTGACAGAATTAAATGACATAAGTATTGCCAGATTCGAAATAACCGCTGCTTCAAATTTAAACCGATATACCTATAGTTATAGCTAGAAGGAAGAAACAGTTTAATAACATACTTGTTTACTTTTGCAAATTATTCGATTATTTAATCAAATTAAACTATTTGACTAATTCTAATGTGGATAAAATAATTTTTTGATTAATCACTCAAATCAGACGTATGACTAAAATGGTTATTTTTTTATTTTAAAAGCATGGAGGCATTAATGTAGATGTACAAACGACAGAAGGTGGTATTTATATAACATTTACTGAATACAATCCTGGGGATGCGCCTGGTCTTTTAATTAATCATACCAAAACGCCAATATATTATCATGAAAAGGGTGTTGACAATAAAATGATTTTGAAGCAGCGACAACAAGTGCTTTACACTTGGTGCAATCCAGCTGGAGAAAGACTATTAGTTTTTGGCGAAAATGCTCTTAAAACTGATCTACGAAGGGATGGTATAGGTAGTTTAAAGTAAGTCCAACATAAATAAATTAAAGATAATTTACTTCTGCATTACGTATGTATTACTTTTTCAGTTTGGCGGATAATTCAAAAGCGTATTGGGTATCATTTTTAGATGGTTTACAAAGAGTGATATTATTTACCGAATGCGAAGAAATTGTTAACAAATCTGAAACCTCTACTGCCTTGCAGAGCATAACGCAGTCTATTGAAGTGAAAATTCATGGAATTGGGTTATCGTTGATAAATAATGAAACTGGTGTTGATATATTGTATTTGGGCATAACAAGTTCTGGTAAGTATTTTATTACAAACAGTAGTACAGTACATTCAAAAAGTTATAAAGCTTCTGTATATTAACGAAAGAATAAAAATAGGATTTAAAAAAGTGTATTGTATTTCGAAATGTAGATTCAATTTCATAATTTTTTACAGGCGTTATTTGGGAATATAAAAAAGATTCTAAGAAACGATATAAACAATTAAGTTTACATGATACTGCACTAATGGAATCGCTTTATCAGAAATATTTAGTGAACAAAGGCATACATGGAGTGAGTGATCAATGTTACTTGCTGGAGGGAAAACATCAGGTACTATTTTAGTTTGATTAAAAAAAAGCAATTGTAATCTTTTAATGTTTACTTATATTTTAAGGTTAATTTTGACACCTTAAAAATGATTAAGAATAATGTTTCGCGAGATATTAGACGGTATTTTCAACCAGGCGTATGGGTGGCTTTGAATTCATCTCCGTTTCAATCACAAATACATGCAAAAATAAATCGTATTCAATTAGATAATCAGCTGACAGACTGCATATTTCCTGTTGTATTGGCCCCAATACCTCCACCAAAAACTCTCGCTAAAACAATTCACTTTAAACCAATTATTGAAGTTAGTATTGTTGAGAGGGTTGTACCACATTCTAATGTAAAACAATATAAGTATGCCAAGATGTTAATGCAAGAGTTTCATTTTAAAGTGGATCTTGTCTTCCTAATGGCCATTGCGGAACTTTTCACAAACACTGTAGATGATGAAAAAGAAGCGAAGTTGTTTAGAGAAGACGTAAACACAATTGATCGGCCGTTATCTGATTTGGTGCAAATCCAGTCTCAGCAGCAACAAAAGAACTTCTATGACAATTTACATCTGGGCCCAATGAAAGTTCACCTAAGTTTCTCTATGGCAGGTGTGGATACATCAGTTCTTCCTGGAATCCTTTCAAAAATTGTTCAAGGTGTTGGCGTCACGCTTACCGATGTAAATGATGTTGTAATACGTCTCGCTTTTTTTGAAAGGGAGTACCGTTTCTTTACTCAAGAACAGTTGGTATCAGAAATAGTATCACATTATACAGGACAAGCATTAAAGCAAATTTACGTGCTAGTTTTGGGATTAGATGTTCTGGGTAATCCTTATGGTTTGGTGATTGGTTTAAAAAAAGGCGTTGAAGACTTGTTTTATGAGCCATTCCAAGTAAGTCGATAATAATGTGCAGAAGTATTTAAGATTATTTATAAAATGTCATTTGTTTATAAAGGGAGCTATACAAGGACCTGGTGAGTTTGCAGAAGGTTTGGTTTTGGGTGTAAAATCTTTAGTTGGCCATACTGTCGGTGGAGCTGCAGGTGCTGTCTCAAAGTAAGTAATGTTAGCTCTAATGATTGAAAACGAATGCGTATAGGTTATGTATACATTATAATAAAGCAAAAATCAATTTTGTTTACGGAAGGATAACTGGAGCTATGGGCAAAGGATTAGCCGTTCTTACTTTTGACGACGAATATCAGAAAAAACGAAGGCAAAATATGAATGCTAAGCCAAAAACCTTTCAAGAAGGAATGGCTCGTAGTGGCAAAGGCCTAGTAATGGTAAATTTAAATTATTTTGTTAACATTTTATGCGTTTAACAAAATTTTTTTACTCTCAATAGGGATTTGTGGATGGCGTGACAGGCTGTGTTACAAAACCTATTTCTGGAGCCAAAGAAGAAGGTGTTGAAGGTTTCTTCAAAGGATTAGGCAAAGGAACTATAGGCTTGGTAACGAGGCCTACAGCCGGCATTGTTGACTTCGCCCATGGTACCTTTGACTCTGTGAAACGAGCCACTGAACTGCAAAGTGAGACCAGACGTTTAAGACCTCCACGCTTTGTTCAAGAGGATAAAATTTTAAGAGCTTATTGTTTGGACGAAGCAAAAGGGAATCAACTCTTAAAGTAAGTTTATAATATATATTCCACCACACAAATATAATCGCTTGCTATATAAAACTACACTTTTTTATATAGCAAGCGATTATATGAGAATGAGAATATGTAAGCAAAATAATATCTTTCTTTGAAGTCCAACACTATTACTATTACTTACTATTCCGTAAAATACAATTCCGCCTTAGGAGGCTAATTAACTTAATTCGTAAACATTTGTATAATTAATTATTTGTTCACGTTTTTTCTTATAGGGAAATTGACAAAGGCAAATATGCAAACACTGATATCTTTGTTCATTGTGAAGAAATTATAACCAAACACGAGTATGTGGTGGTTTCAAATCATCGTATAATTTACGCCTCTCGTAATGACATGTTTGGTTCCTGGAATGTGAGATAGTAAATGAACTGAATTTGAAAACACAATAATATGCATTTCTTATTTTTAGGTACAATGGACCTATTTGTGGTCAGAAATTGATCGGGTTAGTTTAACTGAACGTGGCATAGAAATCCTTTTAAAGAAAGAAGGTAAAAAAGTCTTGGGTCTATTTAACTCTAGCGAACAACAGCACAAACTCATTATGATGCCTCTGAAAAAACGTCGTGACATTTTATTTGAAGTTATTGAATCTCATCGTATTTAATGAATTTATTTGCATATTTACACAATCGGACTTATACACATTAAATACCTTATATAAAACTCAAATTACAGGCCTAAGCCTTTTCAGTCTACATTCTACTTAATAAAAGTTATTGCTTTATTATCAGTTTCAGGCTGTATTCAACACGTTTTCTTTAAAAATAACACATTTGAGAGAACCATAAATTTTTAATTTTTTTATACCTTTTTAATTTTGTGTATTAGATTTAAATGCTGTTATTAAAAAGCGCATACGAACTTAATAAAAATCGCATAACAACTAATTACAAGGCAAAGCAAAATGAAAAAGTATAACTGTTCATCCGAAAGAGCCATTTTTTAATGTTAAATGTTTAAAATATTTTTTTTTATATTGACATAAATCGATATTTTACGTACATATATATAATTACCAACGAATGAAAAAATAAATTCTTTTAAAAAAAGTATATACTTTTATCCTTTCGACAATTACACTAAACGGAAATAAATATAGCGTACAACATTTATAGTTTTTTTTAAATATATTTTTTAATTTTTTTAAAATCAAAACCTCTTTAGGGAAGAACTCAATGTTAAACCAATGTATTGAATAATAATAATTCGTATCTTCACCTTATCTGCAGCTGCTTTGAGGGGTCATCTTGTACTCGTGTTAGCTTAAATTTGTAAGCCATGAGAATTCCTCTCTCTGGAACTCTTAATGTATTCTTCCTTCGATTATTAATTTTATTAATCCATATTTTTCTGTGTGTCGCGTATTATGGCCAAAATATTGCAATTTACGGCATTTAATGATGTAGCGAGTACTCGTTCTTTTTGCATTCGTGTTAGAACTTTAGTGTGGTTATATGATCCAGCAGATTTTTAACATTCTTTTGTAGCACCACTTTTCGAATGTTTCTATTTTGTTTATTGATGCGACTGATAAAGTCAATGCCTCAGTTACATAAAACAGTATAGAAAAGACGTAGCATCACGGTATTCGTGTTCTTAGGTTTAGTGATAAATCATGGCCACACAGCTACTTTTTAATTTTTATAAAAACACTTCCTGCCTTCTCAATTCGAATTTGTATTTTCTAAGAATGGTTCCATTCAGTACCTAGCTGACACCCCAAATAGGTCAATATTATTGAGAGAGTAATTTACCTCGTTAGTCACCCCTACATGAATAATTTTTCCCTCGAAATATTTCCCCATTTCTCATAATTGCACTCAGGAATAATTTTCCCATGAAATGTTTTCCCCTCTTTTGATTATTCAGTGAGGAATGCTAGCCCTGTACGAATTCCCCTGATCGTGAATAGTATTTTCCCTCGAAATTTTTCCCTTTTTCCATTGATTTGCTTATATCACTTTTGCTGGGGAGTTACATTTATCATTTAAGTATTTCTTTTACTTTATTTTATTTTATTATTTTAGCACTAGAAGTGTTAATAAAGTGCAAAAAATATAATTCACTATGATATGCAGAGAAAAAGATTTATTTTCTGTAGTTTAAGAGACATGTTAACTGAATTTTAAAATTCGTTCACAAAAAATATATTGACAACAACGTCATCGGAGGCCTCCTCTGAGCCATCAAATTGTTCGCCACTACCGAATATGGTATTAAATCCATACTCTCTTGCTCTACATCGGTGAAGTGAAGTGCAAAAAAAAACCAAGGAAAAAGAAAGAATTTAAAAAAAAGTTAAACATAAACAAAAAATTTTATATTCCAACACATTTGAAATATATATTTAATATATTTTGTGACATCTTTTGTTGTGCTGTGCTGGTGTTTTTCATATTTTACCAATGTGAGTGTTTTTTATTTTTTCAGCGAAATGAATCTACCATCTTCCACACCGCAAGATGAAGCAACAACATCAACAGCTATCGAAAACCCAATGAGTCATATATCAAAGCATGATGTTACTCTTTTTTGTGCGTGTTCTGATTTGACTGATCTTAATTTACCAACCGAGTTGGAAATCTTGAGATATTATTTTTAATTGAGCGAACGTACTGAAAAAGAACAAAAATAGTTTTCCTATAAATCATTCACCACTCAAGTAGCAAATAAGTTGATTGGAATTTGGGAAGAACTTGGTATGGAAATAATGCCGAAAAATAATGTATTGATTAAATTGAATAGATTGCTCAACAAATATCAAGATGAATGCAACTAAAGATACTATAACCCATTTCTAGAGATTGTAAAATCTCTGAAAAACAAATTTTACATTGGAAAATGTAAATGCGATTTGAAGGCATCTGTATGTACGTAAGATTATTACGATTATATATAACAACGGAAAAACCAAACGAAAATTTACGAATTCTGGTTGAATTTATAATTAATTGTTATGTGCCAATGTACTTCAATATCAACTATTACAGCTCTGTCGTGTGCTGTAGTGTATTATTTTTCAAGTTCATTAGTTGGTTACGGTTTCTACAACCTCCTTTACGCAGTATTGTCAATCAAGTAATTAAAGATAATTCATATTATGCGCATTCGGAAAATATCTTGCTATCAATGTTGTTTTATGAAAGCAAAGAAAAGCGAAACTGTGCTATAAAGAAAAATCTACGATATCGAACCGATGTTGAAGACCCAACGCAACTTAGAGTTTATAAAAAACCAGATATAAGCTTTCATTGCACAAACTACACGAAAATGATCAATTTGAATGATATAAATAACGTATTTGAACCACCATTCACGTGAAGCATTCCATACGATACATGGAAATAATATTTAAATCAAGATGATCCACTGTTTAATGATCTAAACATTCCTTCACATATACAACGAAGTTGTTTTAAAAAAATAAAAATAAACTCCAATACAAGACAAACATAGCCATTTCGCTGATTGTTTCATGTAAAGTGCCAAAAATGGTGATTTTTTGAAATTTTTGTATGAAGACGCCCCCAGGGAGGTTCCAGGGGGTGTTCCACTAGCCCTCTAAAGTTAGTGGGGGTCGGTTATACATTTAGACTTTAAATGGGTCAAAGAGGGATTTTTAAAAATTTGACCTTTTGGCCAATATAAGGAACATCAGAACTCATTTTAGAGGTATGGTTCCCCGGGCAAAGTTTCTTATTTTGATCCCTAGAATACGATTTTCCTTGTCACTTGGGCGATATTTAAATAGACTCGCCCTAATACATATGTATATACAAATATCAACTTAAGTTTATTTTTAATTTTTGTTTTTATACATATGTATGTATATTAAATTATCTTTTATAAAGTGCTTCCAATATTGGCGCTGATTGTCTGAGCTGTCGCCAAGTAGTTCTTTGAAACTGGTGAAATTGTTTTCTCTTCCGGTGTTTCTACATCAATTATGTTGTGAAGAGCACAACATACGTTTGTAGTTTTAGCAGCCTTTTCGTGGTAGTAATAAAGCTCTCTTGCGCCAAGAAGGCACCTCCACCTGTTTTTCAATAAACCATTAGTTCCTCTATTATGTTGTGGCTTTTTGAGTGCACTTCATTTATGCGCATTTCAGTAGAACCATCCTCTGAAACACGATAAGGCGTTAAAAGCCATGTTTCAAAAGGATAACCAGCGTCGCCTAATTGAACATAAAATATTTTACAAATGCAATGAGACAATAGGAAATAAAGTTTTACTTAAAAGCCGTGGGATCCTTGCAAGTATTTCTCTTCCATGTGTGCTCTAATATCTCTAGAGGTCCATATAAAGGAGCCATGAAAAGCACCAGAGTGTGTTGCATTAACGTACCGGATTTTAAGCTCGTTATCACAAATCTATAAAAATCATATACATCCAAACTTGTTGAAAGATTTATAAATTTTAAAAGATTTACAAGCATTGCATTTAAGCTATAGTTTCCTTTCCTAGTATAAAATAAATGTGTGTTTGAGGATGGAGCAATAATGCTAATATGCGTCCCGTCAACGCAACCAATAACTCCAAGAATTTGATATTTGGTATAAAATGCAAGAGCCATTTGGCGTTTATCCTTTAATCTAAACTGGGCAAAGCTGTGCTTCAAATATGTAAACAATTTTTGTAAGCATTTTACTAAAAGTGGACTGACCCGAAGCGACGTCACTGTCCTTCCCAACACCTGTCTGGTATCCACCTTCTGCAAAGAAGCGTAAACAGGCACTTAACTTCAAAATAGGATGTATTTGCAGATGTATTTTTTGCTGTTGTGAATGTGTCAGGACTTCTAATAAATATGTAAAAGCGGGTTCATTAACGCTTATGTATTATGTAATTCCACCATGACCCGAACGAATACAAAAATATTCAATAGAGAATAAGAAATAAACAACAATTTCATTTAGTTGTGTGGTAGTTTTTGATGAAAGCACATGTGCATCGCTTTGCGTATTAAAATGATTTGTTTTGTTGTTTACTTTTTTATATTTTATTTTTTTCATCAAAGCATACTGCAAATGCAGTTCTGCCTTTGGCCACTTCTGTCTGAGATTCTTGATTAACACAGCATTGACAAGAATTCCGCTTCTTGGACTTCTATTTCGGAGTGGATATTAAATAATAATGATGACAAAATGCACCACTGTCGTACTCCCCATTTAATATCGATATTTACCGTTAGGTGATCTTCAAATATTGAAAAGCTGTTCATGATTTACCTTGTCAAATACTTTTGTTAAAGTCTCTATAGCGCTCTATAAGTACACGTATAACAAAGAGAGCTTCCCGTGTACCGAAGCCAAATTGCGAATCACTAATATCACAAACTATTTTGTTATATGTATATCCTTTCATGTAGATAGCAGACCAATAGGAGTGGGAATTGGAGTCCGGCGCGGGTTTGTCCTGTCACCACTGCTATTTCATATACATAGTTTTAGGTACGATCCTTGAAAAATTCCTCTTTGATGACAGAGGGATAACATGGAGACTGCAAAGCCAGTCACCTGGCTCATAACTTTTCGGACCTTACAACAATCTAGGTAACGTAACGCTGGCGATAGGTTTGAGAATAAATATCTCGAAGAAATTTATTCCGTATTAACGCAACGTCCCGGGAATTATTTGTTATTGGCACTGAATAAATTGAGGACGTCCGTAAATTTTGCTACCTGGAGGTTCGAGCGGGGATATTGAGAACCACTTGTAGAAAGCCCTTCAAAGTAAGCTGGCCTTCTAAGATCAATTTGATTATCATCTATATTATCGTTACGCACGAAAATTGCGGTATTGATTGAAATAAAGAGGCGCAAATGGTTCTAGATTGGTTATGCTCTTCGAAGAATGAAATTATCGGTTGTCATAGATTCGATTTCACAAGGGAGCAGAAGAATTGGGCGCCCAGCCTATACATGGAAACGACAAATTGAGGTCGAGTTGAAAAAATGCGGCAAAAGATGGAGAGAAGTGAAGGCGTTAGCCCTATGCTCCTTCAGAATCGATTGAAATTCATTATTATATGTGTTATATTTATTATATGTATCTATAATAATAAATATAATTTTTAGACAACTTTAACATAGAATTCTACCTTTGTCAAGTTAATAATAGAAAAAAAATAGAAAAAAGAAAAGGCATGTGATCCATTTTCTGAACGTATATATTGCACACTAAATCATGGACAGTAGTCACAAATCAAAATTTATCAAAATCGTTTTTCTTTTCATAAATCAATTCACATATCAAATCTCTAACGACCACAAAAATATCGTTTGAAAATCTATATTCTTTCACTAGTGAAATATTGTTATTGGACTTGTATCGCTTGAACATAATCAACTAAAGGTTCAATTCGAAGTGACACTTTTTAACGCCATAGTTTGAATATATCAAACCAATATTAAGAGCAACACTGTGATTGATTAGTGGTGACATGTAATAACTTCATAACCGATCAATTCAATTTCACAACAATGTTTTATAAACTGGTTTTTGTGACTATTCATGATATAGTGTGCGATATGTGTGTATGTATTATAAATTTTATTTGTACATTTTTGAATATATCAATAACATTGAAAAGAGTATTAAGAGAAGTTAAATTTTTTTGATTAAATCAGTGGGTGGGGTTGAAACGGTCATAATGGGTTCATAGTTGTTGTAGTCGTTGTCACAAAATGAACTAATAGATGATACAGTATCAGCGCTAAATATGGATGCCAAATGTCCACTAGCCTCTAGTTGATTGATGATCATGTTTACTTTACTTGTAGCATTCTTTGCAGCATTAGTTTTTAAAATTTGAGACATTGGATTGCTACCTAAATTATTCTCACTTACTTCGTAACCATCACAGACCTCAGATGATGAATTAAGAAGATTTTCTTTTTCGCTATGCTTGCATTTTGATGGAGAGTTTGACGGCGATGATGAGTTCGATCTCATAGATGAATTCGATTTGTTTAACTTGTTTAAAAACCAATTTTTACTAAATGAATTTTTTTCGTGGGATGATTTTTGCGGACTTGTGCTGGGTGTTAATTTGTTCTGCTTTTTCATTTCATTTACTGGTGAGCATACTAAATTGTAGGTATTACTTGAAAAGTCACCATCTATATTTAATGATGAGGTAACTGGTTTCTTAAAAGTCTTTTTCGAATTCGGGCCATTTGATAACTGATTAGACAGTTTATTATGCACATCCTTAATTTTAGCCTGAAAATCAAGATTTTCCTCAGTTTTGATAGTTAGTTCTTGCACGGGTATCAGGTTATTTAGATCTGATTGACCGTGTTCACCTCTTTTTCTTAAATTTTCTAACGGCTGCGCAGGACACTTTGGCACATCATATTCGAATCTATTATTCACTAATGAACGAATGCGAAATTTGTTTGGCAATTCTGGTGGCTGTTCCGCATTTAATTTTATTAGATCACGAGATTGCTGAAACGTTGATGGTTCCTCATAGATTCCATCATTCGATGTATTAACAGATGCCAACTCGTGGTTTCTTTGAAAAGAACTTGAAAATTTTATATTTTTCATTACTGGAGGTGTAGGAAGCTTACGCATTGACGAATTTTTTATATCTAAACTATTGATATCACTTCTTATAGCTGTTTCTATTGCATGTATCCACTCTTTGGCATCAATTTCATTAATAGCTTGAAAAACAAATTTCTTGTTTGGGTCGCTGGTTGATATTTGAAAACAAACGTCTCGACGTTTTCCTTCCCCATAATGTTCAACTTCAATAC
Organism: Wohlfahrtia magnifica; assembly: GCA_023159175.1. Taxonomy (NCBI): domain Eukaryota; kingdom Metazoa; phylum Arthropoda; class Insecta; order Diptera; family Sarcophagidae; genus Wohlfahrtia; species Wohlfahrtia magnifica. Next base: position 356,539 of record JAKWBJ010000505.1, on the reverse strand, counting down.
TAGGCATTTTCAGATGCAGGCTCATAGTAGGACTACTCGATGTTGGACCATTAACATAACAAAGCAGCCAATCATTTAAAATTCCGCAATAGCATTTTTTACTTTGATCAAAAAATAACTTCTTTTCAATCCTTTGCAACTGTCCATATTTCGTTGATTTATATATTGATAAATGTCCAGCTGGTAAATCCATATATGGGCAATCAACATGTGGCAACGAACAGTATGTATTTGATGTTACAATTTTTGGCTTTTCACCGGCAACAATTTCGATAGCTTCTTCATCATCAGATCCCTGTGACTTGATCTGACATGTGTCGTAAATTTGTAAATTATTGTCAATCTTACTATCTTCATGTCTTAACTCTCTATTTACAATTTCATTTTCCAGTTCGGCTTCATCATTTGTTGCTGTTCTCATCGCATCGTGTTTTTCAAATAAAAAACTTTTGTTTTGTTTTACGACAACCGTTGAACACCGAAAGATTTTATTAATATTTCCCGAATTTAATTTGCATTCTATAATGAAAGATATAAAAAAAAATATTTACTACAAGGATGTACAAAATAAAATCGTTTATATGCTACATATGTATGTATAAGTACATATGTATATAAATATGTGCAAATACATTTGTTATATTAATTAAATAATTACACTGCTAAAATTATTAATTTTATTTTTTTTTTAACAATCTGCTCATTTTTCAAATTTAACGCTCATATTCTCAGATATTCTTGATCTAAACTTGTGATGCGTAGGTACCATTCTAACACTTACTTATACCTACTTTTTACATAGTATTTAGAATAAAATTAAGGATATTACTTTATAATAATTAAGAAGTGTTGCAATGGTTTTTTGCCAAAAAAAAAGAATAAAAAAATATGAATCATTAATTTTTTTTTTGACAGATAGATATTAAGTTATTTTTTTCGTTTCGTTTGCAATTTACAATTTAAAAGTCAAAATGCATACAATAGTATACACAGAATAACAAAGTTTTGTAATGTTTACTTTGCTGCGGGATAATCGTTCTTTTTATTGATTATTCTGCTTCAAGCATTTCTTCCTGTAGGTTTCAGCAAATGTCACCTAAAGGCGAATTCAAGCGCTTATGACGGTACCAGTGTTCAACTCATGCCTTCATTTCTTCTTTTATTTTTATACTAGTTAATCGTAGGAAAATACGATAATTCGTTAAATTAAAGAACTTTAATAAAGGTTTTCACAATCCCCAGTTATAAATGTAGCGGAGGTAGCAAGCAGTTTTCAATTTTATCAAGTGGATTTTCAACAATATTCACGTTGAGGCCAGTCCTGCTTCTTGTACTAATCACCACTAAATCTAGTATCCCCCAGACAGATGGAACACATATTTTTAGTATAACCTGTTTAGATACCTCATAAAAGAGTAATGAATACTAAATCCCAAATCGCACAATTAATCCAATTAATTAGTTATGGTTGTTGTATTTCACGACGTCGAGAATTTTTTGCAATGCAGTGTTCCAGAATGCCAAATACTATTGTTTTCAAGCTGCTCGATAATTTTAATGACAAAGAAATAAAAAATGTCCATATTTAAAGAAACTAAAATTGAGACTAAATTTGAATAATTAATTTATTATTATTATTTTTAGGTAATTTAGCATCAAAATTTTAAGCTGCGAATATCTCAATATGAGCGCTAACTTTATAAAATGGCTAGCACCCTTGAGAAAAGCGTGTCAGAAATAGCGTTATCAGACGGGTGCCCAGCTTGTTAAAATTTTCGACTAGCGCAGTGTTATTTAACAACATTTCAAATAGATGCAATTGATATTATTTTTAAAATTTAAATGAAAACAGCATATGAATATTAAACATAAGCCTAAGTCTAAAGCTTCGGTCACATTTGTCGTTTCTTAAAAAAATATTTAAAAATAAATAATAATACCAAACAATATTTCGATGTTTAAATTACTTAATTTAAAACATAAATAATAAAAGAACAAATATTCATATACATCTAAAAATATTTTACAAATGTGAGAGAAATAAATATTGATCTTCGTTTTGTTATGGGTGAAATAAAATAAAAGTATGTACAGTGACGAACTAAATTATTGACACAGTAACCTCATGTCATGGGTCACTCAACGTTATGGGTCATTTAAGGGTGTTATTAAAGAGATATTAGATAAAGTAATGTAATTACTGAATGGAATGATCAATTTCCCACAAAAGTCTATATTTCATTGCAAAATTTTTATTATATTATTTATTAATAAAAAAGGACAAGAAAATACCAAATTTCGCTTAACGAAAATATTGTGGCAAATATTGGTAAATTGCACTTTTTAAGGTTTTCTTTTAGTGTAGCCAAAAAACAATTTTTTTTGTACATATTTTCGTCAATGAATACCAGCTCGGCCACCAATTCAGCGGGCAGATATCCCACCATATACAATCACGCCGTAACGACAGTGTTTTACAGTTGCAGCATGGTTTCGTTTTTCTAGCTAAGTATTTGATATTTTTCTAGAGTTTGGCGGTTATCAGGGAGAACTAAAAATATCAGTTTGCCATCAAAATCATTTGGCGTTCATAAATACCATTTGGCGAATGCTAAATGCTTCTTTTGGTTCACTTATGAAATAAGAGGTTTTCGTCTATTTACATCACAGTTATATTTTGCTCTTTGCAGTGTCGTTTGATACGTAATGGCAAAACTATTATCTAATCTCAGTAGCGATCTGTGTTGAGATTATTTTCAGAATCGTTTTCACTTTTCTGGCATTCTGATTGCAATCACAGCTGCTGCTGTACACTACACAATCTCAACGTAACATGTGTCTGGATTGTGAAGATATAGAATAATTGTTTGCTGAAATTCTATTGTTTCCTTCTGATTGTTGCTCATTTTTTGGTCAAAACTATTAACTTTGGTTTAATGTAACCCACAGTTTATGAAATTTTGGGAATTTAGCCAATAATTTTATTTAGCGAAATTTGTTTTTTTTTTCTTTTTTCTTTATTAATAAATAATACAAAATAATTTTGGGATGAAACATAAAGTATTTTGTTAGAAATTTATCATTCTATCTGGTAAATATATTAGTTTATCAAGAATTTCTTTAGTAAGACCATTAAATGACCCATGAAGTTGAAGGAGCTTTGCTTACGATGTCAGTATTTTGTTCGTCACTGTATGTATGTGTGTAAGTATATACATATCGCACTTGTACCTCTAAAGTGAGTCAACTAAACATTCTCGAATTTTCAGTAGAGGAAAAAACTTTTATATCTTCTTATACATACAAATTAATGTGTGCTTGAAGTCTACAGACAGCCAAACGGCTGAACCGATTATCTTGAAATTTTTACAGCATCTCTCTGTATGTCTGACTATATAAATTTAAAAAATTATATCTAGGCGGTGTCACGCAATTACAAAGTAAGTATTTGTTTGTGTATACATATATTCAAAATGGTAACATTAGGAATTGCTGTATTTGGTCTAAATGATGTCGTAGTTAATACATATCACCAGTTAAAAAGTCGATGGAATTGGATAAGTGTATTTGATATCGGTAATAGTAGAAGATTCGAAATTTGGTTCAAACATCGTCGTGGACAGTACACATCATCAGCCAAACTGGGCATTGCACTTTGTATTCATACTAAATATAGAATTTTTATATTTTTAGAACAACAAATAAAGCTTCGTTATATATCCACATCAACCAAAAGGCGAGAAAGATTGAATAAGCGGGTATTGCACAAAGCACACAGAGTAAAAGCTATCGATGTACTCGTATATTAAAATTTTTATAAAAATTGAGGTTTTGTCATAAATGAAAAAGAAAATTATATTATATCGTGTTTCACTATTTACTACATAGCTGTTAGCATATATGCTATGTCCAGCGACAGTACGAAAATATGCTAAGTCCTCAGCAAAACTCAAGTTTGGTGAAACAATTTTATTGCGTATTTAGTTCAGGCATAAAGAACAATGTCACCGCTAACAAAAACATTTTAAGTTTGAAAGAAAAATATAATAACTAACTTCAAATTTCGAATCAGTGGAAGGCTTTATCTCAAAAAAACAATAATAGTATAATTGCTATGGAGTTCTCAAACTTACAGCAATTATACATTGAGAGAAGAAAGATAACTGCTAAAAAACACGAAGACCTACAATATTTAAAACAAACTTTACCAAAAGACCACCACAAATTTTATGATATCTTGCCGCATATTTTTTGACACATTGCACTCAGCATACTCAGCATTGTACATAGCATAGTAGAATAAAATAGTTCAAATAAATTTTTTATATTAAAAATAGTAAACTAAACTGAAATTTTTAATTTTTACTTCCTCAAAATCTCATTATAAGAAAATATGCTTAGTCAACAAAAAAAGAAAATACTAAAAAGCAACTATGCTAAGTCCAAAGACCTTCAATTATTATATTTAATATGAAATTAGAACACAAATAGGAGTAATAAGTGTATTTTTTGCCGAAAGACTGGAGAAAATGTTGTATGTAAGGTTTTTACAGTTGGCAGATATGACCACTGTATATCGTTTTCTTGCAAAAAGTAAAAATTGACAAATTTTGAGTTGACTTACTTTAAATGTACAAGTGCGATATAGATACGTATGAGTGCACCATTTCAAAAATTCAAAAAAGGTTTTTAAGTATTATTAAGTTAGTTTCCTTATTCTTATTATTGTTACATATTTTTTATGAAATTTATGTATGTATGTATGTATGTACATATGTCTGTGTCAGTATGGAAGAGTAGTTCAAGTAAGCAATAAGAACAAATTGAGTAATTGCGTTAGGAGTCAAGGCGCATAAATGTATTTAATCAATTTTTTTAAATCTTTTTTTTGCCAATTTTGTAAGCAAAATTTTGAATTTTTCAAAACATCTTGTGTGCGTATAGCATCTTTTAAATATTCCCATTCTTCATACTCGTAGATATTATTTCAATAAAAGAACTTAAGTATACTTTTCTTTTTTTTCTCGTTACTCCTCTTGGGAGCATATGGCTTCCACAAAGCATCTCCATCTAACACGGTTTACAGCTGTTTACTTTGCCTCTTCCCATGTTAGGTTGTTCTGTCTTAGTTCTTGGATAATTGTGCGTCTCCAGGTGTTTTTTGGTCGACCACGATTTCTTGTACCTTAAGGATTCCACTCGAGTGACATACTCATCCCCACTTTCTTTTCCTTATCTGTTTCAGTATGGGTTCCTCATTAGTCATGCTCCACAGTTCTGTGTTACTTATGGTGTTAGGCCAAAATATTCTGCATATGATTCTGAGGCACTTGTTAACGAATACCTGGAGTTTCTGTGTGATGTTGTTCGATATAAGCCAGGTTTCACTGCCATACATGAGTTGAATATTCTGAGCTTAGTTCGTCTGTATGTATATCTATATGTGAGCTTCTCTATACTGACTGCAGTTGTCCAAACGTCGCTCTCGCTTTATTGAGCCTGTTATCTACATCTGTTTCTGCACCACCGTTTGTAGTCATTGTACTTCCTAGATAGCAGAAGCTATCTACATACTCGACTGGCTTGCCCTGTAGCATGATGTTTTCCGTGCTCGTATTGTTTATTATCATGGCCTTGGTTTCTTGATGTTTATCTCAAGCCCAACACTACGAGCCAATCTCTCTAGTTCCTCCAGTTTCGACTGCATATTGGAAATCTTATGCGAGAGTAGACAAATGTCATCCGCATAGTCCAAGTTGGCGTGAGCTTGTTCATCTCGCAGTATGTTGTCTATTCTATTATGACTGCAAATATCTTATATATGGTGTTAAGTACAGTAATTCCTCTCCAATTATTACAGTCTTTTAAGTCGCCACTTTTTGGTAACTTTACAATGATGCCCTTCTTCCACGTAGGAGTATACTTAAGGCTCAGTAAAATCCAAAACTCAGTATCCAAAAAAAAAAAAAAATCAGTATCTTAAGTTAGAAAAGGTGTTGTATGCTCTCTGGTTACCAATATTTTTTAAAACTCTTACTATTTTTGTTTAACAAGGTTGTTACCAACATGTTAAGTTACAGTAATGGTGTAAAAGCAATTAAGATAAAAATTACACAAAATTGGGAAACTTCAAAACTTCAAAACTTCATTTTTCAACTTAAGCTATTCTTCCATATCGACACAGATGTATGCGTATATTTATACACAATTCGGAAATTTAACTTTTTACATTACAAGTTTAACAACATTTTTAAAGTCGTAAATGAAATCTAATTGCGTTTTGAAACGCCTCTAGTGAAATATCTTTAACTGCTGTCAGAATCAGTGATAGCAATTGTTGTTAACACATTAAAACTATAAATAGTTTCTTACCACCGCCGCTGTCTTTTGTGGTGTCATGTTTATAAACTGCAGACGACATATCTAGATAGGAAACATCTTCTAGTTCTGTATTAGATTTTCTTTCATTTTTTTTAATTTCATCAGTAATCCAAGTCGAATTCTCATTTGTTGATGAATTGGTAAGTCCTTCTTGAGTCGAATTCTCATTTGTTGATGAATTTGAAAGACCTTCCTGAGTTTTTATATTTAATCTATTAATAAGACATTCGCAGCGAATCAACAGTTTCTCTGTTGTTTCTGAGGCAGTCACATAGAACATATTTGAAGTGTTTTCATATTCTGATGTTGTTAGTGAAGCCTTGAAATAATCGCGAACATCTAAAAAATAAATTATAAATTAGTAAGATCATCATTTTTGAGTAGTACTTTTTATAATTACAAATGAATTTATTATAATTAACAATAAATAATCTGTATCATAATAAGATCAATAAAGGCATATTATATAAATATGTATATATGTATGCATAAGTTTTCTTTATTTTCTAAAATTACATACTTCTAAACTATATAAGTGTTTAAGTATGTCTTTAATAGAATAATAGAAGTGATTTATATGTTTCTTACGTTTAAAAACAAAAAAATCTCTTTTAGGTTACGTGAGAAAAAATGCAACTCTTTGTAATTCAAAAATGTTATTTCAATTAAATTAATACTTATTACTAAATTCCTCTTAAAATTAATATTTTGTGGCATAGCCACTACTTTCTATTAACGCTTTAAGTCTGGATGGCATGAAGTCGACTAGGATTTTTAAATTTTCATTATGTAGTTTCTTCTAATTGCCGCAAATTTTATGGCTTGTTTTCATTAACTTCCCGATCTACGAGCTCTCACAGTTTAAGGAGGCCACTTTCAAGCTTGCTCATCATGGTCGCTTATGAAATTGCGAGATAAGCGATTAGCGTGCTTAGGATAATTATTATATTGCTTCCTAAGTATGAAGCATGTGACTTTCCATAATTTCGCAGTACAAATGGCATTCGTTTTTCATTCAATTTTGGATAAGGAATCTGTACCATCACAAGAGCAAGCACATATACAAATATATGTATAACTTATTTTAGTTTTCTTACATATCGCACTTTATCAACAAGAGTGTATTAACTTAAAGTCTTAAAATTTTCAGTAGAGGTCAAAAACTGTTTGTGGTTACATTTGAAGAGAAGTTGAAAATCCGAATACATCATAGTAAGCAAAAAAAAAAATAATAACATTTCTACTTTCACTTTTGTATTAACTAAAAATAATACCTTTTTGGTAATTTAAAGCTAGTCAGTCACTACACTATCACGAAACTGGTTCAAATGTGGTTTTCGAGATGAAAGAGTAATCGGAATACGTTGAAGTTTTTACAGTGGAGAGACATTGATGTTGTTAGTTGATTTCTTGCAAAAAGTGAAATATTAAAAATTTTGAGTTAATACCCTCTTGTTGATCAAGTGCGATATATATGTATGTATATATTGACATATTATTTCTTACCCTACACCATCACTACTATCATGAATAACAAGTAAAATTTATATTCTCGAAGTGAAAATTGCAATCGTGAATCGCCCATGACATTTATTCCCCTTTTCGCAAGCTATTATTTCACGTTGAACAAGAGCAAATTGAAGAAGATTTGTTGAATTTTGATAAAATTTTGAATAAATTGTTTACAAAAACCTTACACAAAAAAAAAAAGAATTGAAATATGAAGTAGTTCGAATAAATGACTAAAGTTATGCGGGCTAAGGTCATGTATTCGGCGTTTAACATAAAAAAGGTTTATAAATGGGCCATAAATATTCAATGAAATTTTGAGACAGGTGGCTGTACCAGAAACTGCTTTAGGTGGAATCAGTTCCAAATAAGCCAGGTTTTTGCAACTCCCGAGTTGTATTATAACTCCTAGTCTTCAAATAATTTGAAAAAAATGAATATTGCAATAAAAATAAATAAAAACTTTAATAATAAATGTATCTCTCCAGCAATAATTATGTGAAAAAATATGTGGGAAATGTGGAAAATTTTGAAGGGAGTTTTCCTTGAGCTATCATTTCCCACTGAATAATCAGAAAAGGTGAAAACATTTCATGTGAAAAATTATTCAGGACAGCAATTATGTGAAATGGCAAAATATTTCGAGTGAAAATTTATTCTTGATAGGAGTGCATATATTATTAATTTGGCCCATTGCTCCTTTGACCATTGAAGACCCTGTCTGGCAAAGACAAACCGTTTTTCATATTTATCTTACTTACAAGCGGCTTCTTGACAAATATATGCTTCTTCGATGCTTCTTTAAGGATGGTTTACACGATAATACAAGTCGTACGACATGTCAAGTTTTTGTGTAGAAGAGAGCGAATAGTAAAAGCAATTTTTCGGTGTGTTTTAAACAGCTGATTTCATTTTACTTTGTTTTGATTTTTTACGTATTGTGTAAACGTAAAAAATTGTGTCCCGGAACACACGATGATGAAAATCATAAATTTCATTGAAATAAATATCGGAGTGTAGACGCGAATGCAAGTTTAAAAGAGAATTGAAGAAAATTTCTGAAAGAAAACTTTCATCGTGTGTTCGGTGACTAAGATTTTCTTTCTCATTTTTAAAATACGTATAGAATTTTATATTTTCTTTCTGATTTTACGGATGTAAAGTAAACTACCTTTTAAAAGCTAGTATATCAGCAAGTTTACTGTCAGCTGACAGCTATTTCTGTTATAAATTAACAATTTTTGAATTTATTTACATAATTAACAGAAGATTGCTTATTTTGACTATTTACACACTGCGTTACACTTTTTCTCGTCAAATTTGCTCATTTTTAATTCTCTATATATATAAATCAGTGTACACTTTGATGTCACCACTGACTGCGGAGACGGGTCGACCAATTTCAACAAAAACTTCGGGTACGTTGTAGATGGTCTGTAGATGGTTTATGTGAAATTTGCAGGAAATCGGCCAAGTGGTTCCGGAGATATGGCATTTAGATTTTCCTACATACTCCCATACACATATCAACAAATTTTCCATTTTCCATATTATGATTTTTATTGTCACTTGAAACGTTACCAAACCATGTATCGTAATGTCTTATGTATACATTCGGTAATATTGAATTGGACAAGTGGGCATGGTGCCTTCATACAAAGTCGATATTGATATTTGTATATCTTGAGAATGTTTAGAGTTGAAGTTTCTAAACAACTTGGCGGTCAACTCAAACTACAATTTTAAGAAAATGTAGAATTTTGCATGTGTGGAGAACGGTAACAATTAAAACTTCGTTATCTATCCACATTAGTCAGAAAGCAAGTACAGACAGGCTCCAAGCAACGCGGTAGGTGTTACTCTAGTTAAATATAAAAATATTAACTTAGAATAAAGGCAAAGATTAAAATTTATAATAAAACAAATAAAAAACTAAAGAAAAAAACTCTGATATAAGCATGATAAGATATGATATAGGCCAGAGAAATAAGTATAGTCGAAAATATCAGAGATGTAGAGATTTTAATACAGGGAATCAATTGAAGTGTAACCTGCGGCAATTAAATAAAAATATCGATTTCCACCTTAATAGGGACCAGAATAGATGGCGGACGTATTTGTTAATTCACATTCCATCACTTTTAATAATTTTATTCTCCTATGGCCACGGCTGTCTCAGAGTATATTCATAATCTGAACGACAGAATTCTTGATATATAGTATATGATGTAGAACTCACCTACTTAACTGAAGCTAAATCATTTGTGATGTTACTAAAAAATAATAATGCTCCGGGTTTGGATGGCATTAATAGCATTATTTTTAAGAATATGCCTAATTACGCTTTTTAGACTCTAAGTGAACTGTTCAAATTATGTTTAGTAAAGGATATTTTCTTATAAGTTTTAAAGGGATACGATAATACCAGTTTCTAAGCCGGGGAAGGATCATAAATTAACCTCCAGTTAACATTATTTTGAGTGTAACAAAAAGAATTGCAGAAATGCTGGCGTTATTTTCCCCAATATCGAAAAAGTCTTTGATTCCATTTGGTATGACGGTCTCATTTTCAAACTTAATGCATTTAATTATCCAACCTATCTACAGAAAATTATAAAAAGTTCTTTGAATCAACGCTCTTTTATTGTATCAATCTATTGTCGTGATCGACGAATACCTACTGGCCTGCCGCAAGGGTCTATGTTATTACCTAATCTATACTAAATTTACAATCGGACATTAACGTCACCTGGAATCACGAAATGGCTTTTTACACGGATGATAGTACTTTTTTTTATTTGCTGTGGTAAGGTGTCGAACGCGATAGTCTAGAGAATGGAGGATAGTTTAAAACTCACCGACAGATACTTTGACAGGTGGAGTATAATGGTTAATGATAGTAAGTCACAGGCAGTGTGACCATATTAGCTTTTTTAATGTTCGATTTAGCTTCTAAATTTTTTTTAGCTTTTTTTCAAAAATTCATTTATCTTTTTTATTTTTATCCTTTTCTGACATTTGAACCAGAAAGGACAATAGAGCAAAAATAATACAAATATTGTAGTCTGACATCAAAAAACAAACAGAAAAGTTGAAAATATTGCTTTCTGTTGTCCATTCTTTTTTTTGTATTCGTTTTTAAAAAAATATAATACAAAAAAAGGGTTTTGTGTTTACCTCTGAAAATATTGCCTTTTAAAAATCTATAATATTTTTAAATTTTATAAGACGTTTAGTGCCAAGGAATAGAAAAATTGTAACATTTGTTCGAAAATAAATGGCCATAAGTAAATAAACAAAAAATTTATATGATTATAGATATGCTTCTTTTAATGTCTCAAAAAGTTTTACTACTTTAGTTATGAAATTTACTTTTTCTGGTTTTGTTTCTTTGCTATTGTGAACTTAATCGTTTGTGTTGTGGTTAGTATTTATATACAATTTTTCCCATAAATCGGACAAAAATAATTCGATAGATGACATTTTAATGTACATTTCTGTTCAATGGAGTTTTTTAAATCGTCTGTAGTGTAAAAATTTACAATTTTTAAGTGAATCAGTACGTGGGATGACAAAAGAGAAATAGAATGAGGATGTTAAACGGAGGAAATCCTAGTTAATGTTAGATTTTACATTGTAAATGGACATTTTTGGTTTGCTGAAAATTGGCTGGGAACTCTCAATTCATGCACCCTTGAGACCTGATTCTACCTTTTTTCAGGTTCTGCACAACTCTCATAAATACAAGATACAATATTATCCAATGAAATAAAATCAAAATTTTTAAAAAATTTTTTCTACAACCTTATTTAAAACTACTTTTACTCATCCGGTGTTGACCGAGAATCTATATACATAAATGAGGTTAACATTACTCCTTATCCGGATCCTACCAGTTTTTGGGCCACATATTTGTTTTTATAAGGAAAATGCAAAGACGTTTGAAGTAGATGATGACTGTTGGCAATAAAAAATACATCTCCGATGTATTTTTGTAAGTTGGGTCTATGTATTTGTGCTTTTAATTTCAACTAAATCGGTTCAGTCCTTTACGCGTGATTGGCTCATAAATGAACTAAATAAAAAAAAACTATTTTTTAGTTTTATTCGCATACTTTTAGGTTTGTCAATTTAACAAATTTTTAATATTAGGTGACAACTCTAGTAACTTATTTGGCCCGTTTCCCCAAGGTTAAATTTTGAAAAACAGCATAGCCTATTCCGATAACCGGATCTTCTTCTGTCTTGAAAATGTCTGCAAAATCGGTTCAGTCACTTACGAGTGATTGCCAAACAAACAAACAAATTCGTGATATATGTATGTATATATATGGATTTGAAAAATGTATGAAACTGAAAATTATGTACATTTGTATACTTCATTTGAATTCTTTTTGGAATTTGTTCAATTAACAGTTTGACTTTTATGCTGCTAGGTTTAAAAGTGATATCTAGTTTATCACCTAACCAATTGCTTTTTCATTAGATTTAAAGAAAACAATTTATATAGTGCTATATTAACCTTATCTAAAATACAACGAAAAAAAATATGTCAAAAAACAATTTAAAAAGTTAGCTTATTTTTTTAGCCGAAAACAAAATTTGTGTAGCTTTTTCTTTGAACGCGATTTAGCTTTATGTCATTTTAAAATCTGGTCAGACTGGTCACAGGCCACATTTCTTTAAGATAGGTAACCTTAATCACGTAATGCTTGAATCATTCGGAAGAGAACTCGCTTTGTCATTTAATGAAAAGTGCAGAACGTCTACTTATTATGTAGAAAGGAATTTGGTAAATATACGTTAAGTCACTTTTTTACTAGAAGAGTCAATTTAGTGAAAATTGTTAAAGCTTCTTAAAACAGGTATTTGAAGTTTGTACAAGGTTTTTTATTTTAAATAACTTTTTCTTAACTCCGGCTTTACCCGGAAATATTTATATATTTTCAGTTTCCAGCTGCCAAAGTTTGCTTACTTTTTTGTTTCTTTGTCTACATTTTTCCTTTGTTTACATACGTTTTTAGAGCCACCATGTTTAAAATTCAAATTGTATCACTTAAAAAACCTTATTATGTAAAGACGTGTTCGAAAATTTTTGTTGTTAAAGTTTATAATTAGGGTTTTATAATAATTGCGAAATTATTTAATTATTGTGTGAACAATAAAAAACTAAAATGCGGGTTTGTTGTGTGCAAAATAAAATCCAGTTGGATTAGGAAACTTATTTAAAGTCCCAAAAGACCCAGTGAAAAGAGCAAATTGAAGACCAATATGTGGAAAGCAGTTTATAGCCTCCAGTCGCATCTGCTCAGATCATTTTCTTTTCAGCAGTATAATTCGTTCCGGAAAGAAAGCATTATTATTAACACATGCTGAGCCTATTTTAAGTCAATTAGAAAACAAATTAGTTTTAGTTAAAGAGTAAGTAGATTATGTACAGTCTAGTTCTTGTACACACATACGGTGAAAGGAGAGTACCTGAAGACTGCTTTACAAATCAATTGAGTAGAACATTTTTTGAGACATGTTGGTTAATTCTAATTTTCTAGTCTAGACTGTTAAATTTAAATAAATTTATATAAGTATTCATACATATATGCCTTTTATTATTAGAGAATCATCAATTAATTATAATGACGTAGAAGATGTGTCACCCACAGTGTCTCTAACAATACCATCAGAACCATTTAGCACTTTTGGAAATAATGCTTCAAATACGGAGTAAGTATATATGCGAAAGTTAAAATACTACAATCAATAAACACATTTTATGTTTATATGTTTTTTTCTTACACTTATTGTAAGAAAACAGCAATAGTAACAGAACCTTTTCATAATTCGGGAAATGATGTTTCATTTACGGAGCTAGTATACTTGTGTATACGTAAAAGATAAAATACTAAAGTCAATAATCAATAATCAGAGAAAGTAATATGGATCCCATATTGTTTTTACCTGGGATCAGATCACAATGACAGCCGAACAAGTTCCACAATACAATAGGGAACCAGAACTTTCGAAACTGGACAAAAATATTTCGAAAGAATTCGTTTTTTAGAAACAGAGGTCAAATAATTGCGGCCTAAACTTTTGAAATTTTATGAATTCGTTAATGTTATTTTTCTTTTTTCTTTACTATTCTTTGTTCACATGTTAATTTTTTATCAACTTAAAAAAAAGAAATACAAAAACAAAATTACCGTTGTTCTTGCTATTGTATAAATTGTTGTAGATCTGCATGTACCTTATTAAGAGTGCTCGTCATATGGAAACAGGCTGTTAATAAATTTTTAATATTAAGTGACAACTCATATGACTTATTTGGCCCATTTTCCCGGGATCAATTTTGAAAAACGAGGCTGCAAGAGTTTTGTTTATTCAGTTCGTTTATGAACCAATCACGCGTAAAGGACTGAACCGATTTTGTTGAAATTAAAAGCACAAATACATAGAATCAACTTAAAAAATTCTGTAGGGAATGTTTTTTTTTTTATTTTTTATTAGACATCGGAGTCAACTAAACTAGTAGCTTTTATTCTGAAATGACATGATTTTTTTTTTTTTTTTTTCTTTTAAAAACAATTTTTATTGCCAACAATCATCATCTCCGTCAAACGTTTTTTCATTTTCTTTATAAAAACAAATAGGTGGCTCAAAAGCGTATATGATCGGAATAAAGTGGAATGTTAACCTCGTTTATAATAGTACTTTGAACAAAATGTTTTCGAATAACCTCCGTGTGGGTTGGTACGTCGTTTAAAATTAAGAAATATCAAGGATTTTCAAGAGGGAACATTTTCAGAGATAAACACAAGACCCTTTCTTTGTATTAATTTTTTTTAAAATGAATAAAAAAAAGAAAGGGCAGCAAAATGCAATATTTTAAACTGTTCTTTCAAACTCATATGAAAAATAATATGAATTTACTAATTAATACAAGCATGTAAGCAATGCGTAAACTATTGTTTCTGTGATGCTACAATTTTATTATTTTTCGATGTCAGACTTCACAATGTTTGTTTTGTTTGTTCAGTGGCAGGAAATTCAGGGATAAGTTTGTGAAATTATTTGTTTTTCATTATTTAAAAAACACAAAAAATCATTAAAAAAAAGAGGTCCATAACAAAACGTAATAATTCGACTAAAACTTTTCCTGATAAACGAAAAAGTTTAATAAAATTCAGTCATAAAAGTCATAAAGCTTGCAACTCCTTAATTTATTAAGAGTTTTGTTAATTTAAGCAGTTATGTTTATGGTAGTTAACGTAATAATAAAAAAAGAATTCAAAATTTTGTCAGATTTGAAAATTATAGCAGTTTGAAATTTCAGTCGATTTTAATTTCGATCAAAATCGATTTCCATCACATACATACCTAAACATTTTTGCAGGAACAATACAAATCATCAAATTTATCTGGCTATTATTTTGTAAGTTATTTAGGTAAAAAAATTGAAAATGTTGCGTTTTGGTCCGTCACATAGTATTTAAATCATTTTGTTATGAACCAAATGGAAAAGTCGCCTTTTGATATAAACTAGGGTTATAACATATCGTTAAATATATAATGGTTTTCTAACAGTTTTCTAACTTTCTGAATTAATGACAACACTAAGAGGTTTCAAAGTTTTGACTACACATTGCCTTTTAAGATTTGTGGTTAGTTTAAAATGAATTATTTTCATACTCCGAATGCTGTTTAATGGACAGTAATATTCTGCCAACATTTTGAAATCCTTAAGGTGCCAATCCTCTCCTAAAATCTTAACTTGCCCACACATAGAATAAACTTCGTGGTAACCTTCTTCAACAAAAACAGTAGTATTTTTTCTCAAATCTTTTTCAACACGCCCAAAAACTCGATCAGTTGGCAAAAAACTTTGAACTCGGACTGGAAAATATAATTCTACTTGCTTAAGTTGTTTTGGTGTGCTGTATAGCATCCAATGCATTAAAACATGTATATTACATATTTTTACATGTATAACATATTGTTACGAGAATAAAAACGCCTAAATTGTAGGATTTTGGAATATTTTGTGTCACCCTGTCAATGCTATACTTATTTGTGTATCTGGCAGCACTGCCAATTAAATCATCCCTGGGTAACACAATCTTACATGTTTAAAATTGATAGATAGAGCATATGAGATCATTTGAGACGTTTCCGGAACTTTCCAAACTGTAGGCAATTAGGTATATGAGGTGACTGCTTTGCCTAAATAGTTTAGTTATCGTTTGGCTGTCAATAAATAAAGTTGTGTTAAGGCGGAAATAAAAGTGTTGTATAAACGAATATTAAGTGTTATATTAAGACAAACAGTATAGAAGTTATTGTGTAGTAAAATAAAAACTGTGAAACAACAAAATAAAGCGATGTTTAGTTTATTCTAACGCAATTTAAACGAACTCAAACGTTTTAAAAAAGGTTACGAACGTAACATTGGTGTTAGAAGTTGGAAACCAGAATTTTCTGGCAAAAATTGAAACGAAACTTAGGAAAACTTCTATTAAGCTACTAGAAATCTGTAGAGCCAAAATACGAGAAACTTCTAAAGCGACAACAGAGAAGTTGCAGGTAATATATGACACGGTCAGTAAAAGAGTAACTGGCGTCGAGGCAAAAGTGTTAAATTTAGAAAAGACTGTTGACGAAAAATTTGTTGGAATGGAGCAGAAAATCAACAGTCTCCAGTGCCAAGAACAAGAACCAGTGCTCATTATACCAGAAGTTTCCATCAGAATAAAATCACCTTGCTTTGATGGTAGCTCACCCCTATCCGTATCAAATTTCTGTTCGATACTATACCCAACAGAAATGGATGGAACGATGAAGAGAAGGCTCTGGAAAAAATTTTTGCCTTAAGAGGTGCCACAGCGGAAGTTCTAGAAACCATGCCAGCCGGTTGCAGAAGCAACTACAGCGAATTAATGGTGGCGCTACAGCGTAAATTTGGTGATGAGCACAAACGAGGGCTTTATCGTATGGAATTAATGTGCCGAACGCAGAGGGCTAATGAATCATTACAAGCCTTTGTAATGGAAATCGAGAGGTTGGTGCAGCTAACCTTTCCAGGGGAAAATCACCCACTAGTGATCATCTCAAGACCGAAGCCTTCGTCAACGGCTTACGAGGCCTTTACAGATACCGTGGTGTTCGCACTAGCTCAGGAGACTGTTCGCATGATATCAAAGCCACAAATACACAAGGTACGTAATTAAGAAGTTGTGGCGGAGAAAGATGATGAAACCAACAAAATAAAGCGGTTCCTAGCTGAGCAGAAATCAAAATTAAAATGTTTTAATTGGGGAAAGAGCGACCACTTCCAGAGAAAATATAAAGCGCCACGCAAAAGGTCCAGATCCATTTCACCACCGAGAAATAATAAACGGGCCAACTACCATCAAACAACAAAAAGTCCCTGTTAAACTAAATCGAGATAGCACTGAGAGGCAGGAGCTAGCTCCCATAAGCGAGGGCCCCACAATCTCCATATCAGTGATGCAGAAAAAAAAACAGCAACCTTACAGCGTGCAGGTAAATTAATGGCAGACAACACACTTTCCTATAGACACCAGTGCGACTCAGTCTATAATCAGACCCGATGTAGTGATGGGAAAGTGCGAGAAACTTAATAATATCAGACTACGAACAGCTACTGGGCAGTCTGCCACCGCCTACGGAAAAATTGAGGTGAAAGTGACTATATCGAACATTACTGTAAGCCATATTTTTATTGGCGCCGATATTGTAGAATCAATTAAATTTTAATATGGGGCAACAGATAATGAGTTGGTATAATGTAGATATAGATATAATGTGCACTCTAGGAGGTTAGATGCTGTCAAACGACAAAAATTACCACCGCAGATTGAATTATTGATATGAGCGCGAGGGTTGTGAATATAACCGCTTGTGGATAGTAGAGTCAGCAAAAATTAAGACGGACTTGTTATCAGCAAAGGCCCTCATTAAATCCAACAAAGAGAAGTTCCGGTGAGAGTGCTCAAAATTCATTTGTAAACCTCCGAGGTAAGCCAATGTGCTGCAGTAGAGGCGGTAATAAACAGCGAATAATTGCCGGAATCTGCCAATATGTCAGCCAAGGATCAACAGAACACAAATGCAGAGAAATGGGTAGCGGGTCTTGCAGCTTCAGAGAGAAATAAAGCCAAAATCTGCTAAAGAAGTACTCCTGCGTATTCGCCACTAAAAATAAAAATCAAGGAAGAACAGCTATAGTCAAACATGAAATAAATATTGGCGAAGCGAGACAGATAAAACAGGCACCCTGAAATATACCTCTGGCGAAACGTAATGAGGTTAAGGATCTGATCAATGAAATGGAGAAGAGCGGTGTAATTGAACCCTCATCGAGTCCTTGGAGCTCACCTGTAGTCTTATTTAAAAAGAAAGACGGTAGTACAAATTTCTGCGTAGACTATAGAAAGCTGAATGATGTCACTAAAAAAGGAGAGCTGCCCGCTACCAAGAATTGACGATACGTTCGACACGCTAGCTGGAACAAAGTGGTTCTCAGCATTGGATCTACAAAGCGGGTATTGGCAAGAAGAGATCGCAGACAAGGATAAGGAGAAAACTCCTTTCAGTGCGAACGGTGGCTTGTGGCAGTTTAAATTATTCAATTTGGGCTCTGCAATGCGCCGGCCACATTCAAGCGGCTTATGGAGCGCGTACTAAAAAGACTCTATTGGAAGACTTGCCTAGTTTACCTCGATGTTTATTTTATTTTAACGCAATTTGTACAAAATCAAACGTTTATGCACCACAACCGTCGCAAAATTATTGTAAGGTAGCTACAACCAACAGACTTAGTGAACCGAAATGTTCCAATAAAGCAGATTTCGTGGCGACAACACATAGAATATAGTAGCCTATTTGCCTTGAATAAAAAGCTTATTCAATAGTGGTGCGTGGCAATGGTTGAACTTGCTGCATATCGAAAAACAGATTTACAGATCTAGAAGGCTCATCTCTTGCAGTTTCATAAAAAGAGTTGGCCCTTAGCTTGTGATTCCTTTGTTAAGTAATTACCTGCTATTTTCAGTCAAAATTGGTTTCCATTTTGTTCTGTTTAATTAATACGCATTTAGCACTCACATCTGTCGCAGAGGAATATAATCCTATGTTAAGAGTATTGAAAATGTTCCAAAAATATGTTTTTTTTTCATTTTCAGAGAATTATCTACTGAATCATTATAAATATCCTTTTATTTCTTTATATTGAGTTCTGGTGAAAGGTAGCATCTTTGAGATTTATTTCTATTGTAATGTTCCTCTTTCGCTGGTAACGGACAAAGATGAAGACATCGCAATGTCCTATGCAAAATACATTGAACATTGCATGTAGCCCTCCCATTTTGAATGAAATAAAAGAGGAATAACAAAATTGAAAAATAATAAAGCTGCAGGCGAAGATGGCTTACAATCGGAAATCATACGGGCAGACATTACAACTGCAGCTGAATTACTACGGCCTCATATCACATCAGCAAGGGAGGAAGAGAGGCATCATTGTGTAACTACCTAAAAGTGTTGACTTGAAAAATTGCAATAACTGGGAAGAATTACTCTGCTTAACACCATATACAAGATACTAGCAGTCATAATGAAGGGAAGGCTTTAAAGCAAACTAGAGAACATATTGCGAGACGAACAGGCAGGCTTACGGCCAAATAGAAGCTGCGTAGACCAGGCCAATACCCTACGCATCACAATAGAACAGTCTCTAGAATGGCGATCCCCTCTATATCTACTGTTTGTCGACTTCAAGAAAGCCTTCGATACCATCAAAAGAACTGCCATATGGAAAGGATTGAGAAGAAAAGGAGTACCCCAGAAAATAATCCGAATAATAAGAGCAATGTACGAAAATGCAGAGCTCTCCGTTCTACACAACGGGAGCATTAGCCAACCATTCTATACTAACGCTGGAGTAAAGTAAGGATGTCTACTCTCACCTCTACTATTCACCATCGTACTCGATGAGATCATGAGCGAAGTATGTTCACAAAGGAGAGTTATAACATGGAGTCTCTCACGACAACTTGAAGATCTGGATTATGCGGACGATATTTGTCTACTCTCACACAAGATCTTCAACATGCAGTCAAAATTAAATGACCTGGAAAAACTGAATCGCAATGTTGGACTTGAGATAAATATCAAGAAAACCAAAGCTATGAGAATTAACAGCAATAGCACAGAAAACATCATACTACTGGGCCAGCCAATAGAGTATGTAGATAGTTTCTGCTATCTTGGAAGCACAATGGCAACAATCGGCCGTGCAGAAACAGACGTTAACAACAGGCTCAACAAAGCAAGGTCGACATTCGGACGATTACAGTCATTATGGAGAAGCTCACACATATCCAAGAAAACCAAGCTCAGAATATTCAACGCATGTGTAAAGTCAATCCTGTTGTACGGCAGTGAAATCTGGCTTATATCTAACACTATCACGCTAAAGCTACAGGTATTCACCTACAAGTGCCTTAGAATCATATGTAAGATATTCTGGCCTAACACCATAAGCAACATAGATCTAAGGAAATTTAACAATCGAAGAGCCCATACTGAAGCGGATAAGGCAAAGAAAGTGGATATGGATCGGCCATACATTAAGGAAAAATCCGAGTAGTATTACAAGGATGGCACTTGAGTGGAATCCTCAAGGATCAAAAAACACCTGGCGACGCACAATTATCCAAAAACTAAGGCAAAATAATCTTACATGGGAAGAGGCAAAGACAACAGCAGCAAATCGTGGAAGATGGACATGCTTTGTGGAAGCCCTATGCTCACAAGAGGAGTAACGAAAAAAAAACGTAATCATATGTATGCATTTTCGAATTTTTGCTGTATATTTTATCCGCATAAAACGCTTATTTAAGAGCATATTTCTGGTTTCCATGGTTATTAGTTTTGATTCTTGATCGAATATCGCAGTTGCATTTTTTGCTCGATATTGTATGTTTATAGCATTGTCTAAGTATTTATTTAATTTGTATACAAAAAGAAGTATATTTATATTATTATTAAAATTAAATGGTTCTGACAATATTTGACGAGCAATCGATTAACCACTGAACTCATCAGGGATACTTATCCGCATCCGCCGCTAGATGTGCCTGTAGAGGCATGCCCCAGTGTGATATATTTCTTCACGTTTGAACGTGGACTCTATAGGTTGGAGGCCGTATTCGCATCACCTGCTAATACGGCTAATTAAGTGAAAAGCCTTCATAAACGGCACTTTCACTTTTCACCACCAAGTACAAGGCTTCATACCTCTCACTGGCGAAGATAATTAAAATGATAAGCGTGGTAAAAAGCATTAGACGTCATCACATCCAAATAATGGCGATCATGATTAAAGAAGCCATCCGATTGCCATTCTTGAAGAAGACCACGTCAAACTAAATTTTGAAAGAGTTTCGGAAAGAATTTGGGAAAGATGGTCATTCCTCGACCAGAATGAACGTAATTTGTATGTGGGACTTGAAACTGTGGGAGCACACTGACATCCTTGAGATTATGAATTGTCTTCCTAATCTCCAGGACTATTGGACAACACAACAATTTATTGTAATTTTAAATAGAAAAACATAAAAATTATGTGGATATTTTTATTTCATTTTAGAAAACATAAAATAGATTTGAGGTATTAAACTTACCACATAAAAATTGAGTGATTTCACCCTCCTTAGTTGATTGGATAATATCTAAATTCATCGCGACTAATTTTAAATACTTTAGAATTAGTATTTAAGTAAAAATATTTTATATTTGTAGTACAGTAATCGTAATTAGAGTTCAGTTGTTAAATAAATGATTTATAGTTAATAATTTTTATATCGAGAAAATATATTTATACATACTTATGCATTGGTAAATACACTAACATACGTACATACATATGTACATTCGTACAATGTGTGAAAATCATTTCATCGAAATTTTTATACAAATATTTTATATTAAAAATATCGTTGCTCTCGTGTAGAAAGGCCCTAACTAACTCAAATAATTTACAAACATTTTACAAGCGAAGGTAAAAGCATAGCAAACAAACTGTAATTATGAATGTAAATTTTTTTAAATGCTGGTTTTAATGAATATCAAATAAAAAATTTGGTGTTTAGATTACAATCTTCTTATCATATGCTTGATAAATTTATGCCTTTTGTAAGAAGAAATTTTATAAATGATTTAGAGCTTCTTATGCAACTGCTTGTAAAACGATTATTGCTGATGCTATTGCAGTAAACTTTGATGACAAGGTGTATTTGTGTGCAATGTATTAGAATCACTAAAAAACGCAATTTCGAAATAATACGAGTTGGGGCCTTTCTACATGAGATCAACGATATTTGAAATATAAAACCCGGTGTGCTTCGCTACTCCCATCTTAATTATTATCTTAAATGCCATTTTTCCGCATTTGATCCCATTCCAACCAAAATCCAATCATTTATTCCTTCCAGAAAGACACTGTAGACTCTGGTTTTTAGCTGTATACAGTCTTCAAGTACATTTATTTTTATATAGTATTCTTATGTATATATTTAAACAGATCTTACAGAGTCTAATTTCTTCAATTCCCGCTTTTTGGCTGATGAGGATAGGCAACGAAGTTTTAATAGTTGTCGCTCTCCATATATACAAAATCCAATATTTAGTATGAATGGAAGGTGCCACGCTCATGGAAAAGTGATTGGAACAAAATTTGAAGACTGTCGCTATAATATTTTTTTAGATATACCATAATAAAAATTTGCTTTGTATGGGGTATACCTCTGCTCCTGATTATATCCACCAAAAACTTTTTCTAACAAATCAGTTTCATACGAAAAAAATTGGGGCAAAGTTTTATGCCTCTGGTTGATACAGTTCTTTAGATATACGATTATTAATATTTGGCTTGTATGGGGTGTACCTCTGCCCCTGACCCTTCGAAAAAAAATGAAGCCTATGAAACCTCCTTCCATGCATACAGGGTGATACAATAAAAATTTCAAGATAATCGGTTCAGCCATTTAGCCGTCTATAGACTTCAAGCACGCATATATACATACAAACAAACACACATTGATTTTTATATATAGAGATTTATGTATGTTTATAAAAATTTCAAAAAAAATGTGTGTATATATGACTTTTTACTTCTATTATTAAATACGGCCTCCTGCAATGATACATATGTATGTACGTTGTATGTAAGTGCAAAAACTTAAGAATTATTAAATCAACTGACGAATGATCCACATATATCTATGTATGCATGTATGTATGTGTGAATTTTGACAACGAACCATTTTTATTGATTTTAATTAAGTTTAATTTAAAGTCAAATATTTTTGTATATGTATATATGCGTGTATGCACTTCCATATATACATACATATGTATGTATGTATCAAAGTTTGCAATTGATATAAAACTAAGTAGGTATGTATGTATGTATGTATGTATATGGACAAATATTTAGGCTACTATCTACTTATTAAAGGCGAAAAAATCCTTAAATTATTCTTAAGACGTTATACGCTATCAAATTTACACAATATGCGTATTTAATGCATGATTTTTAACATTAATGTACATACGTATGTAAGTTTGTATGTTTCTATGTCTGTATGTACGCACATGCATGCTTATGTATGATGTTTATACGTAAAAAGGGTGTGACCAACGTGAGTTGAATTCGTATAAGAATCCCTTGAACATTTAATATAAAATATAACTTTTTTTAATTAATTAAGGTTTTTATCTGGACAAAAGTTTATTTGATAAGAACACAACACTAAAACAGTTACAAAAATTTGTTACACTTTTTATATGATCATTGAAACATACATATGTATGTAAATATTTATTATTAAGTTGAGCTGTATATATCCTACATACCATACACACATACTTATGTGCATAGATGTAGATATGATTTTTCCTTTCAGGCTTAGCTTTAGAATGCATAGATATACATATGTATGTATGTGGATGTAAGTACTTACATATGTATATTCATATAATGTGTTAAAGTTTGTTAGTGTGTTGATGCACTGCAGTTCTGATCAATCAATTTAGTTTTTGCATATTACTGTTTCAATATATTTAGGTACGTGTCTATTGAAAACATTTACATACATTACATAAATACATTAATAATATCGGTACATACATACATAGATAGTAAAATGCTTTATTTACATTTTTTAATATTAGCAAATAAAATAATTTTAATTTTTAGATTTTTTTTTTTTTTTTTGTAGGTTAAATAAGATCTTCTTTATTCTGTACTGTTTAAATGTTTAATTGTTGGTTAAAATAAAGGGTTATAATAGGGTTTAATACACTTCCGACATACGAAATATTTCGCGCAAGCGTATGATTCATTATTTATCTTTTCTTTATTTATTTAATGCTTTTTAAAGATAGAATTCGTTTATTCGCTGTCTTGTTTGATTTTATATTATTGTTTGTCCATTAATAAGAAGACTTGCGATGAGACTGACAAGACAATTCGAGAAAAGTAGCAACACAAGTTAAATACATTCACATGCATGTATGTACGTAGGTATGTATGTGCGTGTGTTGAACTTACATCAATAAAAATTTATAACTTTCTGTGTTAGTATTAACACATCGACTTATGTATGTACATATGTGTGTATGTAAGAAAATGAAAATTATGTATCCAGATTCTAAATACACGACACATGCAGCGATGAGGAATAAATAAGCTGATCTTGCCACCAGAACATACTGTAAGTGTCAAAATAAAGTATACAACCTTATTCTTTAGAATTTTGTCTTTGATACTGATAAATTTATACATTTGTTGTTAAAAAACAACAAAAAACTTACAGCAACTGTTGGTTGGATTGTTGGCTCACAAAAATTGACCTTCGAAGAATTCTCAAACATTCTCGCGAGAGTTGAAGACATACTTAATTATCGGCCAATTTCAGCACTATCAGAAGACCCCGCGGACTTAACCGCTCTCACACCCGGACACTTTTTAAGAGGTGTACCTATAATAGCCTTCGCCGAGCAATGTAGTGAAAAAATGTCCCCTGATCGACAGATGGGAGAAACTTAAAGTTATTCACCAGCAATTCCCTATTCGGTGGAAAGAAGATTACCTAAAATTACTACACAAACGTTACAAGTGGAAGGATTCAATGGCCGATACCCAATGTAACGATCTGGTTGTAGTAATGAATGATTCAGAGCCTCCATGTGAATGGCGTCTTGGAAGAATTGAACGAACGTATCCCGGTTCTGATGGGATACAATGTACGCACTGCTGACGTACGTACTGCAACAGGAATAGTGACAAGACCTATTGTCAAACTTTATATTTTGCCCTGTATGAACCAATAAAGTTCTCATTAGAGACCTTAAGTTTCTATTTTTCTATCTACAATTCCAAACCAAACCCTGACTTTTTTTCATTCTCTCAAAATTCTAGCTTTTAATACTATATACACTCGAAACTCTTCATTATATATTTTTTCCTCATTTCTCTTCACAACAAAATCATGCGATCCATTAGGAGAAAGAACAACCGTACCATTTCTTTGGATGCGGATATTTATGAATGTGCTTTGTGCAACCGGTTCCACGCATTAAGGTTCTGTAGAAGGATCTTAAATATGAATATAAAGAAGAGGAAAGCCACGGTTGAAAAATATTGGTATTGTGAGAATTGTCTTGCCAACAGTCACACTCTACGAGGATGTACTTCAATGGCCAAAATGGAAAAAAAGTACACATCTACATATCAAAGAAAAAATAACTAATTTTGGTTAAAAATAAAAAAACTACAACACTGCTTGCAAGAATTATTCAATCAGCTGTTTTGTGCTTATGTTTCCAAATCAAGTTTTCTAAAAAAATTGCAAATTAAACAAAATTTGGGAAATTTAAGAAATTGTAAGTAAGGCTGCCAGATGAAATTTGCAGAAAATCGTCATTTTTCCGAAAAATCGTCAAAAAAATAGTACCAAACAAACAAGCAGGTTTTTGGTGTTTTAAAGTTTTGTTATCAGTACCAATGTATATAGTACATATATAAAATTAAACATTTTTAATTTGTGCTTAAAACTACTTACAAACGAATACCTCATTTGCCAAATCGATTAACTTGACTTTTAGAATTTTATTAAATAGTAATATCAAAACACTGTATTAACTCTAAATTGTATTATATTCAAAGCAAATTTCCCTGATAGTAACTTTTAATACTACGACGACTTATAATTTTAGTACTTACTTTATAAAAATTTTAAAACTATTTTTTGATTACTTTAATTATTGCTTTCTTTAAGAACTTTGTTTTTCAGTTACAATTATTTTTCACAAATTTTTTTATATATCGCACACCAACTCATGAACAGTCACAACACAGAATTTATCAAAATCGCTGTATTTGCATAAATCAATTCACAGATCAAATCTGTAACGACCACGAAATTTTCGTTTGCATGTCTCTTCTTCCTACTTGTGTCGCCATAACATAATCAACTAACGGTTCAGTTAGACGTGACTCATTGTAAGGCCATAGTTGCAACGTAGCAAACCAACCTTTGAGCCACACTTTGATCGATTAGTGGTGACGTGTCATAACTATATAACTGATTAATTTAATTTTACAATAATGTTTCAAAAACAGTTTTTGCCTCTTCTGAACATTTGAAAACTTGTATAAATTATACCAAAAAAGTAGTCGTTCGCTTAAAAACGCATGCGCACAAAAAGGTTCAAAAGTGATATCTAATTTATCACTTAACAATTGTTTTTACTTTGGATTTAAAGAAAACAATTTATATAGTCCTATATTAACCTTATCTAATACCAAACTAAAAAATATATGTTAAAAAGCAATTAAATATTTTAGCTTATTTTTTTAACCGAAAACAAATTTTTTTTTAACATTTTTAGATTTTTTGAACGTGATTTAGCTTTATGTTATTTTAAAATCTGGTCACACTGTCTGTAAGTAGAGTTATTGAACAAATCTATTATTATTAAAAGAATTTGTTTTTATTTAAGAATCCATATTTAAAAAAAATCCTATTTTTGTATTACTTATAGAGTTGAAACTTACACCTTTTGGATTTAGTTTTTTCTGAAATCAAGAAGGGCGTAAGTTATATATTTGATAATGTTTAAAAAATTTGAGGAAATAGAATATATATATGTATGTTTGTATATAATTTAAAAGACCTATTTCTCCTCTTTCCAAATCCGCTAAGAAACATAAAATGGGTTAATATTCAGCTAAGTTATTAGCTTTTAAGTGCATGCAGGGACGCATGACCGGATTTTTACCCCTAATTCAAGATTGAAGATATTTCAAAATCTAAAAACAAATTCTTATTGTACTTGATACCGCCTATCAAAAAAGTAGTATAACTTCCCAGATACTTCAACTTTATTGTTTTTTGTAGAATAGTGTTATATTCTAATACAAAAAGAAAAACAAAAAGGCGCAAGTTAAATTTTTTCTATTATGACCTTGTAGATAAAACCGTCTTTTTAGTTGCTGCAGTATAAAAATTTTGGGGAAATACATATTTCGAAAGGGTACCTCATTAATAAAAAATCGATTTTGAATGTTTTGTAATCGTCATATGACGATTTGGAAAAGGTACCCCAGACATTGGAAACTTCGAAAACATAATTTTTCATAATAGCAATACCTATACTTAGTAGTTTTGCAGTTAAATCAGAATGGATGATCATTAATAACAGAACAAATAAACACTTTTCAGGACCGTGATTTAAAGAGTATTTCACACATGCGTTAGAACGATTGCGGTTTTTAGCCATGTGGTATCAATTCTGGCAACGATAGCGTTTGACTATTTGCTGGTTTTGTTTTGGCTTTTACCATGAAACAACATTTTCCCTACAAAAGTGTAACTAAAAAAGACGTCTTTGTTTTTCTTTGAAAACTAGGTTTTAAATTTTAAAACAGTGCTTACTGTTTTGGGAGCTAATTTATTAAAATATGGAATTCCATTTCATATCCATTTAATATCAGAATCAAAGTAAAGTCCTCGCAAAACTAAAGAATGATGTTTAAACTTAGAAGGTGAGAAAGTATAAAATTCAATATTTTTTTCTTAAGTAATTTATTCATATCCGAATGTACCGAAACTTCTCTTCAGTACAGTTTGCTTTTCAAATTACTTTTATTAGTTACATATTTTAAAATCAAAGCCAAGACACTTTTAAGAAGGTGTTGTGTTCGGGTCGGGTGACTTTTTTATATAATGCAGTGATTCTTCATTGTCAATAGTTTTTTTTAGTTTACACCTAATTCTGATTTTACATGATTTTGGCACAGTATTGTTCGGAAAGTAAGTAAAATGTACAAACAGGCTCAGATATATTTTACTATAAATGTAAAACGTTTTTTATTTTACACCTAACGCCATTTTTTGCACTATATGGTTCGAATTTATCTAGAGTGTAGGAATAGGATTAGGTGTATTTTATTTTAAATATAATTTTGTATATGAATTTTTGACATTCAAAATTCACAAAAGAGCAACAAATATATGTTGTTGCTACAAAAAATATAATTGTTGTACAGGCAACACTACCTTGTTAATGTGCCTTGATCAAGGCCCTTTGTTTTATACATGTGCTAGCATAGTTGTGCTAGTTTCCATTTTCTCTACAACTATACATAATATCAGACCTTGTGTGTCGTAAATCAGATAAATCTATTTTCAAATCTTTCGAATTTTTTATTCTTAGTTCAAAATCTATATCATCACCTGAAAGCCTTTCGATATCCGAATTTTCAGAGTCTATTGTTTTGATAGACCATTCAAATTGCTTTTTGATTAATGTTATTAAACAGTGGTGTACCCAAACTTGAGACTTTATGAGTAATATTATCTTCTAAGAAACGAATCCAACCAAAAGCAGTTATCAGTTCCAGATGCCAAACTGGCGTTGATTGTGTTGAATTTGTAACTTTTGTAATAGTCCCAAGATATATACGACCGTTTTTTTATTCGATGGGTAGGAAGAATAATCCTTCTATCCATTTTCATGGATAAAGAAATTATTCAATAAGAAACTTCCTGTTTCTCTTTTCTAATGTTTACCTAACCCATCGCCCATCGGGCTATTCGTCAATGCATCATGACGGCAAACTTTTACATAAAATAAAATTATACAATATTCATGCATATAAATTTGCGGCACCACTGCTTTTTATTTGCAGTACAGTTAAGTTGTTTTAGAGCACTAAATGCCACGAACATCCATTCCCTATTACGTAAATGACCCCCTAAAAACCGATTGTGTTCAGCATAACTTCAATACGAACATTAGTAACAGGCAAATGGCTAATCCTTTGCAGTAGGAAAGTTTACAACGACCTAAAGACCTTTATCTACCTATTGGTCGAAATTAATAAAAATTGTTCTTCACAAATTTATTAATTCTTTTTTTTTTTATTAATAAGGCGAATTCAATTTTAATTTCACCTAGAGAAAATGTTATTTTAAAAAAGAATCTAATTTTGACATTTTCTCCTTTGATTCCTTTTGTGGATTTTTTTTAAGTAAAGCTGCCAGTTGTAAAAGATTATTTCGCTTTTGAGTTTTTGAAATAACTTTAGTAGTAGTTATGTCCATAGTCCTTCGCTCTCTTTGTACAGATTTATTTTCTATCTGATGAAGTTTCCATTCTGCATTTCTTTTCTTTTGTTGAGACGTCTTCGTTTCTTTCTTTTTAATAGTATTCTGCTGAGCTTTCCTATCATTTTCTGCATTTAGCTTTTCTTTATAATCCGAGTTCGTATTAACCAAGTGCTGTTGATATTTATTGAAATTGGGATCTATAGTTTTCGCACCTTTATTACTTGCCGCTTCCAATTTTATCATGGACTTCCGTTTACAATTCTCGCATTTAATTTCCAAGAAATTTGAAACATTTTTTCGCAGCCACTTCGCACGTTTTCTCTGTTTTTTATTTAATGAAGATCTGTTATTAGGATTATTGGTCTTTTCACACATTTTAATTAATTTTCTTGCTTTAGTATTACTAGATAGACGTCTTGGTATTGATTTCATTCGAAGTTCTCCCTCATACCAGCAATTGCCACAATAGGGACAAAATTGAGAGGAAGCAAGTTTTTCCTTAGGCAGTAATAAATTGTTTTTCGACAATTTTCGACAAATGTTACTAAAAAAAAAATAGATAACTTTTATTAGACAAATAAATAATACAATTTAAATTGAAAATTTACACGTAATAAGATTTTAAAATTTTATGTATTTGTTGATCGCCTTTTAACGCTAAAGCACAATTCCATAACAATTCCACTTTGCTTTCATTGGACATTTTTTATGAAACTAAAATAAAAATGTACAATCCAGGCGAATTTAACAAGGTGGTCTTATTTTGAAAACGAATAAAACGCTGTAAAATACACCTGTCAGTTTTTTAAGAATGGGAGCAAAAAACTTACGACAGATTTTGTATACCTAAAAGACCAAAACAAAGTAATATGCCAGGCGAATTTAACAAGGTGGTCACATTTTGAAATTTAATACAACGCTGTAAACGGACTTTCACGTTGTGTCAAAATAATGCAACACTGTAGTAAGCAAATTAATTGCGTGTCACATATATTTGTTGTAAAAATAGTAATGTCGAATCATTTTGACATATAGTCACTTATCAGCTGTTGCTTACGTAGAAGCCAAGGTTACCTGGCTTGAATTCGCCTTGGTAATATGCATGGCACAATAATTAAGTTCCACGCAGATCTACAACAATTTAGATAATAACAAGAACAACAGTGAATTTGTTTTTGTAATTTTTTTTTCAACTAATTCGAATGTGTCAACGAAAGCTGATAGAGTATAGGGTTGCAAAATTTTTTATTTTATCGATAATATTTTATCTTAAATTTTTTGAATCGATGTATCAAATAATGGTAATACTGAGTTTAACATGGATATAAAAAATCATTAGATCATATACCGAAGTGTGTTTAAAATTGAAGGTTAATAAATTCCAAAAGCTGAGTACAAATTAGGTTTTAATATTTCGTTTAATGATTACTTACCACAGCGGCAGTATTTATTAGAAATTTTTCCGAATCTGTTCGAAAAAACTGGAAGTTTAAAAATTGTTAGAAGTTTTAAAGTAGCAGTTCATTTAAGAACTTTGAGAAAATATGCTATTTTTGTAATATATTCAGACGTTTTAACTAATTTATTATTAAATGTTCTTGAATTAAAGAAAAAGCAAAAAATAAACGAAAAATTAAACACAAGGGTAAAAAGCTAGAAACATATTTATCTTGTTTATAGAAGTATGTACACATATTTGCATGTATATTATTTATATTTTTTTGAATAAAATAGCTACAAAAATAAGGGTATCTTTTGCAATTGTTAATTTAAAAAATTTGTTTAAACTTTTCTAAATAGAGTAGGTTTTGTTTGTCGTTACATATTTCATATGGTTTTTAATTAAATACGTACTATTATTTTATAAATGTACTGATTCTGATTTTTGTAATTTTAAGTCTGGCAGCCCAGATTTAAATTAAACCACAATAATATTTAAACAACAATATTATTTATATTATATTATTCTCAGACATTCATATAGCCGTGTGAGTCTCGCTTGTGTAACTTTTTTTTAAACAAATTGAAGTCTTTTTAGCTTATTTCTACTTACATCTACTGAATTTTAATTTCTATTCTGAATAGCTTAATATGTATATATAATAAAAAATCTAACAAAAGCTTTCCTTAACTACTTCTTATCAGTTTATTATAGTATCCGAGTTTGGCTTGTAGCCACTGTATTTCGTTTTCTGGACATTTTTCGATTGTAAACCTTAAATATTTAGACATATTTATATATATTAAATATTTTAATGCGTTTTGAGGCATATATTTTGCAATAAGATATAGTTTAACGGTGTCCTTGGATTGTTCTATTTAGTAAGTTACTGCTGTGCAAGAAAAACTTTTGAAAGCATATGAGCACAAAAAAGCAATCAAAGGACAAACACTCAACTTATATCATTTCACCATGTACTTACTGATGTAAAAATACAACTCTTTTGAAATGCAACTCTGTATGATAAGAAAACCAAAAGCGACATCTGGTGTCATTTTGAACGATATATTTTAAAAATTTTTCAACTGCAATATAAAATCAGTCGCGCGCCGCGTTCCTTGTGATTTGGAAAATTGTGTGAAGAATTTGTGCTTTGTACTAAATAAATTATATGAAAAACAGTTTATGTTTTATAAATTGATGTTACTGATAGTTTTATATTTAACTTAAAGTAGTAATACTGACTAATATGGATCCTTTTACACAGGTAAATAAACATTACGAAAAATTAAAAAAAACAATTAGTTTAATATAATTTGGGAATAACAGCGTATGCTTGAAAAGGCGGAAAAACGTAGTAGAGTCCTTGGTATAAGCAATGCTGCAGCAACTAAATTTCCTTTGCGTAACGATGATGGTTCTTCAAACGCTGATGCCTTAAGTGTCGCCTGTGCAAAAACAGTGGCGGTGGCGTCACAGCAAAACATACAGAAACTACAGCTGACAACGACTTCTGGTGAAGAAAAGGTAAAAAAATTGCAAGTGATAGAAAAAGACAAAGAAAAAAACGACAAAGAATTGCCACAAAAAGTATTAAGGCAGTTTTCTGCAGTTGATAAAGAAAATATGGACTTGGGCATTGAAATAAGTATATTGACGGACAAAAATGTTGAGGTAAAATTTTAGGAATTTTATTTCAAAAATAAAATATTTTTAATGTTGTGTTTAATTTAATTTAGGTACAGGTTCAAGTTGAAGGAGATGAAGAAAATGTTAATGAAATTGAAACAAAAGAAAATAAAGTTAATCAGCAGTTATTAGACCGACCAAAAGCTAAAATTCGAGATATGTCGAGAAATCGACTACAACGGTTGGGTGCTCTGTATTCAAATAAAGATGATTTGTCTTCACCTATTCATCGCACCGAAAGTCAGTTTTACGCAGAAGATATCGAGGATAAGTTGGAAACGCAACAACGTTTACCACAACAGCGTTTAGGAAAACTAGCCGCACTTGCAAACACAATTAATCAGTGGGAGGACGACATATCACACCGCCTAGTAGAAGGCTCATCCAAGTCGGAGATTCAAAGCCAAACACAGAAAGCAACTTTTAATAAAGTAAGTCCTTCTGAGAGTGACTTGTTGAAAGAAAGCAAAGTAGAACACCACTCGAAATCGAATAAAGCTGAGGTGAAGCATTTGAAATGGGATCCGAAAGTTTTAAATTCCCTGGAAGCTCAAGGTTTTCAAAGAAGGGAATCATCCACATTAAAAGTGTCATATGAATTTCCCGAAATGACTAATAAAGAGCAGGAACCTGAGAACTTTGAAAAAGCAGTAGTAGAAAATTTAAAACTAAATAAAATTACCTCTGTTGCGTCAAATTCTTTCACTGACTCAAAACCATCTGAAGGAGAGAAGAAATTTCACGTTGTTAAGACTGGTTTAGTGTCTGGACGTGCAGCTATTTTTGAAACTCAACCAAGTAAGAAACAAAGTCAGGAACAGAAATTACAAAAGGATCCTACAGAGCTATCGTTAAAAGAAAGAATGAAATTGTTTGAAAAAAATAAAGGAGAAGCTTTAATTCCAAAGGCAGCGTTTGGTATGGCACCTCCGATTAATAAAATTATGCAAGAATCAAGTAACCGAAAAAATGATAAAAACAAAGGTAAAAAACGATATATTTTGTACATTATATAATGGCTTAAAATTATTTAGCTTTTTATGAAAACGCAAGATTAGATGTGACGAGCTGCAGTATTCCTTCTGCAACTACACTTATAGTTAGGACAGCAGTAGAAAGCAAGGTTCGAGAAAAAGTTAATGCATTAGTAAACGCAGCTTCTGAAAACAAAATCAAAGAAGATATAAAAAAACAACGGGAAGAGGATCTTCAGTTGCTCGCAAACCGTTATAACAAGCAGCATCAAAAGGAAACAATTTTATTAAAAAATAACTCAGAAAAACAAAGTCATATACCACTACCACCGCCTCCACCTCCACTTCCACCACAAGCATCAATAAATACGACAATTATTTCGTCTAAAAGGAGATCACGTAAGGCAGTTCAATATAACTACTATTTTGTTGTTGTTGTTTTTTTTTTTCGTTAATTCAAAACTTCGTATGTTTTAAGCGGGTGACGTATTTGAGGATGATAACAAACGCCTACGAAAAGGAAATAAAGGAACACAGCAACGCTTGTACCCAACTTTATCTGATTTTGAATCTAATGAATCACGTGAGTCAGAAAGCGGCAATAGTTGTACCACGGCAACTGTATCAGTTATGAGTACCAGCGATGAAATAAGAAATGAATTGCCGCCTTTGAACGATAAAGGTTATAAGCAAGAATTTGACGATGACAATGATGACAGGTGTGCTGATAGAATATATTCTTGTCTTCTATTTCTTTTATGTATAGACTAAGCCAATAATGCAATTATTTTTCCTTAATATTAAAAATTTTTTAACTTTTCTAAGTTCTTTAAATAAATTTACATTTCTTGTATAAAAGCAAACTTTTATAATTATGATTGTCGCATTTATATTGTAATCCAATTGTAGTTATATGGAATCTGATGATGGAAATAGCAGTGCTGATATTGGCAATGTTAGTTTGGGTCGTGAAATTATGGAAGTCATTCAAAAGAATGACAATCCAGTGACAAATAAACAGAGGGTATGTACATAACATTTACTTTAATACTTATTAAACTCAATTTAAATTTAATTCTAGGCAGTTACTTACGCTGAAAAAGATCACATTATTATAGATGATACTGGTAATACATCAAATCGTTCATCTGACGCATCAATGGGTGTTGATGATTACCTGGAAGAAGCTTTTGAAGAAAATATGGATGAAGGGGATATCGACTGCTCACAGGATGAAGCAGATGCAAGTCGTCTTTCTAGGGGTGTAAGTAAAAACTTTTATTCCGTTACATAATTCAGACATTTAATCCGCTTATATTTATATAGAGCAAAGGAACTACAGCGTCAAACAGTTTCAGTTTTCACAAGGCCAACGAGGCAGTGTACTCTGGTTATAAGGTGATTGACGGTAAAACAAGTGAATTTCAACATACAGCACGGACATCAATAAGTAACAAAAACGAAGCTATAAATTTAAGTAATATGACGTCACCATTGAAATCAGAACTGAGTGTGAATAAAGAGAATGAAAACGTCGTTACTTTGGTACATACAGTAAGTTTTTACCGAAGGCAAAACAATGCTAATGTAAGTAGATGTCATTTATTATTGTTAAAATTTTTAATGGTTATTTATTTGCATCATAGAGTGCAAATTCTACACCAATTCGCAAAATATGTCGTGAGAAACAGGTTTTGCGATCAGCAATGGACAAGCTAGATGGTCAACGAGCTTCAGCTACAGCAGTAGAGGATCAAACAAATTCAGAGGACACCGATGAGGAAACACAATCTGATTCTGAAGTAGATGATTCTAATTTAGTTCAGGACAAAATTAAGAAACTTTTAGAAGAAGTATGCAAACAACAACAAGTTATTGCTCAAACTAGCCAAGCTCTTAATTTATGTGCTGCTACAATAGAGTTTTCCGGTTCCACAGAATCCGTAGAAGGAGAAAGGCATCTTCTAGTAGCAAGTAAGTATGTTGTTATTTTATGAAAGAAAACTTAATATTAAAATTCTTTAACATATTAAGCTCATCGTAGGCAATCTTGCCTTGATGAAGTTCAGCGTCTTCGTGTGGAAAAAACTTTGCGTCCAGTAGGAGCTCCTCGTGAAAAAGGTCGTTTAAGTGTCAGAGAAATTACAATACCCTTACGACAGGATTATATTCGAAAACTATCGTTAGATTCAATATCCGGTCACCATTTAGTTTGCCTTTTAAAGTATAATGAACATGTTTTAGCAACGAAAACTGTTCCAACTTTACCCGGACTCCTTGCCGTTAAGTTTCCAGATATTTTGCAACTAAATAATGTTTATGCTGATTTTAAAGTAACTTTAGAAATATACGGTATGACAGCACAAAGAGAAGTCTTACCTCATGAAGTAAAATACCATATTAATTTTAATAAAAAGTCGGGCATAAGAACACCTAAGAAGAAAGGTTTGGATAATCGTTTAGTTATGCCACCAGTACAAAGTCCAGCTGGACCTCATGTTGTTCGGACTCCAGCATTAGTACAATATGGATTTGCTATATTTTCTTTGCGAGAAATTCAAAGAACGACATGGTCTTTAACACAGGTTTTAGGAGTAAGTCCTCTTGAAGGTATTGTTCATATGAAGGTTAATTGCGAATTATCTGTTACCGTGGAGCACAAGGGATTTCTCACAATGTTTGAAGACATATCTGGCTTGGGTGCATGGCATAGACGTTGGTGTCATTTAAACGGCACGGTGCTTAACTATTGGAAATATCCGGATGATGAAAAGAAAAAGGCTCCTATGGGAACAATTGATTTGTATATGTGTTCCTCACAAAAGGTCAATATAGCACCTAGAGATATTTGTGCTCGACTTAACACAATGCTTTTAGAATGTCAGCGGCCGTTCAAGGATACAGATAAAGAGTCTTTAATTATAGTACCAAATGGTCGTACAACAACAGTTCGCTATCTATTATCAGCAGATACGAAAGAAGAACGTGAGGAGTGGTGTGCATATTTTAATAAAACTTTGACTTTATTGAGAGCATGGGGACCACCGCAATAATATACATATGAACTTAAAAATTACTAAATAAGTTTGCTGTACTATTTATTTTTTTATATATTTTAATTATTATCGAATATGTATATTTTTTATTTTTTCACTGAAGTTTATATTTTTAATGATATTTAAAATATCCTTATCGTGTTGTAGCTTATTACATTATGTTTATTCTTCGCATTACAGCATACTTATATTATCAAAATAAACTAACGTATTTGATAATTTGTTTTTGTATTAAATTTTTTTTACTAAATAATTAAAAAAAAAATTTGAAAAGCTTAAAAATTTATTCACATACGTTCCCATGCTTTTGAGAACATTATTGTCTCTTGCATGCGATAATTTTTTTTTTTTTTTTTTTTTTTTTTTTGAATACCAATTTTATATCGAAACAACTGAATACCAAATTTTGCCAAACGGAGAATTGTCGACTCGAGTCGAAACGCGGAATAGAGGTGATTAAATGTTTAAAAACGTTCTATATAATAAGGCATTTATGGTATAATTTTTACATTTCGTAATCACTAAAATATATAAAATAAAGTTGACGAGTTTTTTTTTCATAATAAAGATTTAAATTATAAACTGGATTCTTTTTATTCTAATTTCACATGGACATATACACCCCTATTATGTGTGTCGCCTATGACTTTAAAACGACTTTATAGTCGATGTCACATTACGGCGACTACACTGCCGTCTCGACGGTTAATCGGTATTAACTAATGCCTGGATTATAGATTGCTACTGGACGCCAGTTACCAAAATCGTATTGCATTTGGCAACTGACAGTTAATAGGTGTTAATTTTGGTTGCTATATACGTTTTTTTTTTGGCAACTGCAAAGTTTCAATCTCTTTTTAAGAACAAAAATAAGATGTTAACAATTATAAAGAAATTAATGAATTAGAGCGGTTTGTACTTAAGTATATATTTATGAATTTTTTATCTCTTAATACAAATTATCTTTTTAGCTCTTGTACTCTCCTATATTTTGCAGCTTTGTTTACATGAAATGTAAATGTTTTCAGGTGTCGAATTGTCAAAATTATATTTTCGATAACTTTTAACTATTAATGATTACCACACATAATACTAATTTTATTTTCAGTTACGTTTCTAGTTGACAAAGCAACTGAACTCCGGTTGTTATCCGTAATCGAGCTGGAGTGTTGTAGTACAGCGACTTGTTATTGATAAATAAAAAGAAATAAATATTATCTGTGAGTATTTTGCTCAATTTAAATTAAATGTTTTAAACTAAAAATGTTCTTTATGTCAGAATGTTTTGATGCTGAGGAATACAAGCAAAAACTGAGGTTTGAAAGAATAATCCTAAGGCATATATTTATAAGACATGTTTAATTTGATGAACACCAAGTATGTAACAAAATTGTTTGTAACAACCTTATATAGGTATGTTATGTATATTGTAAAAATGGGAGTTAAATGTTAATTTTTTTTCGCTTGAATAAAACAGATTTTCAATTAGTTTTGGCAAAAATATAACCCTTAATGAAAATTTGAGTTCGGCCAACGTTCATACCAAAAACAATAAAATTGGCAACAATTACCAAGGGCCATGTTGAACGAATTTTTGTTCACAAAAATTGAAGAGGAGGATATTAGCAACATTTGGTTTCAACAGGACGGCGCTACGTGCCACACAGTCGAAGCTACACTCGATGTTTTGCGCCCTATTTTGAAGATCGCATTATCAGCTGCAGAGCTGATGTCGTTTAGCCACCTCGGAGCTGCGATTTGACACCGTTGGACTATTATTTGTGGGGTGCAGCCAAAGATAAGTGTTGCGCCAACAAGCCAGAGACAATTGACGCTTAAGAGGACAATATTCGTGAAGCCATTGGTGAAATACAGCTGCACACAATTGATAATGTGCTTAAAAATTTGACCGATCGTGTAGGCTATTGCATGGCCAGTTGAGGCAGCCATTTGAATGAAATTATTTTCCATTATTAGCCGAAGGATTGTACTTTCAAATAAAGAAAGGAAGTTATTATTTATTAATATTCTAGCGATTATGGAAAATTCTGATTTAAAAGATTAAAAATGTTAGTGGTGCTAATGTTACAAAAAAGGGGCAAAAACTTATGGAAAGTAGCAAAATTTAGTGCATTTTGAAAAGTCCCACAATTTGATTTTGGCCGTCGAAATAGTTGCAAAATGCAAATTTATTCGCATCAACGGTAAAGCTGATAGATAATAAAGTTGTAGAAATAAGATAAGGAATAAAAGCTGGTTCTCAATAATTCAAATTAAGTATTTTAGTAAAATGTTTTATTTTATACATTATTTTTTAAATGCGAAATAAACAGGAACTAAATTTAATTCAATAAATTAAAATATACGTATGTAGCTAATTCATACAAAAAGGCAGTTACATTAAGCATCGGTTCTCAAGAACTTTTAATTCTCTTTTTAATGCCCATTTTTATTTGCTTTAATTGCTTTTCCGCTTCAAAGTTTTTCTTTCTTTATCTTCCATTTCTTGTTCTCCTTCCACATCACCTACAGTTTTTGAGAACATTGTACTTCTTGTACTTCAGCTACAGAATTCATCTGTCTTTGCAATTGCATTAAACTAATTGCAACTTCTTCCAAAGGTGAAAGCGATAGTTGTTTGTGTCTGCCATTGCCTGTCACATTCATTTCCAATTTGTTTTGCTCCAAGTTCTTCACTTTACATTTGAAATCTTTCCAAGCCTTAAAATATATAAGTACATAATTGTACTATATTTTAAAAACGTTTGAGAAAATTACTTTTTGTCAATTATTCAAATCTTTTATTGGCGGGCTAATAGAATTTAATTTTTTGGTTATTTCTTCCCAATCTGTTTTGTAATTGCTGAGTGTTCCACCATTATTGTCTCCTCTAGCTAAGCAAGGCTTATTTTCCAATTCAGCAATTAGTGTTTCACTGCTTCACTGTTGTAATTTTATTTTTTTTCCAGAAGGGAAGTGGAACCACCTGTATCCGAAATAATAGTTCCGATGAATATAGAGCGGGCAAAGCCAGCCATTGAATATTTAATAAAATCGAATTTGGATATATTAAATGTAGGAAGCAAACCGACTTTTATTACGAGTTTTAAAAAAGAGGTTTTGGTTATTACCATAGCTAGTCCGAGCATCGCTGGGACGGTATGAGATTGGAAGGTCTCAGGAATCTCTTTCGGATCATAGGATAATTGAATTCTCGCTGGGGGCTATAGATGCCCCTTTACCAGTACTTAGGAATCTGAGAAAAACGAATTGTTAAAGTTATTATTGAACATTGGGCCACAATGTGAAGAACATTTCATCGAGCAAGTGTATGCGAAATAGCTACGAGCATGAAGAAAGTGTCAATTTGTTAAATAGAGCGATAATGGTTGCATTTGAATCCAGCTGTTCCGAGAAACCTGTAGGTAAGAAAAAAATACAGTCTGGTGGAATAGTCATCTCTCTGCACTTAGAACCGAACTCCGCAGGCTAGGAAATAGAACGGAACGGGCAAAGTCAGGAGTATAAGGCTAAACTCACTGACTATAATAAGGCAATAAGGAGAGCTATACTCGTAGGAATTTCTGCGAGAGCATAGGATCTCACTTGGAAGCGACAAGGATTTACGAAGCTCTAGCAAGAAATGGATTAGTGATAGAAACGTCACTGTGAAATAAATATACCGAGAAAATTGGGAGAAAGAGAGATAATAAATTTAAAATTAACGCACGATTGTCAAATAGAAAAACTTGTTAAACACTTCAGAATAAGAGCAACAATATCGCAACTAT
The DNA here is from genome assembly GCA_023159175.1 of Wohlfahrtia magnifica. Lineage (NCBI taxonomy): Eukaryota > Metazoa > Arthropoda > Insecta > Diptera > Sarcophagidae > Wohlfahrtia > Wohlfahrtia magnifica. Next base: position 316,003 of record JAKWBJ010000505.1, on the reverse strand, counting down.
ATAGAGATGTAGTAAATGATGATGATAATATTACCCCACTTAATCTAAAGAATAACAATAGTAATTCACCAACAACAATAGAAAATCTAATAGACAATTGGAAGTCAAAACCACTACATGGAAAGTATCCGAACATGATTACTCAACCTTATGTAGACACTGCAACTACGAACAACTAGCTTATGTAGAGCAATATCTTTGCAGAGACAGAAGCACTTATAATAGCTTTCCAGAATATAGTAGTACATATTAAGAATTATAGGAAATATATAATCCGCGACCCAACGGTCACAGCTGATAGTTGCCGGAGATGTGGCAGCAGCTCGGATACAATCCCTCATCTGCTCAATAGTTGTACAACGTTACTCGAAAGTCACTATAAGCAAAGAGACGATAATGTGGGAAAAATAATACATATAAACGTAATAAAACAACTTCATATAAACCAACAACATTCTATTATAGATACCACCCCAAGTCAATAATCGAGGACAACCGCTACATAATGTATGTTAGTCAACCATCCCACCAATATTAGTCAACAATACCACCAATATTCGTCAACAATCCCACAAATACGACTGTACCAAATAGACCAGACATGGTAACCATAGACAAGCAAATGAAAATAGCCCAGATAATAGATTTCGCAATATCCTACGACAACAATATTCAAGAAACAATAACCACAAAAAAGAACAAATACACACAATTAGCTCAATATATTAAGAATACACGGAACTTGATTCGCGTCGAAATACTGCCCATTATAATAAGCTTCCTGGGAACAATACCCATGCAAACCACAAGTGCAATAAGGAGGCTAAGCCTTAATTTGAATATACTTACGGATATGCAAAAGTCAATCCTTATTAGGGCAGCGACTATCATGAGGGAGACAATACAATAACAATTATAGAACAACAGAGCGTAACCTTTGGTCTCAGACCCGGTACGTGAATTCCAGCGTAGGCTGAGAATGTATAATTCTGAATAATAATGTTACGTTTTAACCTTTTTAAAACGTTTGAGTTTGTTTATATTGTGTTTAAATAAAAAAACTCTACTTTTTATTTTAGTTGCTTTACAATCTGTCTCATTTTTTTATTAACTTCACTGTACTTTAATACACTTAAAACTTTTTATTTGCGCCTTTACTTCTTGACAGCCAATTGATCACTAACTCACCAGCAGCAATTTGCCGCCTTTTATAGTGTTTCATCTTCGTTTAGAATGTTCTAGTACGGACACGAATCTTCGATTTTTCGACGTTAATTCAAAATGGTCTAAAATAACCTTATAAACACTAAGAGTAAACTAAAAGTATTTTTTTCTACCAATGGCCTTCCAGTCGACATTGTTTCAGATAATACGCCGTTTAATTCGTTTTGTGGAAAACAAAATCTAATGCATATTTTTTTTATCGTTATATAAAGGGTAGTCCAACCATAATGCACGATGTTAATTCTGAGCTACACCTTAACGTCAAGTTTTTTCTCCAACTGAATTTAACATTTCTTTGTATCAGTGTTTCACAATTTTAACCAAGGAGAGATACATAATTGAGCAGCACGTTAAGATGAGGCTTTTTACGAAAATAAGGGTTTAAATCAAAATGAATTTCATACACTCCAATTTCATGCGCACCAATAGGATGGTGCCACTTGCCACACAGCCAACGAAGCAATGGCTCTCTTGCGCGAGAAATTTTCATTGTTAATTAGCCGCACGATCATGTGATTTAACACCGTTGGACTTCTTTCTTTGGAGATATTTAAAAGAAAAAGTGTACCTCAATAAGCCAAGAATAATCCAAGAGCTAAAAGATGAGATAATTCGGGACATTAATCATATTGAACCTCAATTATATCTCTCATATATTGACCGACAGATAGAGATGTGCCGCCGAAAATGTGGCGAGATCCTCCTATCATAATAAAAACTATTAATATAATGCTCTGAAAACTTTTTGTTTTATTTGCAATTATCATCGAACGTTTTGGTCGGACCACCCTTTAGTTAGAAAATTTGTAAGTGCAAACCAAAGAAGTGTAATCCAGTATCTTCTCTTGATCGTGTTAATATAATTCCCATAAAATGAGCTGCACCCGATTATATTTTTAAACTCATTATAATGGATCTATAGCTTAATGGCGGCAAAGGCATCAGAATAGTTTTCAATAGCAGTAATGCTCATAATCAGTTATTAGTTAATATTATGAGGTGATACAGCTCTAGGTTCATGAGTCAAAGTACATACATATGTACATAGATTCGTTCGTCCATAGATTCAAGACAAGCTTTAGTCATCAAAACTTAAAAAAGTAAATAAAATAAAATTCCGTAAATAAATGTAATTTTTTAAACTTATATCCAACTTTTTATATTTATTAATTTCTATATAAATATGTGTGTATGTATATTTTTTATATATACTAAAGTACCATTTGTATATGCATGTATGTACATATTTGATTTATACTGTTGTTTTACTTAAGTCTACATTTTTGAATAGTTTTTCTTATTAAAATATGTATTTTAAATTCTGACAAAATCACAAGTAGTATTTATTTATTTATTTTTTTTGTAATATTAATGATAAAGCATAACCCGGTGTTATTTCAGGAATACATTTTAACAAAATTTAACAATATGTACAATATGTATATTTTTTGTAAAATTATACACTGTGGTACAAAAGGGAGCCAATGTAAGTAAAATTTGTGTAAAAGCTCTTCTATTTTTCTGCTTATTTTACAAAAACAAAAAGACTTTTTGAAGTTGTTTGATTCATTATTTTGTCCTCTATTAAAAAACTAATAAGCATTACTTTATTCGGTTCTCTTATTCACAATATACCAACCGACCTATTGAATTTAATTGTATTAGCTCACTTTTGCACCAGCCAAAAAATACTCATTTATTGGTGTTTTAGTAGAAAAGTTCTTACATTTAACATTATTAGTTTGGAATACTTAAAGATTGTGTACTTACTAAAGTGAAAAATAAAAAACGTTAAATGAAGTCATTATCTCTTAATTTAATAAATATAAATTTCTAGAAAAGTCTGAAAGTGACGATTCAACTCGAAAAATGGCAAATTTTTATAAAATAGGATAGCGGTCAGTGACTAGAATAATTGCTAATTACAAATTATCTAATCCAGATATAAGTTTTCGAACAAAAATGGAAGTCTAAAAAAACAAATACTAACACTGAAGCCAAAGTCCTTGGATGTTTTTTCGTTTCAGGCAAAATAAATAGCACGAAAGGGGCAGTTTCTGCCTGTTCTATCAATGTTAGCAGATGGACTGTTCAGAGGCCTATTAAATTTGTCGAAACATCTTATGTGCGTAGAGTATATATATATATATATATATATATATATATATATATATATATATATATATATATATATATATATAAGTTAAGTTACATATATAGTTCTAAAATGAATGAAAAAAGGGAATATATATATATATATATATATATATATATATATATATATATATATATATATTCCCTTTTTTCATTCATTTTAGAACTATATATGTAACTTAAATTGACTTAAACTTAATAATTTTACTGTATTATTCGTTTCTAAGCTTCAATAAAATATCTTATGTTTACTTAAAACATTGAAATACAACACTTTTATATTACCAATATTAAAAAAAATGTTAAGTTTTTTGTTTAATAAAGTTGTTACCAATATGTTAAGATACAGTTTTGTTGTAAAAAACAAAAAAGCTAAAAATTACACCAAATTGGGAATACTTCAAAACTTAACTTTTCGACTGAAGCTATTCTTCCATGTCGACATAGAAGTAATGATTAATAGTTTTTAAAGAGAAGGCAAAATATTGAATCAAAAAATTCAAAAAGTTTTCCTTTTGTAAATAAAACAAGAAGAAAAATACATTGGCTCACTTTTGCACCACAGTGTACATACGTAATTGCATGCATTAATATTTTTATTATAAATTTCAGATATACTCGAATTCGCAATAAAAGTTGGGCGGTGGTGCTGCTAAACTACATAATACATATTTATGTACATATGTAATAAACGTATGTACGTACATATGTGTATTAAAATGTTCATACAATTTTTAAAAAGTGGCAGTGTGCAAACAATTGGCAAGGTGTTGTATTTTTTATATGTGCATATGTATCTGCATAAATGCAATATAAAAGATGTTCTGACATAGTTTTGTTTTACATTACAGAACAATTTATGTAGATACGTTAGGGTGTGCCTTATAACTCCACTCAGAAATATTGTTCGTAGCCAAAAAAAGCTTTGTGGAAAATGTTAGTCAGATTGTATCAGGGGAAGGCGTGACGCATCTGCCTACAATAGGATGTGGCATATAAGGCACACCCCTGTTCTGGGCGGATTCTGCACGTCTTTCCAGTATGCAATCTGCTTATAATTTTCCACAATGCATTTTTTTGCTACAGATAACATTTCTAGAGAGTGTTACGACCTAAATTAAAAAAGAACAAAAAATTGGCCAATACATATATGCAAGAACGCCATAATATACATACATATGTAGTTTTCAAGAAATATTAAGCAATTTCACAAAACTTATCAATGGAACGAAATAAATAGTTCGTGTATAATTTGTGCTGTTAGCATGCTAGAAATCAGATGGATTTCAACATGATTAAACATTTCAAAACTGTGCTAAAGTTAACAATTCAGTTTATAAATTAAATATAAACTACAAATATTAAATGAACCTTTGTTGTATTTGTTAAAATTAATAATAACGTTAAATGATTTTGTTTAAACAACACAATATTGAAATTTGGCAATTCTGTAAGCTCAACACAAAGTCAAGTTCACCAAGTTTCACCAATTCGATACCAACCATAAATAATTGAGTTTTGTGTTATTTAAACAAAATCTATACGTCCCTAGGGATTATTTGAATTGTTCGAGGTTTGAGCATTTTGTCGTCTTAAATCGGAACTTATTAGAGCTGTAATAATCGTGCCAATTATTAGCATTACTGCCATAGTAATATTAGCGGTAACGTCATCGAAGTCACTAAACAGCCATGAATAAAGCGATGTAAATATAATTCCAAAAACCTGAGATGAAGCATTTAAAAGACCTGATGAGGTTCCTTCCGGTTCAGGATAAGTAAGTTCCGCACCAAATTCAAAGCCCACGGGCAAGTAGCCAGTCATAAAAAATCTGAAAAACAATTTTGTGTAGATTAAATTTGACACTGATAACTCAAATACTTACCCTAACAAAGATGCTGTAACATAAACGACAGCAATACTTCCGGTATCCAAAGTAAAAGCAAACACCCACATACCAACCATTGAAAATGCATAAACAGCTAAAGTTGTTTCCCTAAGAAAACAAGAAATAAGAAAGAAAGAAAGAAAGAAAGAAAAAAAATCGTTAAATAAACTGTTTTTCGTGGTGAAATCCTTTAATAAGATCGCTGTCATTTTTATGAGTGATTTTCTAAGATGATTTATAATTGCATTTACAATTTCTAATGTTGATTTAAACTTGATTGTTACAAATTTAAAAATATTTTAAATTTTTAATAAATAAGAAAACAATTATTTTAAAATATGTATGAGTAATGCGTTTTAATTTTAGAAAATATATGTACTTAAATCTGTGCGATTTATCTAAGACAATGCCGGATACAACAGAGCCCAGCATACCCGAAAGTACTATAGCTAACCCAATGCGACCAGTATCAATTTCATGTCCCGGATAATATTTAAGAACAACCTGGGATCAGATATATACATATATAATATATATGTTAATAATACATATTAAGTCATTAAATATGTTTTCACTGACCGGATTCAATAAAGTCGATATCGCATAAAATACTCCAACGTTCATACCGTATGAGATTAAGAGCAGCACGTAGTTACGATTTAACATCAAATTTTTTAAAGACTGTGCAAAAGATACTTGATTTTGGGCTTCTATCGAGCCAGGTTGTACTACTTTTTGTGCTGCTGATGGTGGTGTAGGAGGTTTGTCTTGAAAAACTATCATAAGAAAATACAAATTTTGTTATATAAATACAAAAAGATTGTTTGCAGAATTACTGTACATACATAGAACCATAAGTATAACTAAAATAGTTGTTAAACCTGCAACATAATTAAACATCCATTGCAAATCATGTCCCACAATATCCAAATCATCAGCATTTGCCACCAGCATTGGCGGCAAAACAAAACCAATTGCAACGCCAAGCTAAAATTTTTTAAAACAAGTAAAGCATACGTGATTATATATAAATAAAGCTTTATTAATACAATATACTAAGAAAAAAAAAAAAAAAAAACAACAACAACAACAATAAGAATATTGAGCAAATCTAAATGCATAAAAAATATATATTTACTTTGTTCTTTTATAATGGATTCCATCGTTTAACTTCAATTAAGTGATACCTAAGTTCAACAATATACATACATATTTATTATTCTTATTATTATTATTATTTAATTTTTTTTTTGTCTTTCTAATGTTTAATATATGTTAACATTTTTACTTACAGTGGCGACAATTTAAATAGCCCGTAAACGTAGATTTAAGATGTCTAAACGGCTTAGACCTGTTACATTTGTTTAGTGGACTTTAATAACATGCGGAAAAAATGCCATAATTTGACGTCCATAAATTAAGTAAAATTTTAATTAGAAAAAAGCATTTAATAATATTTTCAACTCTAAGAATGTTTTTGTAAAAAGAAAAAATACATTATATGTAGAAATTGTTTGAGGAAAGCATTTCAATGAAGACTTGCGGTAATTTCTCCTTAATTAGCGAAACAACATGTTTTCTATAGCAGAAATTGCTCACAAGCTAGTGTTTACGAAAAAAGTGAATAATGACCTTAAGTACTATAATTCTACCAAATCAGAAGACAATAAAATTTAAAAGAGACGTCAAAAAACTTCACAGAGAACTGATAACGCGATTGTTTAAATGTGTCGTAAGGATCTCTTTTAAATGGCACCAGGAGGCGCGAGAAAATTGAACAAAAGCTTGGAATAAAGTAGTTCACAAGCACCATTAAAAACAGATTGCATGCAAATAACCTGTTTGGGCTTATTGCAAGGCATAATCCATTCGTTTCAGAATAGAACGTAGAAAGATTCGCCTTAATTTTGAGAGAAAGCATTTGAAATAAACAATCTGAGTTTAAACGTTTTGGGTTCGATGTTAGACTTTATATTTGTTCAAATCGTAATTAGGAACTCAACAGAAGGCATTCAGTAAGATCGGTTAAACATGGAGGTGTTTGTATAATGATTTGGGAAGGATTCTCCTGGTATGGAGTGGGTCCAATTATACGAATAGAGGGTACGATGAATCAACAGGCTTACAAAGAAATCATATTAAATAAAATGTTACCTTTCGTAGAAGAAATGTCTCTAAAGTGGAAACTTGTTGGGGAAACGTTAAGAACAAGACAAAATTAATGTGGCATTATGGTCGACCCAATCGCCAGACTTGAATCTTATAGAATACTTGTGGCACGCACGATGTTCATAATCATAGTCGTGAAATGCTGCAAATCTGGACCAACTATAGAAAGAATTGCATATGGCAAGAATTTTAATTCCCATTAAAAAGAATCGTACCCTAATATCATCCATGCCCCGAAGATTAATAGCTGTTATAAAAAAAAACGTTTCCCAACAAATTATAAGTATAAGTAGAAAAATAATTAAAATGCTGTTAATTTTTGTTAAACTTATAAATAAATATAAAAAAAAAACTTATCGTGCTATATAAATTGTCTATAAAACACTCAAATAAATTAATAATAGTTAACCAATAAAATTATTCTTAAATGTTTTACGTACTTCATACGCCTTATAAAGATTAATGATTTAGGAGAATATAAAAGTGTAAGGAAACTTGGTCTAATAAATATAAATCAAGTAATTTATAAGCACAATTTGCTCAACTTCTAAACGGGCTATTTAAACTGTCGCAACTGTATGTTCGCATTAATGTTTAGTGACTACGATAGGAAGCGTACATTAAGGTGAATAATAAAAATAAAAACACTGGCATGTTCATATCTGAAGAACATAAATATTATCCATTAACTTGAATAAAACTCTTTTCTTGAATTAATTAATGCAATGATTCTGAATTCTGAAGCTTAGGATTATTATTATAATTAATTTTTTTACATATGTAAGTATAAAAAAATATTTCAAAAAGACAAAACAGGATTAATTAAAAAACAAATACGTTCGGTTCGTTTTACAGAGTTATATAAAAAATATAATAAATATAAAAGTATATGTATACAATATATACATTTATATACTAAAAATTATTCGACATCAATCATCAATCGATACAGGGCTAGAATTTGGCTACTAATTATAAAATTTTATTTCCGATATATAAATATCAAAAATAATTTCAACAAAATTGTATACGTTTCTTAAATAATTTTAAATTAAATTCTACACAAGAATACTTTGGTTATTTTAATAAAACGAAAAACAATACAGAATATATTTGCTAAGTACATACTGGTTCGATTTATTACAACATTTCAGGGGTTTAAAACCTAGAAAAATGGGATCAGTTTCAGGTTCGGGTTAATTAAACTAAAAAGTTTAAGTTCGTGTTCGGTTCAGGCCCTCTTGACGCTTACTTACGCAGCAAGTACTGCGAATATAACATGAGTCGCTTGATACAATATTTCCGTTCACGTTTTATGGTGCTCCCAAAATAGTATTTTTTTCTTCTTTTCCAAGTCTTAAATTCTTTTCATATATTGCAATCGCATTTTTAAATAAGCTACCAGTCGAAACGGTGACATCTTATAAAACTCTCTTCTCTCTCCACTTGTAAATTTTTGTACGGAATAGGGGGATTCCAATTTTTACTCCATTTTGTTTGAAGATTGTGCTCTGGTTAATTTTTCGTTAAAAATGTTCGGTATTTCATTTTTTTCTTTTTTCTATTAATTATTTCTCAAACATGGGTTCAACGAGTTCGGTTTCGGTTTCGGTTTCGGTTTCAGTCACTGCAAAATCTTTATGAAATTCTAAAATTAAGGGTTATGTATATACCTTTTTATTTATTGCTTTATTTCTTTATTTATCTTATTGTAATTAAAAAAATTATAGACTATTCGCACATATTTATTTTTTTAATACATATTACAATCTTGATTTTTTTTTTGCAAATACGAGTACATATGTTTACATATGTACATATAGTTTTACTTTCATATAATTTCTGAATTTAAAACTGTATATTTTATTTTAGGTACATATCACCAATTTCGCTACCCCAATATGTGTCAATCTTTTAACATTGCACTCGTATCACTAAAATGAGGTAAAAAACTGTTTCTTGTTAATATTAAGTTTTATGGGATAAGAAGGAATACGACTGTGTTTTTTTTTTTGGCGAAAGAGTAAAGAAAATGGTCCAAGATTTTTACTATCCACCGTATATTGGTTTCTTGCAAAAAGTGAAAATTAACAAATTTTGAGTAGACTCACTTAAGCAGTGCATGTGTGATATGTGTGTTTATTGGTTTTGTCGAAACGGTTTTTTCAAAATCTTCATTTTTCGAATACCGAATAAGCCGGTTGATCTAACACAAATAACCGGTTAATTTAAATAAATATAATTTTTATACGATTACATATTTTTTATTGCAGATATGCTTTATCGTTTAACTATTTGTATAAATTTAGTCATTATTTTTGTAGATATGACAACCTTGAATGTCTCACAAAGAACGTAAAAACCAAAGTAGATCGAAAAAGATATGCATATTTGATCAACAATAACTTTTTCTCATCTTCTGTAAATAGATATTGATTTTCATATATGGAGAATGATTAACTAGACTAATTGAAAGCGATCCACAATGGCAGATATATTAGTTAGTGAGGTTTTCACAGTGTAAATACACATAACCAGTCGTAAGTAATGTTGTGAGGTGATATCGCTGTTGAAAATTATCAGATAGTGTGGCATGGGATTGAACCGACGACTTCTTGGTTGGAAGGTGGGTGTCTTATTTAATATACCACAGTGACACACACGCTATTAAATACTTGGTGCATGAATTTACATACAGTGCTGTTCGAAATCTAAGCAACTTTTCTTGTCGAAATTTACTTTATTCAAAGTAAAACAATTAATTCTTGTTATCTTAGGCACCTAAATTATAACTATAATAACAAACCTTTAATTCCATTCTTTATTAAGTAATACAACAACAAAAAAGAAATTGGCTCTTTGAGTAGCTGCTGTTCGAAACTTAAGCAACTTTCAGTACTTTGTGTACTTTGGCCTACACACATCGCCACTTTAATTTTAAGCTCTCCGTCAGCTTCTGCTTATTTGTAATACGACGTGATCCAGCTTTGTGCTTCAAGAATTAGGAACAATTTTATTTAAATAAAAGAACCGGTTTACCGGTTATTTGAATAATTATTAACCGAAAACCGGTTTTTCAAAAATTTTGACACACTTTTAGTTCAATGGATTCGTGAACAAGCAGAATTGCCACATTTGGGCAAATGAGACTCCACGTTGTTGTTGAAAAGCCGATGCATCCACAGAGTAACTGTTCGCTATCGAGAGATGATAGCGGACTTCATGTGGGTAGAAATTGAGCACATGGGCCTGGATGATGGTATCACTTGCCACACAGTCAACGAAATAATTGTTCCTTTGCGCAAGAAATTCAATGGCTGTGGAGGAACTGTTTGTCAACGTTGGACTTCTTTCCTTGGGGATTTTTTTAAGGTAAAAGTGTACGCCAATAAGCCAAGAACAACTCAAGAGCTAAAGGATGACATAATTCGGTACGCTAACGACATTGAACCTCAATTAAGTTTCAGAGTCATTGAAAATATCGAAGACATGGCGAGCATTTGGCCGATATTTTGTTTCAGTCATCATTGTCATAAACAACACAATTTTCTCGCCCTAATGATTTTGATGCGCAAATTTGATGATGCAAATTTTTCGCCCAAAATATGGTAGTTATGTCAATATATTTTATCATAACTTAAAAACGACTTCACCGATTTTAATGCAATTAGTACTAGATTTCTTATTAAGTCAACGGAATAACATTATTTGTATTTTCAACAGTTTCGAAGTTATTCCTAACTTAGTTGCGAACAAAAAAAATTTTTCGCGCAAATAGAAAATACAAATTCCACTAATTTTGCAAGAAAAAATTTGTTCGCTAATTTTGGTCAAAGTTAGGTATCCGCATTTAATTTTGAATAAAATCAGCAATAACCAACATGATTTAAAGTTTATTTTATTTTTAACATTTTAAGATTAATTTTAATTGCTTAACATGTAAAATTCGCATTCTGACATATTTTTTATGACTCTTTGAAAAAAAATTGTTCTAATTTTGCGCGAACATTTTTTTTTCTTTGCAACTCAGTTATGAATAACTGCGAAACTGTTGAAAATACAAAAAGTTTTATTGATTCGATTTATAGGAAAGTTTGTTCCTAAACATTTGGTGGTAATTGCATTAAAATTGGTCAAGTCGTTTTGAAATTATGATGAAACATATTAACATAACTACCATATTTTGGGTGAAAAATTTATCACGCCCATAAAAAATAATTTGAGCCCGTTGGAAAAAAACTGAAAAGGGATTTGAATTCAGAGCATCAAAATCATTATATTCCATATAATTTTATTTAAATGCTTTTTTTTTTGCTGTAGACCAGTGTAATTATAATAATAACATTATAATCCTCATATTATAATAAAATATATTAAGATAATTCTCTGGGAACTTATTGTTTTATTTACAATTAACATCGTTCGTTTTAGTTGGACCATACTTTATTTACGTACGTACATACACAGATCCGTGGACATGCACGTATGTATTTAATAAATTTAATTTACATAAGTAATTTAATTACCTGATTACCAAAAACGCCGACACTGCATGCCGAGGATACTTGGTCAGGACCAAACCACACCGCCGCCAAACGTGCTGGTAGAGATAAGATACAAACCTATTGTAAAGCAAAAAGAAAGAAATACATTAAATAAGTTATTTAATTGTATATATGCACATATGTATGTATGTATTTCCTTCCACACACTCATTACATTTCTTTGATTTTTTGCTATCTGAATGAATTGGACAGTCTTATCCAATGTTTAGAATTTCAAAATATATATAATTGTTATGAAACGGTAGCTATTATACATTGCGTATCAAAACTGTTGATGCATTAGTGTATTATTTAATTGATATTCTAGCAAAAACGTAAAGTTAGCATATCCGATTGAGTAATCAAACACACATAGTTCATATATTCCTTTTGGTTTGGCTTTATTGGTCATTTTTAATCGTAGTGCTGTTTCACAACTATAGACGCACTTTTTCTAAATTAACTAAATAATACAAATTGGTCATGCGTAGAGCCTTTACTCGAATTCGATCGCAATTTTTGATTGATTGTCCGCTATTCATAAATAATCGCTTCTTTGAGTCCAAATACTGTTTGGTATTGGCGATCTTTCTTATACACACGGCGAACCAACAATCCCTAATTGTTCTCAACTGAGTTTTGATCAGAAAAACACGCTGGACAGTCCATATGTAGTTATAATATTTTAAAACTGAAACACTTCTTTAGTATGTGTTAAGGAGATCGAACGATTTAGCTGGTTTTAACCGATTTTTTTGGTTTTTCGAATACGGTTTTTTTAAATATCCATTTTTCGAATACCGAATAAACTGGTTATTTAACACGAATAACCGGTTAATTTAAATATGTATAATTTTTATAGCAAATATGCTCATTGTTTGAGAATTTTTCTAAATATGATGTATATAACGTCTTATTTTTATATATGATAGATAACCTTAGCGACTCACAAAGAACGTGAAAACCATGGTAGATCGAAAAAAAATACGCACACTTGAGTAACTATATGTGTTTCTTATTTTCTGTAAATAAATTTAAATTTACTCATTTAAGTCGACTCATGGAAAGGGACCTAGAAACACCGGCTCCGGACGCCAGATGTAATATTTAGTGAAGTTTTTCACAGCGTAAATACTCATAACCAGTCGCTAGTCATGCAGTGAAGTGATAAATGTTGAAAATTATCTGCTGGTGTGGCCTGGGATTGAACCGAGGACTTCTTGGTTGGTAGGCGAGTGTCTTACTTAACATACCACAGTGACACACACTATTAAATACATTGTGCATGCGTTTAAGTTTTCTCTGAAGTGTGTAAATCGATAGAAAGGATAAGTGTAGATATATTAAGTGGAATTATTAACCACCTTAAATATGTCTTTAAGATTGAGGTTATTGTGCAGTAAGGAAAACTTGATTCTTTACTAAGTAGTCTCAATACGCCGAAAAAAATGAATCACTGGATGAAATATTAGGACGTTGTGTTGTCGAAGATATGTTCGGTAAGGCCATAAAAAAGCAGAAAGCAGAACGTTGTTCTAGCATACTTGCTTGCTAGAAAATAAAACATGGGACAAAAATTTATCAACTTTATTTGCTAATGCAACAATAATTGAGAAAAAAAGAAAGAAAATAAAGAAATTATTTAAATAAAAGAACCGGTTATTTGATTAATATTTAACCTAAAACCGGTTTATTGAATATTTTAACTTTTCGAATTATTCGAAACCTGTTTTAAAAAAAAATCGAATAATCGATCTCCCTAGTATATGTACTCTTATGAACTGACGCTTTAATTTTAAGCTCTCCGTCGGCTTCTGCTTATTTTTAAAACAACGTGATCCAGCTCTGCGTTTCAAGAATTAAGAACAATTTTATTTAAATAAAATAACCGTTTAACCGGTTATTCGAATAATTATTAACCAAAACCGGTTTTTTTAATTTAAACTTTTTGAATTATTCGAAAACCGGTGGATTGCTGAATTTAAACGTATTCGTACCAGCACAAATGATTCAGAGTGCAGTGGACGCCCAAATGAGGTTGTTATTTCAGAAAAAATCAAAAAAATCCACATATTGGTTATGAGCAATCGCAAATTGAAGGTGCACGAACTAGCTGACATTGTAAAGATATCAGAAGGCAGTGTTTTTATCATTTTACACGAACATTTGGGTATGCAAACGCTCTGTTCAAAGTGGGTGCCTCGTGAGCTCAAAAATTGTGTCACAAATCGATAAAAACAACGGCAAAATTGAATAAATTTGGCTTCGAATTGCTTATCCACCCAACGTTTTCTGCAGATTTAGCTCGCATTGATTTTCCAGATCTAAAGAGAATGCTTGCTGGAATGAAATTTAAGTCCAATGATGAAATAATCGCTGAAACTGAGGCCTATTTTGACGAGAAAGAGAAATCGTACTATAGAAGTGATATCGAAAAGTTAGAAAATCGTTATAATCGTTGCCTTCGAAGGCAACTATGTCGAATAATAAAATCGAGTTTTGTCAAAATTTTTATTTCTTCCTTACTTATCCTACGGACTTAAACAGCTGCACTTGATGTGAAATTCTAAGAAATTATTTTATTTTAATTGTGACACATTTACCTGTGAAAGAGCTACAATACTTTGTCCAAAAAATCCAACATAAAACAAATCAGGATTCACTGAAAATACTTTGATCCACGCTCCAATACAAGTTCCAAAAACTCCAACTAATGCAGTTATTCGAAGGCCCTTAAATATGAAAGTATATTCTGTTATCAATAAATTATTATTTACCTTTTTAAAATTATTACACAAACAATAATTGGGGGGAATAACTTTTAAAGTAAGTATAATTTTGATGAGCTTGGATAAGTAAAACTTTAAAAAATTAATAATCTATAAGAGCCAATTTGATGAGAATTCATAGATAGTTCATGAACATGTTTAACTCTGTTGGTGTAAATTTTCTTTCACGGATGTAATATCTTCAAAACTATATTTAAAAAACGAAACACTGCCTATTTTGTTTCATAAAATTACTTCTGATCTTCTGGTTCATTAAATCTGAATTAATTAACAAATTATGAATCGAAGATTTTTCAAATTAATGTTATTGAAAGATAAAGTTAAACGGAAAAAATATTTTCAATTGTCAATTTTCTAATTGCTAGCATTTACAAAATTTTCACAATGTTATTAATATTCACAAACTTATTACAAACACACCATTTTATCCAGAAACCAACTACCGGGAAATATTAATGGTATGTACAGAATCATATATATCATTGAAGTCCAATCAATCCATTTATCACTGACACCATAGTACCTATAAATATTTAAAATTTAAAAAGGAAGTATTATATTTGCCTGTTTGAACCAAATACCTGCTCACAATATTATTAATAATACTATATTGTATCCATTGCATTGAATTTGAGGCCGAATAAAAAGCAAATAATATTAAAATTGCCCATCTTCGTTTATAAACTTTGTATTCTGTAAAAAAAAGAATTACTTTCAAATTAATGAACTAACGAATTATAAAAAGTTATCAAAATGTTGTCATTTCACACCTTAAAACAAAGCATACAACCAAAAACAAAAAAAATAAAAAATCAGAAATTGCAGGTTATCAGAGCATAGGTATAAAACAATTTGTTTTCTATGTAATAAGTACTTAAATAGTTAAAACTGTCGTCTTTACCACATTTTACACGAGCAGAATGGGTATAATAAAATCTTGCACATACATACATACATACATACATAGATATGTACACGTTTTTATTAAAAAAAAATTAAAAATTTAATTATTCGTCTTGTTTTTTTTTAATTTTTCTTTTAATTTTATTTTTAAAATTATGTTCCTTCGTAAAAAAGAGATTCTTTTTTTTAATACATATGTACATATGCAATATATAGGTACATAAATATACATAGAGTAGAGTACAACAGATAAAATGTGCGGTTCTGATCCATTTGTGACAGAGCATGCATCAGTGGTAATTTATTTCAGCCAGGGTGGGCAAATTTGAAGTTGACACTTACCTAGTAAAAAATTGGGAAATTTTAACTATGGAACGCCACACTCTTGAACAAAAAATTTTAATTGTGAAAATTTACTCTTTGAAAAACTGAACGAAAACAACGCATTTTTCATCTTTAGTGATAAGGCCCATTTTCAATTAGGCGGTTATGTAAACAAACAAAAATCATTACATCCAAAGGTGGCATCATCGGCCCGTATTTTTACGAAAATTAGCAAGGAAACGCCGTCTTCGTGAATTCTCTGCGCAACCAAGCCATGATAATCAATTTTTTGTGGCCACAGTTGGCTAATGTTGACATCAGTGACCTTCAGTTTCAGCAGGACGACGCCATAAGACACATAGCTAGCCAAACAATTCATTTATTGCATGAGAAATTTCCCGGTCGCGTAATATCTCGATTTGGCGATGTCAATTGGCCGCCTCCTTCTTGTGATTTAAAGTCGCTGGATTATTTTCCCTTTGGTCATTTGAAAGGCCAGATTTACGTGAACGAACCATAAATAACTGACACTCTGAAAGATGAAATCCGGCGCTGCATTTAAGAGATAAGCGGAGCTTTTTTGTAAAAAGTGGTTCAAAATTTTGTGAACTGAGCGGACGTCTGCCGACGTGCTAGAGGTGGTCATTTGCCCGACATTGTTAATTCCCATATTTCTAGTTTAAATTGGTATGAATAAAACTGAATTTGTCAAAAAAAAAATGTTTTTTTAAGACAATTTACTTCCTAACCTCAAATTTTCCTACCCTTTATGTACATTTACTAACGTACGTTCATACGTTCATACGTTCATACGTGGAATTGTACTCGTATAATGTAAGTGACATTATTTTTAGAAGCCTAAATGCATACTATGTATTTTTAAACGTGCGCTTTCTAATTGTATACTGCATTCTGAGTTGAAAAAAAATACACAAACATAAATGCTTAGTGTATGTATGTGTGAGAGTTATCTGATAAAATGAAATGTAAGGTCAAGTGTTTTTGATTTCCTCGTAAAAACATCATCATGGTGAATAAGGCTAAGGCTGTTAAGGCTTTTTTCTGGTTTTGTTTTTTCAGTCTAGTTGAGGTCAAGTTCTGTGCAAACGCTTTTTTATTCTTTTGTAAATGTTTGTAAAGACAACAAGTAGTGTTTTTTTTTCGAATCATACATACATATATGAGCTTAAAATGTTCTCTTACCTTCGAAATTTTGTTGAATTGGCGACAATTCTCTTTCTGTTCCGTCCTTAGGCTTGATTAAATCTGTAGATTTACTTGAACATATGTATGGACTCGATACTTCACTTGTACTCGATGTTTTCAAATCCATAATTTGAGAGTGCCTGTTAGTTTACGAAGCCCATTTTACTTTCAGATAAATATATAATCAGTACAATTTTTTACCTTTTAGCACTTTGTAGTCGTATTTCAAAACGTAGGTTTATTGAACAAACTTCTTTACTAATGAATCCATTATAAAATATGTGAATTTTGAATGGTTTAAATGCTATCAAGATGACTCCAGGTTATTCAAAACTTTTTCTGAATTTTTATTGAAAATAGAAAAAAGCATATACATTATTATTATAATCTTTATTGAAATCTCTTTTCTAAAAAAATTTATAAGATTGTTATGAGATTTTACTTAAAGTATTACAACAACAAAAATAATAACAATTAAATAAATACTACAAAAATAACAGAATTAAGGAAAAGTTGTCAAAATTTTTCAAATATTCAATAAATTAACTCATTTAGTAAAAGAGAGACCTAGTGACTATTTAGCAAATTTCTTATTATATCATATGTAGACGTTCTGCATTTTTCATTAAATGACAGAGTCAGTTCCCTTGCGTATGGTTCAATCATTATGTGGTGCAAGTTGATGTGCAGCAAATCAGTAGAACATCTGGGGCTTAGACCATATATTATCTTTAAATTTGTATTCTGTATTATCTGTAATTCTTCTATAACTCTTAGAAGCTTTGCGAATACAAATCTTGTAGAAGGGTCTTATTCTTACAATTAAGTTTAGATCTTTAGATGTTGAGTAAGGGATAAAGGTCACGACAGCCTTTACTGCCTTCACACAAATATGTTCTAAGTGCTATTTAAATGATAACTTTTTATCTAAAATAACTCATAGATATTTAATATCATCCCTTAGTGGGACCAGAACTTCCATACAATAAATATTTCTGGTATAGGTACGTTTTAGAGATCTATTATACTGAAATATTATAGCCTGAATCTTACTATCATTAACCTTTATTTTCCACCTGTCAAAATATTTTTGGGTTCGCCTTAAACTATCCTCCATTCTCTTAATTATATCAGTTCGACACTTTAACACAGCAAATAAACGCACTATTATCCACGTAAAAAGCCATTTCGTGATTACTGGGGACGGTAATATCCGACATGTAAATTGAGTAAAGGGTTAGTAATAATATTGATATTTGCACATCAGTAGATAACATGTTATCGATAGATACACCAAATGAGCGTTGATCCAAAAAAATCTAAACTATTCTATAGATATACATGTTGGAAAATTAAAGGCGTTAAGTTTAAAGATCAGACGATTCCTTTTGTTAAATTCGAAAAAGTTGACAACTATTATTAACTGTTGTGCAGTAGAATGCTCACTGTGAAATTCGAGCTGTTGCGGGTTAATGATATTATTCTGATTAGAAAAGACTAAAATTCTTTTGCTGATTATTATCGAATACCTTGTGCTGATGGGTAATTTGGGATCCTTACTTTAGTGAAAAAATAATTATACTTGTTTTACAGCAATAACAAATTAGCACGCCCGCCTTTCGCTATGATAAAGAGTTTCATAAATAAAAAATTATTGTAAAGTTAAATACAATTGAACCTCTATTATCGAGTTCGCATGGGACCTGGCTTAGCACGGATAATCGAAAAACATGGTTAATAGAGGTTATACAAAAACACAAAATATTTAGTAGATGTTATGTTTATTAAAACATGAAATTTTAGTCAATATTTAACATCTGTAAGTATCTCAAGTTATACATATCGATGGCTTAATTAGAAAGGGCGTATCTTGATTTATTGTTATTTTACAGTGGAAGGAAAAACTGTATAAACAAAAAAATCTTCGATTCAAAAAAAAACCCAATTTTAGCTTAAAGCGAGTAATAAATTCAGTGCTTATTTATATAAATTGGAAAATTATTTGATGATTATTGATTTATTATTTATGGATTATTATTTGATGGCCACATGCTTAGATGTGTATGTATGTACATATATAGATATGTATATGTAGGTACATATTTAAAGCCAAAGCTCCTATCGTATATTATATACATACATAATACATACATACACAGGTACATATGTCTACATACATATATAAGCGCTTATATAGCAAACACAAATTGTCTACATATGTACATACATACATACATATCTAAGCATGTGGCCATCAAATAATAATCCATAAATAATAAATCAATAATCATCAAATAATTATAATTATATATATATATATATATATATATATATATATATATATATATATATATATATATATATATATATATAATTAAATATATATATATGTTATGATCATAATTTAATTTTGAATATGATTTTCTAAGTTTATTATAATGAATTGATTTTTAAGCAAATCAGTCAGCTGAACTAATCTGTATGTGTAGTTTATTTAAGAAGGTTATTGCCGATCAACCGGACCATAATTTTTTATTTATTATTATACGAGTATACATATGTACATATGTCTTGTATTAAAGTACCTGTTGATTAATCAATTATTTCACGAACTCTTTGTGACGTTTTAACTTTTATTTTTTCGTTTTTCATTTAAATTGAAATAAATTATTTATTTTTAAATTAAAGTGTAATATTCTTTATTTGTTGCACTTGTATTTCGTTTCAATTTAAAAAAAAAAAAATAATAAAAACACAAAATTTACAAACTTATATCTTCGCACCCCCTAACATTCAACGCATTACTGATTGCGAATAAGGAAAGAATATGGCTTTAGAAATACGATTAAAGCAAGTAATAGCAGTATTTTAACTTAAATACCTAAATACTTGGTATTAATAAAAATGTCGATTACAACAAAAGATAACACTATCATTAATCAGAGAGTAAGTATGTACTTTTTTAAGATTGTGGCGAATATACTCAATACTTAAGAGAATATTGAGAGTGAGAAGCAGGGTTGGGAAAGTTGTTACGATCGACTGCTGCTTTCTAATATTTAATACGAACTAAGTTTTAAAACTCATTTTATTTCCGTTGTATACAAAAATTTTGAAATATGCACTTAAATTATTTATATACATTTGTATTGAAACTGAAAAACTGAATCTATGTAGGTATATAATTAATAGGTAAACACATTTTTTAACGCCTGTACTACTGCACCGATTTTGAAAATATATATATGGCTTTAAAGCTTTTCCTGCACAGATGTGCACAATGCCAATTTCATTCAAATCGGTCAATTAAGTTTTTTTTTTTTAATACAATATTAAATTAAATTTAATTCACAAAGAATAAGATTGTTTCCATCTCTGATAAGATTAACTCAATGATTTTAGTGCTCTTTTAGTGATTTTTAAAACTTTAAGCTCAAAAGAGTGTACACATATGTATGTATGCATATGCAAATTATGTATAATTTTTCGCATTGTATTTTTTGTTGTTATTAATTGCATATGTAATCAAATTATGATTTTATTTTTAATTGTTTATTTAATTGTTTTATTTTTATTTGTTTTGTAGGTAGAAATTCAAGTCTAATTAGCTGATTGAATTGATTTAAAACAAGAGGCAAAATATAATATTTTACTATAACACATAGACGACGGCAGCCTACACGACTACAATTGCCGTTAGCAGCATTTGTAGTCGTGCAGTCAGCTACTTAAATATATTAGAAACGAAATCAACATAATAAGCAGCTGATCATAAAAAATGGTTTTGATAAATATTAAAACTGCAATTACAACCATGCAATTACCATTAAATTTACAATTGCAGCAACTTCTTTCCATGCGCCCAGATCATATATTATTGTACGGTTACGTACCTCTTCAATAAGAATTTCGTCCTTATCTACTACTACAACATTCTCGAAAAATCGTGTGAACTGGTAATCTACATTGCGATGGCAATTTTTCGTTGTGTGCAAATTGTCAGCAAATTGCTAGATCTGACAATCATCTGAATATATCTTAAGTATTTGTACGTGATAAAACATCATTTTATATTCTTCTTGTTTTCTATCATAAAACTTTTGAATATAAAATCGTAAATCTTTATTCTATCACAAACCAGAGATAAAATGGCGTTTTGTATTATACAGTCGAACTTCCCTATAATGAATTCACATGAGATCAGAAAATTCCTTTACTATACAAAAACTTAATTGAAATGAAATTAATTTTTTTCCTCAACCAAAGTATGTACATGCATTGCCCAGCACGTTACACTTCATCTTCATAAAGATTCGAAGAACGTCAATTAATAAAAAACCACATTAGTGACTTTTGAAGCTCTAGCTTCAAAAACTTTTAAGAGAAATGCAACTTCTCTTCAACATTATTATTCACTGAACACGAGCAACTAATACAAAAGTGAAAGAAATATTCACTCTTTCTCTGTGATTTTAAAATGCATTCATGATAGGGAGAACTTCATTGTATTGGAGTTCACTGTAGAGAATTTCGACTGTAATAGAAATTTTGCATTGTTTATTAATTGAAAGTTATATAAGCGCCACCAGAAAAGCTTTATTAACCTGCAGTTAAATTTTTACTCTTTCACTTAAGAAGCTGAAAATACACCAACTTTCGAACGGAAAAGCTGTGATCTTAAAATGCATTCACAATAGAGAGAGTTTCATTGTATTGAAAGTTCACTGTAGAGAAAAATTGAAGTTCACTATAGAGAAGTTGAAAGTAATATAAACACCACCAGAAAAACCTTATCACCCTGCAGTTAAATTTGTAACTAGTTACGTTTTGGGAGAGTCATATTACTAGTTGTCAAGAGACTGTAGTCGCACTAGTCAAAATCAGGACAATACAAATTGTATAATATCGACTGCATTGCTATGTAAATAACGTTGTCAACTTAGTGCTGTACTGGTTCTTCCACTAGTATATAACTAAATACAAATGAACTAGTAGGGCTCCTATGACAACCTAATGTTAAAATCAATAGTTTGATTTACATATGAAAGAAGGACAGATAGCCAATTATGTATGTAGTCAGAAGTACAAATCAAGAAAACAAATCGCTGAAATAATAGTTACAAATATCAGATAAATTATAATCAATTGAAATTTAAACGGTGATCAGAAAACTATGTAGTGGCCAAAAAAACTATTCGGTTTGAGCCTGCAAATTAATTTAGTAATCAATAAAAAACAATTTAACGTGTAATTAAAAAAAAAAAACTAAATTAGAAAGAACTTTATTTAGAAGCAAAGAACTGTATTCAGTAAAGAAGTTGAGATCACTAAAGAAACTAATGCAAAAAAATCATTGTTTAAAAAATAAATAAAAAAATGTTAACAAAATAAGCATTCGACATGAACAACATTCTTAAATATAAAACATTTGTTGTTGGCTTAAAAACGAGTTGCTTTTCCTTTACCTCTTACAACCTCTCCTAAACATTCTGGCATACATAGATATTACAAGTTTTTTTTGTGTATTTAGAATCAGTATTGCCCCACTCTTCTTGCAGGATTTCTTTCAATTGATTTTTATTTTTAAAGTCACGTGATATAATTTCGTTCTCGTGACTCCACAAATATTCCTTGTGGTTTAGATTTGGAAATTGTGGCGGCCTTATAATATTTTTAGGCAATCATATAAAAGCCTAAATCTAAGGTCCCACTATCGGCGCAACTAATCACACCACACATCATAAACTATGACACTACTTTTCGAGGAGCTATTCCAGTATGTCAGCGTTTGGCATGTACCCTTCGCTATTTAGTCATTGATTACAGCTGCAAAAGCATCTCAGTTATTTTGCGCATTGCTCCAATCACAATATCGAAGTTTATTCCATAAGTTTGGCATGCAATTTTTGCAGTACTCAAAAGCAATTACCTTAAGGTACAGTATATATTTACTTATATATGCATACATATACATATGTATTTGTACTAACGCTGAAAACATTTCCTTCGTTTCATATGGTTTTCCAGTTACAGTTGACGGCAAACAAGTGCAAATTATTGCACATTCAAAGTACGGCAGCACTTTTTATAATCAAAGGGAATTTCAAAGCATAGTGCTTATGGCTATCGCTGATACCGAGTACACCTTGTAATGGTCGTCTTTTTGTTTTTTTTTTTTTTTTGTAGGGGGTATTGGACGAATTTTATTATCAAATTAATAAGAGATCTTATCTATTATCTAATTCAATTAATAATGAATATACTACATTATGTGTATTTTACTAAAATATATTTACCTTCAGCAACATTTATTATACACTATTTTTTTATTAAATGTTGTCTTATTATCGGCGCTGTTTGTCGTTTTTGATCGGGGTATAAATGGCCGATAAAAATCGGTACAAATTATACAATTTCATTGTTCGGTATTGTGCTAATGAATGTTCACATTATCGGCTCATAAGAGTTGAATTGAATTGTAAATTATCGGCACAATATCGGCGCAAATTATTGTATTTTAAAAAATTGTGTGCGTTCATATATTCGAATTGATGGTCAAGAGCATTGACTCATTATCTTGGCAGAACTAAAATCGGACGCAAAATTCTAATTGCCCACACCTCAGCCGTATTTTACAGTTGGTATAATTTCACTCTTCCAACTCTGTATTGGGTTTCGGATATACTAAAACCTTCCTATCACAGCAACAAAGGTTATACTTGCTTTCTTCAGCAAAAATAACATCCGTTCATGGGTCTAATCGCCGCTTTCGATATCGATAGTCTATTGTACGAAAATAAATAAATCATAACATATCTTGAGGCTAAATATGAGTAAAACGAAAGGAAAAAGAATGCTATCAACATGAGTAAGGAATTTATACTTTTATAACTTAATTAAAAATTTTATAAATTTTTCATAAATCAACAATTATTTATTCTACAATAACTTATTTTTATTCATCTGAATGTTTATGACTTTTTGTTTTGTTTTTGCTCATGCTGTAAGATCATATTTTTTAAACTTATCCTAAAAATGTAATATTAAGTAATTGTGTTTTAACTTAAATATAAATAAAACATACATATTTCAAATTTTTATTGACTTGGTATTAAATAAAAATATATACATATTTTGTATTGTTTACGGCAGCTATTGTACTATCGAACGACATTTAGAAAGATTAAATTCGATTGAAGACTCGCTATCGAAAGATATCATCTCAAATTTTGTGTTTTTTGTTTGATATCGAGTTTTTTTTTAATATATTTTTTTTTGTCTGCGGTGTTACTGAAATGCCTAAGTACTCCTAGGTACTTTTGGCTACTGTATATGCATTAGTTTTGGGATTCTTTTGCACTTCATGCGCGACTCGTCGTTCATCTGCTTCTGTATAAATAAACTTATTAGCAAAAGCAAACAAGAAAACGATGATTGTCGAATACTTTTTTGTCTTGAAAATTTTGTAATTTTTGCCAACAAGGCCAAATAATTCTAAATTACACAATCTTTATAAATTTTGTAACTGTAAATCAAATAACAGTTACAACGTAACAATATATAGTGAGATAGCATGCAAAATTTTTAAATATATCAACAACAAAATGAGATTTAAGACAAGAGAGGTTTTGAGCAGAAAACTAAACAGTAAACTTTCAAGCTTGTGTTTAAATAAAAACAAAAAAGAAACAAATTTCATGGTCATTACTAAGTGTAGTATTTCTTAATAAATACAATTAAAACCTCTATGAATGAGGTTTTAGCATCAATTTATGCTTTATAAAGCTCTTTTGGAGACAATTTTGAATCTTTGAATAAAATGAAAGATCTCGAACAGATACACATAAAAGAGAATTTTTAGTTACATATTTGTATAAAAAAAAATTGTTTTTTATATATGTATGTTTGTAGATTAGGGCCATAAGTCCTTAACATTTCTTGCAAATATCAAAATTTATCGAATAGGTCAACAAAAACTATGCTAGGCCATTAAAAACATTTTTACTTTTTCGCCGTCTTAAAAAAAGTTCACGAACCAACACCGATGAAATTCTAATATGTATTTGCATGTAATGAGAAGCGTGGTTCAAAAAAAAAAACTTCCTAAATCTGAGAGAGACACAATAGAATACGGTGGCCATCCATGCACTTTTAGCATTTATACTTAGTTTAAAATAAAAATTTCTTTTTGTTGATTTAGAAAATGAATTTGGTGCGTGAAGTTGCTTTTTCCAAAATAACAAAAGATAATAATTTTTCGTTAACATTTATGTGTGTGAAAGGGTACCCGGGCATTTTAATAGCAGGTTTCTTTGTATGCAGAAGTACTAGACGCATGAAACTTTCTGAGAACTCATAACTTTTACCTTTTTTTTAAATTTTTTAAAAGAAGACTTATGTTATGCTTGGAAGGAAGTAGTAAATCAATTTATATTTTATACCCCTAACAGGGTGAAAGGGTATCCAGGTGTCACTGTACAAAATATATGAAAAAATGTGAATTTGAGTGTTTTATTTAAAGTATTCACTTTAAATTAAAAATGTTTATTTTTTTACAGCATATTTCCAAGTAAACAAATATTCAGCTCTCATTCGTAAATTATGCCCCAAACACTACTAAAACAATATGTTAGTCATACAAAAATTGGAAAGCAAAACATCTCGTTTTATATTGTTTCAGTATAAAACACAGTGTATACAGTGACGACACATCAACAAAAATAAAACAACCATACAACAAATTTTACAACTCAGTAGGGATACACGAGATAGTAAATATTAACATAATATATCTGTCTCTTTTTTTCGAGCTGAGTTGTAAAATTTTTTATTTTGCTTTATTATTGTATTCTGACAATGTTTTTGGCTAAAATTACTGTTAAATTTTATTTCATATTTTTTACTTATCACAACCAATTCAATTTTACTGCATTACATTTTATTTTTATTCACTTCTTTTTTTGCATACACATACGAAAAAGCACATATATTTTGTGCTTTTTGCACTACTTTATTATCTTATGGAAAATAATGTTGCTTTTTCTTTTACTCCAGCTGAGCTGTAAATTGTTGTAAACAAAGAATAACAGCTGCTTTTTGCTTTTTGAGCTGTCATTGTCTCACTGTGTACACTGTGGTATAAAACACCTTCGGAAATAAGAGTAATTGGTGTCTTCTCTATTTTTTATCGAAACTTTATCTGAACTATGTATCTATTAAAATAACAAATGTAAACAAACGAGAAATAAATAATATATCAAAATTTCTAAAAAAAAGTAAACACAAAATGGAAAAAAAGATTTAACAAAATTTTTAAAGTTCTTCTTCGACTTAAATTTCTAATTGAGTCGAAGATGAATTTCGAGGCCCATAAAAATCTGTGTATTCAGCATTTGCAGCTCTTAAAGAAACTTCACTGCCTTAATCAGGTTTCTCTCTCGCAGTGTCGTCAAATTAAATCACGAATATGTCGTGTAAACGCAACGATTAGCAATTGTGATTAAGAGAACGAAAGAAGTATTTTTTTTATCGTGGAAACATGCTATAAAAATGTTTCCTATGCATTTTTATTTACATACATATTTACATATTTTAAATATTTTCAAAAAATAAAATTTTTATTTATTTCAAATAACTTATAACAATAAATATTAACAGCATAGATAGAAAATATCTAATAATATATAAAATCATTAAAAAAATAACAAGTGAAATATATACGTATGTACGTCTCTCATAAAGGGATGGTTGGTTAAATATTCATTGCACATTGGGGTAGAGCAACCAACGCAAACTTTTCTAGTTTATCTTTTATTATCATGTATTCTGCAAATACTACAATTAACCGCAACTCTAATTGAGCCAGTTCTATAATCATTTGGCTTTTTCCCAAGAACTTTTTGTATTGCTGACCGGGTGAAAGGCTTTAAAATTACTTTTTTACAGAGTTGAAAGCTTAGTTTTTTCAAAAAATTTCTGCTCTGATTAATTCGTGTTTGTTCACTATGTATACATACATATAGAGTATAATATACACGGCCTGCATCATCGTTTCGTTTATTAGTATTCACCCAATAGCTTGTCCATACTATTAACCCCCCCTTTGGTTTGTTGCAAAATTGTATAATTTCAGGTTTAGCAGATAATGTTAAATCACTTTCAGGTTTTGTGTGCATTGATGATAACATTATTACTGGTTTAATCTTCTTAGGAACGTATGGACATTATATCGCATTCTTGCTAAATACAAACATGCATATGTATGTACATTCGTATGTAACTTACTTCTAATCTATATTTATGAGACAGCATACTTGACGGTAGAAATGCTTTGTTTTTCGGGCTGTTTCAACCAGTGTAAGGTTCAATGAACTCAATGTCTAGGCAAGATGCGTGAAAGTGAACGAATTATCACCGTCAGTTGGCTTATCTTTATAAATTTGAATTTTGACTGGGTGTGAAAATCTTGAGTTACACGACCAAAAGATTTTAATGCCACTCTTTTTGGGCTTCTATGGCATATATTGTAAGAATGGATAAAAGTCCTTTATATCCAAACAATCGCTCATTAATGGTGGAACAATCGCCTGAATTAAAATTGCATATATTCCGTGTTAAAGGTTTTTTTCACACATAAGGGTTAATAAAATATCATTGCCCACCGCGTGGTGCTATTAAAAAAATTTTAAGATATGATGTTTCTTTATTTTTAATGTAACAGTATTGTTACGAAAACAAGCAATGCCAAAAGAATATGGAAAACTTCAGTGCATTTAAAACTGTATTGTGTGATTTAATTTAATGGTTTGTGTCAAGGCTGTCAGTGTGTCAACGTGGTAATACTAGATTTATGTGTATGGTTGACTGCGTTACCAATTCGACGATGTGTGGATAACACGATTTTGCATTTCTTAAAATTAAGGGACGAATATAAGATTTGAGAGGGTTTACGATTTTTCCTACGTCAGTCAGTTATAGCTTGGTAGTCAATGTGTAAAATTGTAATTTAAAAGTCATAAAGTAAAGATTTGATCCTGATAAGGCGTTCGTAAAAGTGTAATTGTGTGTATTAAGTGGAAATTAAATACGAGTATGTTGATGTATTAAGATAAAGTGTGAAAATAAAACTGTAAAACAACATATACGTGTTATTTATTTTATTTAACGGAATTAAAAAGAACTTAAACTAGGTAAAATCTGGTGTGCTTCTTAATTATTATCTTAAATGCAATCTTATTTTCATTTTGTACCCATTATCACCATTTTGTTCCCTAACGAAGATTTAATAGTTGTTGTTCTCCACATAAATATATATAATCCAATATTTAGTATGAATGGAAAGCGCACCGCTCACTTTTCCAATCTCGCTCAATTACTGACTGATGATGTTTATTGTTCACGACGTTGTTTAAACCATAGAAACTTCTATTATTGTTGTTCTCAAGATATACAACATATAGTTTATGTGGAAGGTACCACGTCCACTTGTCTAATTCCTCCCACTTTTTGCCTGATGATTTGCCTTGACTATGAATTTGTTTAGGCCAATTTTAGAAAATCTTTCTACTACCATTTCAAATGGTCGTGGCACCGCCTTATTGGAGTTTTTAAATTTATATAGCCTATATAGTTCCTTCCCGACATACAGAGAGATAGTTTAAAAATTTCAAGAAAATCGGTTTGGCCGTTTAGTTTAGTCCATATGGCATAAACAAACAAACCAACAAACAAAGACACATTCAGTTTTATATATACGATGAGTACAGTTTTAAAATGCAAAAAAGAAATTAAAAAAAAACGCTAAATAGCCGAGGATCGCTATTATCTCTTAATTATGTGACCACCACTGTATATCCGCTGTTCTTTTTAAAAAACATTCCGCTTAAACGAAAAACAATGCCGTTTTTTAAATATTATTTTAACCGAATTCGACTGTATTTAAAATTACATATTAGAAGAACGATCATTCTAACAATCTATTGTGGACAGTCTCGATTGAAAAGATAAGTCTGTTAATTTTTAATGTTTAATTTCTTGCCAATTATAAAATTTTTTTAAATTTTTTAACTAATAATAGTCATTATTTTCGTTTCATGATTAATAGCATTTAAACTTAATTACATATAGTATGTAGGTATGACTTTAGATTCCTTACTAGGGGAGTCGTACAGTTTCTATTGAATAAACGAAAACATTAATGATTTATCTTAAATCTTATTCAAAATGTGTAAGCCAAAGTATTAAGTTTTTTTTGTTTTTTTTTTCTTAGTTTACGGAATGGAGAGAAATTATTTACAGCTTTGTATGTTTCATGATATAAATATATACTGCACTAGAGTAATCCCTCCCGCGTTGCTGGGAGCCTTTATGTTGTACCCGCTTTTTGACTGATGTGGATAGATAAAGAAAGCTTTAACTGTTACCGTTCTCTACACATGCAAAATTCCATATTTTTCACATGATGGCTTGTATTGACTGCCAAGTGTGTTAAACAAAATTTAGAAACTTCAACTCTATCCATTCGCAAGATATACAAAAATCATTATTTAATTTGTATAGGAGATGCCACACACACTTATTCAATTTCTCTTATATTTCGACTGATAATGTGTATTGACTACGAAGTTATTTAGATCAAATTCAGAACCTTCCTCTATTACCGTTCTAAAGATATACAAAAACTCAATATTTACTTTGTATGGGAGGTGCTACTCCCATTTATCCAATTCGACCCAATTCATGACTGATGATTTGTGTTGATCAAAAAGTTATTTGGGCCAAATTTAGAGACTCTTACTATTAAAGTTTTAAAGATATAGACATATAAATATGTGATACCGCCCAGTTGAACAACAGTGAAGTCACACACCAAATAAAAGCTTTCTACATATGTTTTTATATACACAGTTTTAAAAATATTTTCTAACCCACACAAAGTTTAAATGCTGTAACAAATTTCGTTTTCAAATAAAACTCACGAACCAATGCACCTACAAAAACCGCATATACATAAAAACCTTACTATTAACTTCACCTTTCGTCTAAGGGCTTACATAATAATAAATCGATTGGTCCTCCTTTATATAGATAACTATTTATATAGAGTAAACTAGTAAAAAATATTAAACACGTCCAGATTTTATAAAATACAAGAGTTCTTCGCTTGAGAACAATTATATTACAGCTTCAAACAAATAAATTTCAATATTTTGTAATATGTAATTCATTTCTTACAAAATATGTTTTGAGACAATGCACAGTGTGGTAGGATTGTATCATTTGTGGAATCAATTAAACTGCTGGATTTCGGGTATAAAATATGGGTATCATTGAAAAGGTCGTGTGGTCTTGGTATTATGAATCAATCAAAAAAACGTTGGTTTTTTCAGAAACGATATTTTATAAATTCTTAACTCGACTATGTTTCTTTGCGTAATGCGCTCTAGCTTTTTTTTTTTTTTAATTTTATTAATAAACTTTTGTGCTTGTTTAGACAAAGAAGTAACAGGTAATTTTTAATTACTTCCCAACTGTAAATAAACAACTTGTTCCGTTGGCGACATTTAATACGACGGACATTTCTTTACGAATAGTTTCGACAGTTCTATAACAAATTTTTGAATTTTTTTTAAATCCATATGTTTTTTGCTTGATATTCATATATGTACGTATGTATGCACATATATAGTATGTATATTTTATTTTATAAATCGATATTTTTGCTGAAATTTTCTATTGCCTACAAAATACTCTGTAAGCATTTTTATCATTGGAATTACTATCACCAGGCTTTGGCTGATATATACGTAGTCCAAAAGCTGCTTAAACCAGGGTGTTGACACGTTGCTTTAGTATTTATAATGCAATTTTGCACTCTTGGTGGCTTCAAGGCGGCATTGTGCACTATGAGCTGTTAAAACTCGGTAATCGGAGCAGATTGCAATTACTTCGCTTGAAACATGCATTATGAGAAAAACGGCCGGATTTTACAGATAGACATGATTCTTTTGCATGACAACACCCGACCTCATGTCGCAAAAGTTTCAAAACAATTATTAGAAACGATTATTAGAAATGCTGCATCTGCCGTATTCACAGAACATTGCTCACACCTCTTTATACAGCCTGTTTGAATTATGGAATACATTCGTTTTAAGCGCAAATTACCTCATTCTACGGCTGAAAAACCGTGGATTCTCCGTTTTTTTTTAAGTGTAAGGGAAAACGCTACACATATTCATCTTGTTTAAAGGCATTTCGCATAAAGAGGATGAGTTTATCTTCTAACATGTCATCGAATCATTTCCTTTAAAGAAATACAAAATCGACTTCAAAGGTGGAGCGCCTTAAAAGACGATTTTGTTTTTTTTTTTTTTTTTTTTTGTTTGTAGTTTCAATACGTAAATTACACTGTAAATAAACTACGAAAACCTTTAATTAAAAAACCCTCCTGGGTTTTTTTTTAAATATAATAGCAGTGGGTTGCCAAACCTTTTTCTAATTTTTTTTTTTATTATCTTCTATGAATTGCTTGAGAAATATACGCAAATACTTGAAGGCTATTTAATCTTATGTGAGTGACAGGAAACAAAAAAAAAAAAAAAAAAATAACACCTTTAACAGAGTGACAAGGCTACCAGGGTACGTATAAGTTTTGCGGGTTTCACGTAATAGAATGATAGCGTTAATTCTATCGTTTCAACAACATCTATTGATTTTTGTACGTATGCTTCTAAACAAACATTATCTTTTATAAGAAGCAAAGAGCCTAGTATGACTTTCATTTGTACGCAAATTGCAGAAATTTTTTGTGGCGTTTCAAGGTACTCTGTCATTCCGATAAGGGTGTATAATAAAATTACGCAATAACGCCAATCCCTAAAAAAGTTGAAAAGCTAAAATATGTATTTTTTTGTCGAACCGTATTATTAACTTTTGCCAAAAGAGATCCAAGTC
The DNA here is from genome assembly GCA_023159175.1 of Wohlfahrtia magnifica. Taxonomy (NCBI): domain Eukaryota; kingdom Metazoa; phylum Arthropoda; class Insecta; order Diptera; family Sarcophagidae; genus Wohlfahrtia; species Wohlfahrtia magnifica. The sequence continues at coordinate 283,847 of JAKWBJ010000505.1, read as the reverse complement.
TTGAGAAATGGAGTTTTAATTTTTTTGATAAGAAAAAATTCGATTTTTGGAAATTGGTTCTTTAACCGTAATATTTGATATTCAACCGTATTATTTAAATTCGTATTGTGCTAAAGAGCACTTGTATGTGTCTAAATGTTCAAACAAAAATAATTAAATTAATGGCATTCATATTTTGTAACCGTTCGAAGTTAGTGAAATAGAAACTAAATGTTATATATTTTTTTTCTAGTTTGGAGCTTGTACTTTAAGGGCGCGTTGTTCTTCAACCACGTTAGACCAGTTAAACTAAGAAAATTAAAGGCTAATAAGCTTGATATTATTTTGTTGTTGTCATTTTTAAAAATGGACTTTATTCCAGTACTAACGTGCAACGTTTATAAATTAATAAGATCAGGCAGTTCAACAAAAACTGTTTTCAATTTAATCTTATTAAACAAACTGATCAACACAACATTGTTTTGTTTTATAAATACTGCAGCTGCACGTTATTAATTTGAAATTAGTTAGGTATGTAACAGAATACAATGGTGTCAATATTTTGGATCAGACCGTCGGTCGTATTGCACTTTAAGAAAGTGAACAATTTAAATCCATTACTGAGTTCTTAAGACATATTGTTGTTCTACAATAATAGGGCTAATTATTATTCTAATTTTATTTTATTTTTTCTAAACAGCTTACTGCACATTGAACTTTGTAAATTTATAATTTGTTTCAAAGGCCAATTGAATTTTGAATGCTAAACTATTCAATTAATGGAACAAAGATGAAAGATATTACTTCAATTAAAAAAAAAAAAAACACAAAAAATGGTTTCCGCGTTAATGGTATTCAATCTAAAAGGTTAACATAATAAAATATGCTTAAGAAAGAAAAATCTCAGTGTATTCTCCGAAATAAAATGAGCTACAAATTGTGTAATCGATCAACCAATATCCGTTTTTAATAACTAGTTTCATATACATACCTACATACATATATACAACATATGTAAGTATGTACATCATTGTCCTATTTTTTATTTAAGTATCACAACAACCACGGTACAAAAAATAAATTCTTAACCCTACAGATGAGTTTAAAATCTTTTGAAATGAATGTGTTTACTGTTAATGTAAATATATAATACGTGCACGTACTCGTATGTATGTATGTATGTATGTTACAACAGTGATGCATTCTGAGATTTCTTTTGAGCCAAACTGACGACTTAAAAGTCCCAGATACCTTTGTTAGAGCCGATTTTTTTTATGTATGTATACACATTTGGTTACCTGCTATTTAGATAGTTAAATAAAAATAAGTGCTTCTTGTTAAAGTTAAAGGAAATATACTCGTATATCGTCATATGAAATCCAGAAAGCCTTAAGTAACATTTTAAAAATTGTACAGGAAAGCATTTTTTATTTAAGAATTTGTATTTGAAAGAAAATTTCCTATTTTTGTATTACTTATGGAGATATGTATATATGTATAAAACTTACGCTTTTTAGATTTTGCTTTTTCTGAAATTGAAAACGACTTAAATCACATGTTTTTTTAATTTTTAAACATTTTTAGGAAATTAAATTTAATGGAGGAAATAGGACTTTTCTCTTGTTTTGAAATCCTCTCAGACATTTTTTGTGCCAGTACTTAGGGCTTTTAAAACATAGATAGATAAAAACATAGTTTTTGCATCATAATCAATCAAAAACTCGATTTTGAATTTCTTGTAGCTTGTAGCTGGATATTATATTATGACATATATTATTAAAACAAATAAAATTGCATATAAAAACATATCTTTTATGAATATAGTCATCAATTTTTTAGTTCAACAGCTCCTCGTTGGTACTGATATTGTTTGTAACAGTTTTTTATAATCTAAGTTTTAGAATATCTGTATTGTAAAAGATCTTTTGAATGTATTGAAGACGACACAGTATCAACATGATGATGATTTCACATATTAGTTTTTACAAAATTTTGGGAAGAAGAAATACTTTTTACATAAGCTGTGGAGTGTAGAATAGTACAAATTCGCATATAAAGATTTGTCTTTTTTCATAACTCATAATTAAATCGTTAAACTTATAAATTTTGGAACCTCTGACGGTGCCCGTTGCTGTTTGCTGTTTTGACAGTCTACTTTGCTTGTGTTCTAAACAGGGAGGAAATTACAATAAAAAATTTACTGAACGTTTTAAAGTAGTTTGTTGAATTTTAAGCTGAAAAGGCCAAAATGGATTACCACAGGGCCACCAAACATTAAAAAATTGTGCCACAATTTGCATCACTGTATTAAAACTTGAAAAACGAAATATGTATGTATGTAAAATGCTTAAAAGTATTAAGATGAAGTTGTGCTAAGCCGTTCAAATAAGTACATGCATACAGTTTTTTTTTTCTGCCTGTTGACAGTTAATAACGCGACCCACGAGGCATTGCACGTGTATTTAGTTTGTAGACGAACGGTAAGAAAATCAATTTATAGATTTTTTATATTAATAGTTACGTAAAAGTAATGATTAAACAATTGGAATTGCTTTTGTATTTTTCTCTTTGATATTTAACTTCTTACGTTTTTTTTTTTAACAATTTTGAACCGCTACAAATGGTTGCTTGTAAAACACTAGGCTCATCAGCTGTTTTAGTGTCTGTTTGCACTACAGAAGCCACAACAACCGTTCACCCCAATGCCATTCAGCAATCATATACGTATGTGTGTATATGACATACATATGTATGTATGCATGTTTGTTTACAACTGAAGAGTTATTTGTCACTTAATACATTACATAAAACGTGTCTTCGCATCCACGTACAAGCTAACAAATCAGCTAAAGATACGGATAAAACATTTTTTGAGATTTATTTTAAATAATACTCGTTGTACATCTGTCCATAATGATCTGTCCATATGAACGTGTGACCGTCAATTCTATAAGTGTAATCAACTATGTATGTATATATTGCATGCTTTTCTTCAATTTATTGTATTTATGTATTGTATATGTACATGTATTAAATGTATTAAACTCGTATTTGCATGCATATACCCTATTTATTCCAATATTTATTTTGTAAATATGGATGTATGTACGTACACGTACATGCATTTATATACTATACGTTTGAAAAAGTTTCTTGGATTAGTTGTCATTCAACGTTTAGTCGGTTCGGCACATTCGTTTCATATAATGTGATGTGATTTTATTTAATTTGTGCAATATTATGTGTCATTTGCAAATAAATCGGGGTTCACAATAAATACTCAATTGTTTTTATTAACTAAACGGTCTCTAAATTACGTTAAATTAAATAATTGCCACACTTAAGGTGAATATATGTACATATGTATGTATGTATGTATAGCGTATTATATTTAGTTACCACCGTCTATTAAATGTTAACTATGAACACCGAAAGAAATGTGTGTTGTTTTGTTTTTGTTTTCGTTTTTTATTCCTTCTCTTTACTTTGAAAACAATGCAAAATTTCAATTGTCACTTTTTAGAATTTTATTTCGTTTCGTTTCGTTGCGTTTGACTTGTGTACCTTTAGCTGCTGCTGGTAAAGCGCTCCGGCGACAACTGAAATTTAAAAGCAGCATTACAATTGTTTTATCCTTTTACCACCGCTCTTCTTTTGCAATGGTGTATTTGGCGCCATCTTCTATTTGGACCATTCATTCAAAAATCGCTTTTTTTTTGTGTGTCTTATGTGCATAAACACGTTACAGATTTGTTTCAATGTTAAAGAAAGCTTATGCAGAATCTAAAAAAGTCTGTTAAAATTATTGTCACTTTTATTAGAAGGGGATTTAAAAAGAGTTGCCTTATTGTAAGACTTTTCAAAATTTAAGGAGCGTTTTAGAAACAATAGTCATGGTTTTACTCATATATTGCAGGCAAACCATATTTCATGTTTTAAATATGAAACTTGTTTTCTAAAGTATGGAGTTAGTGTTTTAACTTTGCGAAGCGTCAATTATTAGGAGTACCATGTACGAGGGCGGATTGACATTGAGGATACCTAGCGCTAGATTTCAGCAAAAACGGAATAACTTTTTCTTTCTTAGAAATTACGATCTGTCAAGCTTCAGCTGTTAAAATTTTAGCCAAATTCATCGATTAGTTTATTTGTTGTAGTCGTTTGAAGTAAGCAACTTTTGTGTTTCTTGGAAAATGGAAAAAGTAATTTCGTGTAGTGATTAAACACTATTATTTAAAAGGCAAAACGGCGAAAGAGACAAAAGAAAAGCTTGATGAACATTACGGCGAATCTGCTCCGTCAGATTATATGGTAAAATATTGGATTGCTGAATTTAAACGGGACCGTACAAGCACTGCAACAATACCATCAACAGGAAGGCCAAAAGAGGTGGTTACTGAAGAAAATATCAAGAAAATCCTCGATATCGTTATGAATGATCGCCGGGTCAAAATACGTGAGATTGCTGAAATGGCAAACATATCATATGAACGTGTGTTCAACATTTTGCATGAACATTTGCATATGAAAAAGCTATCGGCAAGTTGGGTGCTGCGTTTGCTCAGTGTTGAACAAAAACAACATGATAAAGCATAATCCTGCTGATTTTTGACGTAGATTAATAACTGTTGATGAAACGTGGGTCCACCACTACACACCTGACACCAAAAATCAATCGAAGCAATGGGAAGTGGAATTGCTCCGAAGAAGGCGAAGACAGCGAAATCGGCTGGCAAGGTTATGGCCACTGTATTTTGGGATGCACACGGAATATTGCTCATCGATTGCTCATTGATTGTGCATTCACAGGAGAGTATTATCGTGCATTATGGGATCAATTGGTTGATGCAATCAAGGAAAAACGACCACATTTAAATAAGAAAAAAGTGCTCTTTCTTCAAGACAATGCATCGGTTCACACAGCATTAGATACGATGCTAAAACTACGAGAAATCCACTTCGAATTGGTTGATCATCCACCTTATAGTCCAGATTTAGCCCCTAGTGACTTTTTCCTGTTTCCAAACTTGAAAAAATGGCTCGCAGGAAAAAGGTTTATCTCAAACGAAAAAGTGATTACCGAAACTAATGCGTATTTTGAGGAGTTTCCAAAATCGTATTATTCAGATGGTATAAAAAAGTTGGAAAATCGCCTTACTAAGTGCATTGAGCTAAAAGGAGACTATGTTGAGAAATGGTAAATAGGTCCATACAAATATTTAAGAAAATGATAAGAAAAAAGAATGTTTATACTGAAGTGACATTCTTTTAGTTATTACTCAGAAAAAAAAAAAAAAAAACAGATGAAGGGATTTTTGACCGAAAACGTGAAGTACAAACTGCGCAAGTACAAACAAAATGAATGTCGTCTGTTTATACTCATAAAACTAAACACCATGTAAATTTGTTTTTAATACACACAAAAATATGACACAAAGTATTATTAACATGAAACAATGGGCCATATTGTGGCCAAAAATTCGGAAAATTGTATTAAGAAAAAAATTGAATTTATGTACCCGTAGTTGTAGTTCGTATTCATGTTATACAATATTTGTTAGCTCAATGAGAATCATTTAATTAATAATAATCACTTAAAACACGAAATTTGCTCCGAAATGAGAAATATTAATTTTAGCTGGCTTCACCCCCATCCGGCGTTGCCCAGATCTCTGTATATTTACTTATATGTATATTATAAATGGTAGATAAATTTCCCTTATTCCCGATTCTATCCGTTATCTTTTACCACCTATTTGTCTTTAAACAGACAAAGCTAAGACGGCCGTTGTCATCGCTCGCTGATATACTATAGTTGATGAGATGTACGATAACATATTGTTCTTATTTTTCGTTCCATATTGCTTAGATCTGTGTTCCTCCAGTGTAGTATGCTAAACGTATACATATGTATGTATGTGATTGCCTATGTGCTTAGTGATATGGTGATATGTTGTTTTGTTTAGGGATTTTGGTGGTATTCATCTCTTTAGAGTAGTATGATATATTCCCCTTCTGTGTTGACCAAGTTTTCCGCTGAGAAGCACTTTTCTCTGACGACGTTTTGTGTTCTACATTTGTCTATTCCAATTATTAATTTTACTATTTTTACAAGATTTGGGGATCTTAACAAACATTAATATTTTGTGTCTCGACTTATCAGAATCTTCGATATAAATGCATCTATTTTACGGATATTGAAAAAAAAAATATGCAACTAGAACTTGGGAAATTGGTATATGAAGAAAAAGGTACAAATATTTGATTCTCCTGCAAAGAAAGTCAATATCAGCAGAAAACGAAAATGTGCCTTCTTAAATAAACGAAGAGTTTAATGATCAATGCCGTGAAGCAAACTATTTTCCTAGTACCAGCACAATACACTGAATAAGTATGAGTTATCCCCTGAATGCTGGTCGCAAGAGAAAAAAAAAGAAACCAGGCAATGCATTGCGCGGGTCCATTATCTTTTTGTGACTACGTTGACGTAACGCAAAATAAAAATACACACACGACATACAGAAATACATACAAACTTACTACTGTGAGGTGGGTGCGCAGAAAAAAAATATTTGTACAACTTGAATGCGCTCTCTCAATTGAAAAAATTTGCCCTACAAAATCTCTACTCATTTTATAAATTAAAATGTAAGAAAAACAATAGTTGTGAAATATTAATTTTATTCGCATATGTACGTATGTACGTATGTATTTATGTACGTATGTATGTATGTATGTATGTATGTATGTATGTATGTATGTATGTATGTATGTATGTAAGTATGTATGTATGTATGTATATTAACAGCCATATTTATAGAAATATCTAATTTAAGGTTTTAAATGAAATTTTTTTATAAAAGGCAGTGTCAGTGTCCTCATTCTCTGGAATTATGTTTTTATTCAAGTCTTTTAAAAAGCGATGATTTTCAACATTTTACATTTTTTTACGACCGGCATTTACGCTTTTACAAAATCTATAAAAAACAACAACAAATTTCTTACAACAACTCAAGTTATACAACAAAAACTAAAGGTACTCTATTTTTTACGCGCCAAAAAAGTGTAGAAGAAAAAAAACGATGAAAAAAAGTATGATAGGTAAGGCACCCGCCACAATCAATCACAGCCCATCTGACAATTTTCAACAACGTCATTATATGACAACATTAGCCAGCAACTGATAATGAAAAACCGTAGGCCCCTTTCTAAAAATAGAATCTGGTGCAGCTTATTGTTTGAGAGAAGTCCCCTTATTCCACTTTTATGTGAAAATTTTTTATTATCAAATGCAGCGCGCCGTATTCAGCTTTTGGTAGGTCCAATATATCATTTGCCATTGACTTGTTTACGTAAGTCTTATGACTAAATCCGACAAATTGGAACTGCTTTTGTCGGTGAACAAAACCTTCAATAAAATGATATTTTGAGATTACTTACCATCAAATTATCTGATTCTTTAACTAATTTGAATTAAATAAAGAATAAAAAAAATACAAAAGGCACTATTAGGGTTTGGGCCCATATCTCGATAGCTGGTGTGGGCAAGTTGGCAAAACGCATTTTATTTTTAGCAAAATGATAACGTTTGCTTATTTCCATGCACACATCATGTGCCACAAAGTTTTAGTTGATCCACATGCGCGGAGTGCAGATCCTTATGAAGTTGGACGTCCTTGGGATGAACTGGCTAGGGGAGTTCATATAAAAAGGTCGCCACCCCTGTTCAGCTCAATGTGACACTGGCTGATTTCATCAACGCAGTTTGCAATGCAACTTTGGATTACCTTATGTTCGTAAACGCACTAGAATTTCTTTTCACAACGACGCAAGTTCATTATTGCACGACAAACATTTTCAGTGCGCAACACGTCAAATTTGTGCATTGTTTTCATGTATTTATAATGCTTCCTGATTAATGACAACATTTTTACTAAATATAATAAATTTTTGTTTTTTCAGTGCATGTATACAATGAAAGAAGCATCTCTAAGATATTAACTAGGCTTTGGTACAAAGAAAAAACGAGGACTAAGGAGATTATGTATTGAAGTCACTGTATGTATTATAAAATTGATTTTTTTTTCGTTTTTATTTATTTATTTATTTAAATTTTTAAATACAGTACAGCAAGACATAGGGTCTTATATTACAGTACTCGGTGGATGATGACAATATTATCTGAGCGTTCATTTTACAAAAATAGAAATAGAGAAGAAAAATCAAAAAAAATTTTAATTTGTAATAACAATTATTTAAGAATCAAAAATTAAGTAATTACATATGTATTTATTTAAAAAATCAATAAAAAGAAAAAAGAAACACTTAATCATCTCCATAGTTTAATTAAAGTGGCAAAAAAATTGTCTTCCTAAATTGCATTGCATTGCTTAATATTTGACTAGAAGGAGGAAATTGGTTCCAAAATCTTATCGCATTAACAAAATAGTGTCTTTCGGATATCAGTTTACGATACTTTATCGTATTTAGTGCATTTCCTCGATTTTATCTAGAGAACTCAATTCTACCGTAAAGGTATTTAGGCTGTTTGATATATGTCATCTTATAAAGAAGAATTAGAATTCGACATTTTACTAATTTATCTAACGATTAATTTATCTAACTGATATTAAAAATCAGCTTTGAGAGGTGCGTTATGTGGCCACATGGTCTGCGTTTATATATGTATATATATCTTGAAATGTTGTTAAATGCCACATTAAGCTTTTGTTTACTAATTGAATTCAAGCCAGCAAATAGCTCACAACCATAAAAAAGCGTGGGAAGTATATATGTCTTTGCCAGGAGCATGCGAATTTTAAGTGGTCAACAAGATCTGTGTTTTTCCACATATTGCATTTATATGGTTTGACCAATCAAGTTGTTCGTTAAACATAATACGAAGATCGTTAAACATAATACGAACATAATCAATTGACGAGTCCCCAACAATTAAAGAAGGTAAAGGATATACAACGTTTTTAGTTTTACCGATAACAATGCATTTTGCTAGCATTGATGTATAGCCATTTGCAGCAGTCCATTTGTAAACACTATCGAGATCATCGTTTATTTTATGTATATAGTTATTAATTTCCGATGGTAGGCAACTGATATAAAGTTGTACATCGTCAGTATACATGTGAATATTGCAATATTTAAATTGGGATGGTAAATCGTTTGAGTATATCATGTACAATAATGGGCCTAAACTCGATCCTTGCGGTACTCCTGTGTTTACAGCACAATCATTGGATTTCTCCTGGCCAGAATGTACCGATTGAATTCTATTGTTCAAATATGATGGTATTAATTATGTTGCAGTTGTGGACAAGTAAAACAAGTATCTTAGATTATGACAAAGAAGAGAATGGTTAACCGTATCGAACGCCTTTGAGTGGTCAAGTAGGTCCAGAAAGGTGATCATGTTCTTGTCTAACTTGGATCTTATCTCTTCATAGGCATCTATTAATGCGGTGACGCAGCTGTGTTTGGGTCTGAAACCAGACCGCCTCTTTGTTAACATATGATTATCATGTAAATATTGACTCATTTGTAAATGAATCATCCGTTCAAATAACTTGGACAAAAACGGAAATATAGCAATTCGTCTAAAATTTTTATCTGCCTTAGGAATAGGTATTATCTTGATGTCATAATTGTATTGAAAAAATTAAGTATATATTTTAGGATATATCTCAAAATGATCTTAATAAATTTAGGATTTATTTCATCGTACCCAACGGATTCTGAATTGATGCTAAGGAAGGCATTAATAATATAGTCCATCGAATTTTAATAAAAATACAAATACACCCAGTGCGGTTTTCCTATGGTTTTGAAATAATACGTTTTTACACGATTTTATTTGCTTAGCCCGGTTTAAAAAAGGCGGTTGATTAAAATTTCTAAGAAATATATACATATGTACATATGTATGTATGTATGTATGTATGTATGTGTGTAGTGCAAATTTAATTTGGCTTTTATAAAAATTTTTATAAATCATTTTTTATAAATCATTTTTTTAAAATCATTTTGTTTAAAGTATTTTATAAAGGTTTGAAGAATATGGAACCAGTCTATCGCGTAATAACATCAACTAATTTCTTACAAAGGCAACTAAAATTATTTTTTATGTATGCTAGTGCAAATGGCAAGAAATTTTAATATAAAATAACCTCAACAAGAGTTTGATTAATAATGTTAACATTTAAACAATTTGTTTTATGTACGTTTTCCAATTATTTGAAAATTTAAAGATGTTTTATATATTTTTTTAATATTTATATATTTGAGGCATAGTAGAAAGAAATTCGTTGTGGCCAAACTAAGAAACGAGAGAGTTGGCATCATTTATCTCATTTCCGGTATTTCAATAGGTAAAAAATGTTTTCAACAGCACAGCTGATGAACATTTGGAACGAAATTAAGCACCACGCAGATGATTCGAAACAAAAGTATTTGTTCTTGCCGAACAAAAATGTTTAAAGGGGCATAGTACATTGCTATTCATTTCATAAAACTTTTGTTTCTTACTGTTAGTCGTCACCAGTGCTGCCGTTTTGGTTATTTCCATTTCCAAAAATGGTTATTTTTTTTTTAACGAAGTACGAAATGACAGTAATGATTTCTTTTGTCTATTACTTTGGTTTTTATTGGGTGTATAACTTAAAAAACGGGACTTTTGTTGTGAAACATTGGTATGACCTAAACTTATTAAAAACATTGATAAGCGTTAGCTATGACCATTCACATCTTTTTGATAATATATCGACTAAGCGCCAAAAGACTGCTAATTTTTTGAATTCAAGAACGAATCAAGCCCATTTCGAATACTCAGTTGTAAAGTGGAAAGTATTCCGATTGAAACAAAAGTTAGTCGGAGGAACAAGGAGTGTACTATAAGGCGGATAAGACAAAACTTTCGAACCACTATTTTATTCATTCCATTATTTTATTTACTTATCCGTCTGTCATGTTGGAATATAACGGCTTTAAGCCCACAAACGTTTTACTTGTATGGCTTCAAATAATTTTGCAAGCGCTCTTCTAGAATTTGACAACAATCTTCATGAAGTAACGCTTTCATCTTTGAACAGTTTTGACTGATCTGTAGGTCTTTTTATTCATATCAAAATCATCACTTTTGAATCACACAAATCATCTTTTGCTTTTGCTGAAATCAATGAAACATTCAAGACAGACTTCGCTGTACAAATGAAGTTCTTTAGCGGCTCTTTTTATTTTGTTGGTACATAATTTAACGTTTACGAAATTTACGAAATTTGGCAAGTATTTCACTCTAACGCTAGTCTTTTGCTCGACTATCTTTCAATACATTAAGAGTAATGGCTAAAATTTTGCACAAATAAGTTAAAAAATTCGACACAAATTTATCAATTATTATACAAAGTTCTGTTAGATCGGTCTTTGTTTAATATTTCTATAAAATCGATATACTATATCATTGTCATAATATTTTATGTCATCATTTATCGTTTTATCTTAATGTTTATTATACTAAAATTTTGGTTATTTTTGATTACTTTTTTAATCAAATTCGCAGTTGTGGCAACACTGGTCATCACTGAAAGAGTTACGAATGAACATGCGTATTAGGTATATGTCATGGATGAGAAATAAGATTTTCAAATTGTACTAACTTTCATGAAAATGTACTTTTTTCAGTCCGATTGTACTATTTCTTTTTGCTATTGTACTTTTGACTAGCAAATAGCGCTAAAAAGGTACAATTGTACCAACTTTCCCTTCCTTGAGTAGTAGACCATGAGATGTTGTAAAACAGCAGATTTTTCTTTTAGGAGCTGTCAGCTAGAATTGTTAAGATAACAGAAAATTACTAAAAACAAAGTAAAGTTAGTCGCAGTTGCTTGAAAATAAACAGGCAATTTTAAAAACTAAATCACTAGGAAATGATAGTGAAAATAAGTTGCCACTGTAAATCAATTACACGATAAACTAGGGAAATTGCATTAAAAAAATAATCTGAGAAAATTCGTAAGTTGGACTGACTGAGTAATTGGTGTACCATTGTACTTTTGAGTCTGAAATTGCACCAAAAAAAGTACAATTATACCAACTTTTGCAGTACAGAGTAGCCTGAATAAGAGACTCTCAAATTACTACACAATTGTAAAATGCATTAATTTAGTTTGCTTAAAGCGGCGATTAGACGATACAGCGCGGCTATCAAGCCGTGCTGACTAGCCAAACAGCTCGTGTAATGTTGCATGTTTGACGTATTTGTCAAATTTGCAAACACGAGCAATTGGCTGGTTGGGTTGCCATCAAGCCGCTTAACGCTGCTTTAAAGAAACACGTAAACTTCTATGGTTTTTAGCATTGAGCGGCGCAAAAAAATGCAAAAGCAAAAGTAACGGCAAAAACAGAAGAGAGCAAAGCAAAGTTGTTCGCTGTTGGTATTGCAGCAAGCGTTCGAGATCGAAAGATTTGCTACCATAAATTGAGCGACGAATGTATGACCACGACACGCTAACCTTGTGAGAGGAACAAATACGTATGAAATTTGGATAATTTTAACCTTTAACTGGTATTGATGTTTCTAAGTACTTACTGGGTTTACATAGATAGCCCAAACTAACCCCATATAAAAATTGCTAATAACCAATGCTTTGACAGACAAATCGTGAGTAAAGTATACATATTTTTAAATAATAATCTCTTTGTAGTATACAGTATGAAGCCACTATACCAGTTAAGGGTTTAATATACTCATATTTTCTCACAGTGTAAGTTTTATTACAATAGCTCACCAACACAATTACAGTTTTCTTTTTGGTCGTTACCAGTTTCAATTTACACGCTTTCAAGATTAATTCTCTTATAGCCTAAAACTATGCTTAAGTTTTAATAACTCTTAAAAATGTAGCTACAAAGTTATACACAACGAGTTAAATAAATTACTAAAGTAAAGCAACCCCTTCCCCTCCCCCACCGAAAAAAAAAAAATATATATATATATATATATATATATATATATATATATATATATATATATATATATATTTTAAACACATACTTATGTACATACATACATATATGTGCATGCATATAAACAAAAGCGCATTTATGTTTAGACATATAATTACTTAGTACAAATCACACTGATATACAAATAACAAAAGATTTTCCGACCTTTATATAAAACTATACGGAATATAATGATTTTGATGCGCTGAATTCAAATGCGTTTTCAATTTCTTTACATCGGGCTCAATTTTTTTTATGGGCGTGGCAAATTTTTTGCTCAAAATAGGGTGGTTATGTCAATATATTTCATAATTTTATGAATAGGACTTGACCACTTTTAATGTTTTGTATTTTCAATAGTTTCGGAGTTATTTAAAACTTAGTTGCGAAAAAAAATTTTTTCGTGCAAAATAAGAGCGATTTTTTTTTAAAGTCATAGAAAATTTTTGGGAATGAAAATTTCACATGTTAAGTACTTAAATGATGGTACCTCAATAGAAGAGAATTAGGTATTTTAGAAAATTGCGAGATTTGGGGTGTGACTTGGGTACATTGACGAAATAGACATGAAAAAATGTTGACAAAGAAGTGTATGATTTTTATACATTTTTGGATAGATTGTGCGAAAAAAAATGACTATGAACACTTAACATCATGGTTCTTACGACATTTTTAGTGGAAAAAATTGAAACAAAAAAATGATTTCCCACCCATACATTTTAGATCAACTTTTAAATCTTACACGTACCATGTGTCGCTTTAACATCGGTAAATTGTGGGAAGATAATAAGTGCTTAGTTGACAGTTTTGCTTTATGAGAAAAAAAGGATGTAAACATAAATTGTGTTAACTTATAAAGTGTGTCCAAAATTGAGGTATCATTTTAATTTTAATAAAACAAAACTTTCTTTTCAGATATTAGAAATATTTTGATTTCAGTTTATTGCAAATAGGTTCCGGTTAAAGATAAAATATTATATCGATTAAGTGACCCTCCGTACTGACTCAGCAGGCTCCCAATCTTTTACCAAAATTATCAATCACGTTTTTCAATAAACTGTTGTCAATGGTTGATATCTGATCGATAATATTGGTTTTAACTGTTGTGGGATTATTGATGTACACTTTCGATTTCAAAAAACCGCACAAAAATGACCAAAGGGGGCAAATCGCACGATCTTAATGGCCAATTTAGTCCTCATCCACGAGATATAATGCGATTTTCGAACTTTTCTTTTAAATGATCCATTGTTTCTCTTTCTATGTCGCAAGTGGCAACATCCCGTTGAAACCACATACTCTCTTCATCTAACTCATCAATTTTCCTCCACAAAAAGCTTCGGAGCGTCTCCCTGTAGCGATTTCCATTGATCGTTTTAAGAATTTATGGCCCGATTTTTTCTCCGGACCAGAAACCACACCAAACAGTATGTTTTTGTTGATATAGTTGCTCTAGGATAAATTTTAGATTCTCTTCATCCCTGATGCGGCAATTCCTCTTGTTGGGCGTCGTCGGTGAAGATTATTTTGTTAAAAAAACTTTTTTAATTACATCTTGAAAATTTTTGCCATTTTCAAAAAATGTTTTAATAACAAAAACACATTATTCCTTCGTATAACGTTCCATATTAACTAACCGGAATGTATTCAGAATCTGAAAATAAAAACTTAGAATAACACTTAGAAGTAGAAAAAATGGTAGCAAAATTAAAATAATACCTGATTTTGGACACCCTTTATAATAATTAAGACGATAGAAACTACATAGGATGTGCTATTCAAGTGGCGAGCAGAGTGTATGGATAAGCACCTCATTTGTCATTCTATCATGACAGTCGGTTTGTAATTTTATGCGATTAAAAAAAATGTTATTTCAAGTTGAAAAAAAAAAACTTATAGTAGAACAGAATTCACAAATAATTTTTCGCAGTATATTAAAAACCGAAACAAGTTTATCTTTTTTATATTATACGTTTTAACTTAATCGTCTATGCTTAATATTACTTTTTTATTTTCATTTTCTATATCAATTCGAAAACTTTCACGCTTCATTTAACCTTTAACTACTGAGGTAGTTAAATTTTACCCTCTTGTTTTATTTTATTTATTTTATTCTCTTCTTCGTCCCCTATCCAGTGTGACCATATTAGCATTTTCCAATCTAAATTTAGCGTTTTTTATTCGAATTAGCTTTATAATTTTCAATTTAGCTTTTAGCTTTTTTCAAAAATTAATTTACCTTTTTTATATGCAAAAAAATTTAACAAAGCGTGTTAAACCTTTGTTAAGCAAAATTCCTTAATGTTGTATGCAAAAACTATTATTAGCTTAAAATGCCTTTGTGAAACCTGCGTTATCTTTACAAATTTTAAAGTAGGAAGCTACCTACTTTAAGAGTACTTTAAAATAATATTTGTGTTATGAATATTTAATATAAAAATAAAAACAGCATGTTTTGGAGTCAAGAGACATTTTTTGGAGGCGTAAACCCTTACGAAAAAGAAAAAGTCATCTTTTAGTGACATGGTGATCCAAGCCAAACCACTAAAATTGTCAAAGAATGGCTGTTGCAATAGAATTTTTAGGTAAGTTAGTGATTACGGTAAAGCCCTAATTCCAATCCAATGGAGAATTTTTGAACAATAATACAAAATGCTTTAATTCGTTGAGCATGTTAAAGCTATGGCAACGAATATAATATGAAAGAGACCAGATTTCTCTTACGTTTTTAGGTAATATTGTAGAGATTACGTCTAAATTCTTTAAAAACGGCACAAAAAAGGAGCTCTAAGAATAGTGTTAAAAAAATAAGCTTCTCTCTATTTAAGCGAAAAGTGCAAAACTAAGTGTATGCAGATTCTTTTATATCATTGCCTTTCCCCCATTCTAGTGTTTGAATATCATACCCTTTGTTAATGTTTTTTTGAAAGGCTTAACAATCAATAAATGTGTGAAGTTTTATAGGAAATGTTCTATTAAACCTAAAACATGCGCTTGGTTTTGCACCCCCTGTATGTATATAAGGTTTTACACCCACTTTATAATATTCGGCATTATTTTCGAACCTTTATTTCTTTTAAAACTAATTATTTTTTAATAAATTTATTCATTTAAGCACAATAAAAACATTTTTCCTTTAGTGATGTACATAAAATCAAAACAAATGTACAAAGCTTTGGGTATTTATTATTCCACTAATAAAATTGTCTTAATTTTTTAGAATTTGAAGAATTTTTGCACAAACATGTATAGCATTAAAGAATATAAAAAAATTTTATGAAAACTAAAACAGATTTATTTAAAGAAAATATGATTTTTTATTAAATTAATAAAAATAAATCTTTTTTGGTTCGACTACTCGTATGTGTGGCAATCGATTTTTTGTACTACTACGGACGCAAAACGATCATGGTATTGCCAGCATGAAAACTTAAAATTTAGTAAAGCAATCATTAGCTAATGTAGGGTAGGCTTAAATAAAGTGTTCTATTTACTATAACTAATTCATATTCTATTCATTATAGCACCACCCCAATTTTTAATTTCTAGAAAAGTAGATTTACAATAAAAATAACACAACATTTGCACTCGATGATGTAGAATAAATAAATACAAAAAATTGACCACATGCACTTTTTGAATTTATTTGAATATAAAACGATAACGATTTCATAGATTGCTCTCCAAATGCACTCATTTGAAAGAAGACAAAACAACAACAAAAGCAAATGCTCTACGAGCAAGATCGTATAAGTGGTTTTGTCGTTGTAAGCATTTGAATATAGGGCATTCAAACACGTGGTCAATTGTTTGAGCAACTGCATATATATTAATTGCCATAATATTCCATGAAGGAACATGGGGACATCTCTCAGTCAATGAGCGAGCTGTACCAGATTCTATTTGTAGGCTCATTGAAAGGGACCTACAGTTTAACGCAGGCTCCGAACGGCTAATGCATTAGAGAAATTTTAAATAGTGGTAACATTCATAACCAGTTACTAGATAAAGTTATGTGGTGGTGATATCGCTGTTGAAAAACGTTTTATTTTTTCAAATGGTCTGGCCTGGTATTGAACCGAGGACCTTCTGGTTGGTAGGCGGGTGTCGTACCTACTAAACCACAGCGGCACACCATACTCTTATAAGGATTATGTAATATTTATTTTCCGTCTATTTTCCTATTCAGTTATTTTTAATTTCAAATTTTCAACACTGGCAAATTGTCTGTTGTTGGAATATACTCTCCGAACAAGAATTTTCCAATCATTTTCAATAATATTCATGCCAGGAGAGCAAGCTGGCCACGATAAATGCTTTCAACTCACCGCCTTTTATACTGAAAAAACAGTGTTGGCAGACACCAAAAAAAAAGCAACTCTTTTCCAGTGTTGGTAATTGTTTTGAATTTGTAACAGTCATTTTTTTAAATTTCTTTTATTTGCTTGTTGGTGAACGTTTTGGGTTTGTAAGGATAAGTTTATTTTAAAATGGTTTTTAAATTTTTAACAAGAATAGAATTTCTGGTTGTTAAAAATGCTGGTAGAAGTGTTAAATAAAGCACTTTAAGGGAATATAACGTAAACGGTGGTGTTTAATTGAATTTGAAGCTTGTACTCTTATTTAAGGTAAAACTAAATATATAGTGAACTCGCAGAATCGTGAATTAATTTTTACCGAGGGTGTTCACGTTTCACATTGCACTTTTTCTATTACATATCATATTATAATCTTTTTTTTTTAAATTTAAAACAAAGTACGTAATTTTCCAACTATGAAACATTATTCAAATCTGCTTTGCGTAAGTCACTGCCACATTTTAATATACAGACAAGGAAAAAAGTCTACATACATCCTATGATTTAGGAGTTTTTAAAGAGTTTGTGGAGAAAATTTAAAAAATGTTTTTATTAATATTTAGGGCATTAATAAACAAGTTTATAATAAAATAAAAAAGTAATTCTTTTAAATAATAAAAACAACAATAACAAAACTATAAAAAATTCATAGGAAAACAGTCTACATACATCCTATGATTTAGGAGTTTTTAAAGAGTTTGTGGAGAAAATTTAAAAAATGTTTTTATTAATATTTAGGGCATTAATAAACAAGTTTATAATAAAATAAAAAAGTAATTCTTTTAAATAATAAAAACAACAATAACAAAACTATAAAAAAATTCATAGGAAAACAGTCTACATACATACATCTTACAAAAAAATAATTATTATTTCAAAATTTTATATATAAAAAATAAAAATTTTACTTTTAATATTTCGTTGATCCACCTTGGGCATCAATAACCGCTTGAAGACGACGTGCCATTAATGTCACCAAATTCTCTGTAATAGAGGTGTTATTTCGGCCCAAGCACGAATAAGGGCAGTTTTTAAGGTTTCAAGGTTACTAATGCCATATTTTCGTAAAAAAGGTCCCTTATGTGCTCTTTTCGATTTTAGTCTGCTGACTGGAATGGAAAATTTAACTGTTGTGAAGTATAGTAAAGAAGCCAGTCTTGAAAAGGTACGCAGTATGATTAGGGCCGAAATCTTACTGGAAAAACCATTGATTTTTCAGCACCAAGCTATCAACAGATGCTTTCAGATTTTGTTCCAATATGTTCTTATATTGATAGCGGTCCATATTACCTTAGACAAAGACCAAACGAACCACTCCAGATGACGCCATGGCGCCCCAAACCATAACGTTACTTCCACCATGTTTGACTGTAGGTATTATATTCTTTGTTTCGTTTTCTCTATGCTTTGGAATGACTATCACTTCCGAAAATGTTATACTTACTTTCGTCGGTAAATATAACATGATTCCAAAAATCTATACCCTTGTCTATATGTGCTTTAGCAAACTCAAGGCGAAGTTTACGATTCTTCGCTAAAATTAGTGTTTCTTGTATGCTGTTCTGCTCTTAAATCCATTACCATGTAAAATGTTTTTTATTGTTCGTGGAGCAACAATTTAATTGAAAAATTTTTCGGTGTGTTCCGCCAATTTTGGGGCGTTTATTGTTGGATCTTGTTGGACCAATTTGACAATACTGGAAACATCACGACTCGAAATCTTCTTAGGTCTGCCAAATCACGGTTATTTTCGGAACTATTGTTGTTGTTATAATTTCCAACGATTGTTTGTACAGTAGCACAGAAATGAGGAGATTGACCACTCAGTTGGGATGCCACTCTTCTCTTGCAGACTTATGGTCATGCGGTACATGTTGGGTATGGCACAACTACGGTGGGATGATGAACCCACGTGCTCTGTATCGAGGCAAATCTGGCCACTATTTGATCGGGCTCGCTCGGAGTCTATTATAGGGGTGCCGCGACTTAGGCTGCGAACTTTTGTGGCTGTGATTACTGGGCACTGGGTGGCTGGTGCGCACGCTAAGAGATTGGGTCTGCCGTTCAATGACTATTGTAGGGGTTGTCTGGAGGAGGAGTAAGAGGAGACTGTTGAGCACTTCCTATGCCAGTGCCTCAGTTTTTCGAACATTAGGACTGCTTTCCTTGGCCGTCCGTTTCTGGATGGCTTGTCGGATCTGGCCGGTGTGAATATCGGCAAGATCTCTTCTTTTGTACATGCGTCTGGTTGGCTCGGATCGCACCGGGACGCGGACATATAGGTTGTCCATTTTCTGGATTACTGATGGGTATCACAGTGGGATCAATACTGGACCCAGGTGGGCTGGACGTGTCTGTCTACCTGTCGTAACTAATTAACTAACTGTACGGTAGCATATGAATTTTGTTGTCTTGGCAATTTTTTGATAAAATTATTTTCCGTTTGGAGATTTACTACCATATTTTAAACTGATATATGTGTCTCTTTTCGATTTGCCATTTTCGAGGATAAAATTCAAATAATATCTTCTTTTATTATCACTTTGTCCACTTTAACATTTGTAATGCTTGCAAATTTCAATAAATCATCAAAGTTAATCATTAGTTTGCTTTCTTCGTTTTTAAATTTCTATTTGATATTAGTAGTTAGTTGCACGCTGTACGTGGACTTTTTTCCTGCTAATTATTATGTTTTTCTTTAATAACTTCTGAGTTATATATTTTTCATAAGAATTTTTTCTTCGGACAATATAAGCTTACAAAATTAAATTTAAACGTTCGAAATAAGTTCACGTTTTAGAGC
This sequence comes from Wohlfahrtia magnifica, assembly GCA_023159175.1. Taxonomy (NCBI): domain Eukaryota; kingdom Metazoa; phylum Arthropoda; class Insecta; order Diptera; family Sarcophagidae; genus Wohlfahrtia; species Wohlfahrtia magnifica. The sequence continues at coordinate 263,693 of JAKWBJ010000505.1, read as the reverse complement.
CTTCAACCTTTGTTCACATTTAGAGTAGGAAATGTAAACAAAAAAATGTTCATGTTTTTGAGTAGTTCATGTTACTGGATGTTCACGTTTCTGCGCGTTCTCAATGCTTCAATCTGGCTCCAAGTCAGCCTATGGAAAGTAACTTTTTTTCCAAGTATGGGTTGATCCTTTGATTTTCTTGGTTTCCTTTTGGGTTACATTTTATTATCACGTACGTTGTGTCGTCATTGGGTTTTCTCCGGGTAAAACCAATGTATAATTTGCTGCATTATAAAAACTTAAACTTAAAAAATGTACGAGTATGCCACACATTTGCAACGCAACGGTTTTTCTTCCGTATTTGCTATTCTGATAGATTTTGTCTTTTGTTCTAAAAAATTTCAGCGATTTTATTTATTCACAAAAATTGTATTATTTTTTTCAGTGTGTTATATTGTGTTATATTTATACCAGTTTTTCTTAATATGTACCAAATTTTTTCTGAGTAGTAGACTTTTAAATTTATTAAAAATTTAGAACAAAAAAAAAAAAAAAATCGAAATGAAATCACTTTTAATTTTAAATCTACTAAGCTTGGTATTACATTTCGTAGGAATGTTTCTGAAGTTGCTCAGAGGGGTTTAGTTGTTGTGAAATGAATAACTATTTTTTATCTCGCCTCTCGTATAATACCTCTGTTAATTTAAGAATTAGGAAACTTTTTCAATTCGATTGTTTAAAGATGACTACTTCCCTTTGGGGTGTAGCATATCTTCCTGGTTAGAGATTTGAGGATTTTGTTGGTCCTGCAATTTAGCCACAGGGGGAATAGCCGCTATTTTTCCTACTCGGAATATGGTAAATTTCATTTCGCAAAAAACTAATTTCGAATACATCTTTTAATATAAGGGCTTAGATTTTGATGTAATTGGTTTTTCAGCAATTGGTTGATTGATAATATTTTTGATCCTGAGATAATGACTAGTAATATTAATATATTTAGACGGTATAGAAAATCTAGAAACGGTGGTGATGGTCTTGTCGATGTTTGTCTTAGTATTCATTTCTTGTGATGAAGTCGAATTTATTTGTGTTACGGTTGGCTTTTTGGAAAGTTTCTTTCCATTACCACCTATTCATATACATATTTCTCCTAATTCTGGTCTCAGTGTCTACATGGCTTATTTTGATAAGATTTCTAGAGTCATAGAATCAATGGCGCAAAATAGTTCTATTGTTGTCCTTAGTGACTTTAATCTTCAGCATACTTTGTGGAACTTCTCACCTGAGATTAAATTGTTAATGAATGGTTGGTCAATGGTTGTATTTCAAATATTTTGTCAACTATGCCCGATCTTGAGCTTTTTCAGATAATTCATTTAGTGAACTTGATTGATTGGATTTTGGATCTTATATTTGACGATAACCCCGGCATTAAGCCCCTGCATCTGTTCCTAAGAATATTTATCATTCCTCTTTGTTTATATGTATTGAAAGTGATTTTTATTTCTACGCGCAGATGGCTTCCTCAGTTGAATGTTCATCCTTAGTGAGTGTTTTTGTAGTGTATTTGATGAGTGTCTCTTGTGTGCGATATTGTTTAGAACGTTCTGGTTCCCCAAGAAAGAAATAAGAAATCACGAAATAGAATTACACTGTCAAGTGATTCTATTTTTCTGATAGACGCTATCGATTAGAACAAGGATCTGTTTCTGGAGTTTTCGAAACACTTTTCGCACTTTTATGCACGTATAAGGTAATAACTTAGTTGACAAATATATGGAAGGGTATAATTTTGAACTTTTTAATTACTTTTTTCCTTACATTTTTTCACTTTTATTATTTTTTAATGTTGTTCTTATATTTCTTTTATTTTTATGTGTTAAAAATGAAAAATAGGTACTAACTGTGCCATTTGGAACGAAGTATTTAGTTGTCGATCTGGAGATGATATCGCTAGTTCTACTATTTAAATTTTAGAAAATTTATTGCAATATTTTAATAATATTGATCATATCATTCTTTGGAGCGAATCCTGTGTGCCACAAAATAGAAAGCAAATATTGTCGTCTGCTCTACTTGACATTTTATATAAAAAATATCAAAAGACAATTACCCAAAAATATGCAGAGCCGGGAGATTACCAAATTCAAGAAATAGTTGCTGTCCACAGTGCAATAGCATTAAAACAAATTCATAGTCCAAAAAGTTTGAATTAAATATTATAGAAATACTTTCAGACGATTTCAAAATTTATTCGTTTCTTACATATTAATTAAAGTGTCAGAACTTTCTATTGACTAGAATTTAAGTTATCAAATATAATAAATTTAATTTACTTTCTTTACTCTACAAAACATCTGTGAGTGCAGGTAAAGTCCAATCATCAATTTTAAAAAAACAATCCAGAAAGGGTGGGAGTTTTACCTAAACCCGAAAATTTTCTTAAAAAGAACTCATTCAAAGATATTCAAAGTATTTTCGTATGTCTACCAGCTAAAGATGTTCAATTTTATTCGAAACTTGTAACATAAGTTATAAAATATGTTCATATATACATATATAAATAAATATATTTCTGCAGTAGAAAATTTTTTTGTCATGGTAAATTTTTCGTCTTATAAACACAGTACTTAATTTAATTAAAAAAAAGTAACTCCGAATTGAATTAACAACAACTTTCAATAATGTTACCACTGTTACAGAACGATGTGTCCAACTGCTTACTACTGTTTCACGACGAGTTATAGCAAAGAGTAGAGATTATGTTATGGCAGTGACTAAAGGAAGTCGGACCAGATTACCGTGAATGGAAAGTAAAAAAGATTTCAAAAACTGATTTAACTTCCTTTCAGTAAGAGCACTTCTATTTTATTTGTTTCATTTGTTTTAAATACATTTCTAACAGTCTTTCTTATAATTTTGAATGTTGTATTCAGCAGCTTATTTTGCAGTGTTGCCAACTTTTTGTATTCAAAACGCGCAGACCTAATACTCAAAAGGCGCTAGAAAGCATTAAATTATAATTTATGTAACTCTTTGTAATCCAAATGCGCTGTAAAAAAGCGTTAATAACGTTTAAAGCCAAAAAATATTCTAAAATTGTAAGGAAACAATTTTTACTATCAAAATTTCCACTTTTAAAAAGATTTTTTAAATAATTTGAACGATTAAAAAATAATGAAACTAAAAGTGATTTAGAACAAAACAACAACTTAAAAACTTTTTCTTAATTTTTTGGTGCCGGTGTTAGGCAAGGTTATGTTCTTTCGCCAATGCTGTTTAACGTTGTACTCGATTATGTGTTACAACGTGATATAACCTTGCGACTTAACACAAAGTTGTAAGACCTGGATTACTCAGATGACATCTATATCTTCGCTAAAAGACATTGCGAAATGCAATGAAAACTTGACTCTATACGGTCAAAAGCATACAGAGTGAGCTCGCGAATTCTGAATCAGAAATTTTTGTAATGAAGGAAATGAACTGGGCACAGTCTAAAGAAACTAAACTACGACCGAATAAAACTACCCACTGAATGGAACTCGCAGATAAACGGAAAAATTGGAAGCCAAGCCAATCACTAAAGAAAACTGATTGAAAGAAAAGCCCATAACATGACTTGGTATCAGATCAGATCATCGATTTTAGATAGGCGTAAATGGAGAGAATTCGTTATGGCTTTGTGATCCCTTGGGATCTTTAAAGGTGTAATAACAAATAAAAAGTTTACTATTTTAATTAAATAATTAAAATGATTAGCTTTCTTCTAAAATGATTTATAAATGACTCTTAGATTTGAGATACGTTTCAAAAACATTATTTTTATTCATTTTTTCACAAATATTATTTGGAATTAAGTAATTCTTACAGCATGAAGCATTTGAAGTCAATAGTTTATATGAATTAATGAGCTTATTGAACTTACTATGTATATATTTCTTACAAAAATTGCAAGTAGAAAAGCGCTAACCTAGCCCGTTTTTCGAAAAGCGCGCTAAAGAGAACAAATGCGACTTTTCGGTAGTTGAAGCATGCTAAATATAGCGCGAAAGGCACTAAATTGGCAACACCGTTATTTTGTTTGCATTCATGACATGCAATGTTAGATTCGAAAGAAAAATACAATATTTTATTGTTATTTCGTATTTTTTAATGATGTGATAGTGTTTTTTAAAACATCTAAATAGTTTATAGAATAATAAAAATAGAAAAGCTGTAAGTCGATTTGCGCAGAATAGGATTTGATTTTAGACCTATGGTTTCTTCTGAAAAGTTTCTCAGAATTTCGAGTAGACTTCATTTTTGCTATACGACTTTTTAGTTTTTTTTCATCCATAAAATTTTATCACCCTAATATACATACATACATACATATGCACATCCTTTTATTTTAAATGAAATTTGCTGTTATGTGTGTCCGATACTTTATTTGTTTATTATTAAAAACTGGAGTTTGTTATTATTATTACTACATGTACAAATGTACTAAACAAAAATTTCGATTTTATTTAAAAAATATATTTTTCAATTTTTAGTAGGCTGTGGACAGTTTTGGTAAGATTATTGAAGGTTTTTGGTAACAAGTCAATTTAGTGTGTGGCAACGCTGGTACATGCATACGTGTGTATGTAAGTATTTGCTCTTGTTATTTGCAACGATGACAAAAGTAGCAACAGTTCATCTACCAACAGCCAACAATGTGAATGAACAAAGTCTAAATCAAAACAATACTCAGCTATCCAACCATCGAATTCAACGCACAATAAAACCAAATAATATCTTTATGGAAGTTAACCATTCATTCGCGTTTAAGCCCTCGACGACAGCCAAAGTGCGCGCAGTGATTGATCATACTCGAAAGCTCGAAGCGACCACTAATAATTACAAAGTAAAATAAAATGTAACCAAAAGAGAGAAAAACAATGCGAATAATTTGTTAAAACAGCTGTTACCTTCAAAGCTTGTTGTTATTCTTAGTTGGAAAAAAAAAATTCATGCATTATATGAATATATTTTGAGAGAAACCAATACAATAAAAAGTCGCTATAGCGGAAAATACAAAATATTACAGGTAGAAAAAGAGTGAGAGAGAGAGGGTGCGAAATAGAAAGAATGTAAATAGTGTTGCCACAACTATGAATTTTTTGTAACCAAATTTCAATAAAAAAGTAACCAAAAATAACCAAAATTTTAGTTAAAAAAAAAAACATTAAGCTAAAACGCTAAATGATGGGATAATGATATATGTATGTAATGATGTATATGTTATATAACAGAACTTTGTATAATAACTGACAAGTTTGTGTCTTGTTTGTGCAAAATAGCCCTTATGCCTAATGAGTTGAAAAATATCTGAACCCAAAAGTAGCGTTAAGTTAAATATCTGGCGAATTTCGTAAATATCGAATTATGTGCCAACGAAATAAAAAGAGCAGCTAAAGAACATCGATTTCTCACAAAAGCTTGTCATTGGTATGAATTGCATGGTTCAATAGTTATGATTTCGATACGAATAGAAAGACCTCCAGGTCAGTCCAAACTGTTTAAAGAGTTAATGTCCGAAATGATGCTCAAAAGCTATAAAAATATATTGCAGCATGCAATCATTACTGGCGACGAAAAATGGAGCCATTACGAACACCCGACGCATAAGCTAAAAGCCATTATATTCGATCATGACAGATGGTAAAGCCAGTTAAAACTGTAAAATAGTGGAAAGTTTTGCCTTACCCGCCTTTTAGTCCACACCTTGTCCTCAAAAAATGAGTAGTTTGAAATTAGCAAAACGGCAACACTGAATATAAATAAATTAGTGAAAAATCAAATGCATATGGATGCATGTAGTTATTACGTCTAATTTTTTCCCTGTTTGCTTTGGGAAGCTTTGTACAAGTTAGTGGTTATGGAATTGAAATTGTTATTGAGGAGTTGCTACTGATGAGTTGTAATTTTTGGTGTTTTTAACAGATTAAGTTGTTATCGATAATACTAAATTGTAAAATTTCGACCGAAATTTTAACTCAACTCAGTCGACTGTAAACCGTAATAGTGGCATTAATTACAATTTCTGAAGTAAGAATTTCACCTCAATTGCTTAATATTACTGTGGTGAGGTTTACTCGTACCTTTTTTAATGCGTTAATGTAACTCTCCCTTTTTTAGCCACTAATCACAAAGAAAAAGAGAATTCACACAGTGTAGTATATTCACATTTAAGTCTAAGAAATTTACGTTTTTCTGAGCAGTCGTTTCAGAAATATAAATTTTTTAGCAAAAGAACAGTGGGATCAAATTACATAATTACGTTAGAATGTACTTATGAGTGATGTCTTCATTAATAAAATATTAAATATTAAAAAAGTTTTAGCCTTAAAGGTAATTTTATCGCTGAACATTTCTATAGTTACGCGAATATATGTTGTATAAAACAGAGTAAGCATTTTGAAATAACGGTATATCTCCAAAACAAGAGCTAACCCAAAAAAGCTGTTAGCACCATTGGATTTAACGTATTTGAAACCGGTTTACTAGGTGCGTGCCAAGCTTGTCGGAAAACAAGTACAATTTTCAAGACAGTGTCATTATATCATCATTTATGTACATCAAATTTAATATATTGTGTTATGCTTGAATAAAAAATATAATGATATAAATTATCCGAAATCGAGTAAAATTGAGTTGAACTTCAAATTGCTATAATTTTCAAGTCAGACAAGATTTTCGTATTTTTTCTTATTAACAGTCTTAATTACATTTCAAATAACATTTTTTGATTATAAGAAGTATAAAATAATTGGCGCATTTATATATATTATTATACATTTTAAGTAGGTATGCGTAGTTTTTGCACATGAAAATCAGTTTTTTTCTTCTAAATTTTTAGTTTTCCTTAATAAAAGTATGGCAACACTGCCTGCTGGTGATAATTATGGGCAGTAAAAAGAAAAATATGATTCTATTACAATACTTCAAGTGCATGTATGTATGTTAGTATGTATTATTATTTTGTTTTGTTCTTTTTTTGTAATCACCATTAACAATGGATGGTATATATATCTACATGCATATGTATGTACCATAGGTATAATATACATACATACCTAGATGTACTGGGTTTATGCTGATATTTGTAACATCTTTAAAATCGGACCTATTTTAGACTTTAATTCAGCTCATATAGTCATTTTCTAACTTGTCTTCTATACAAATAACAATGCTTATACAGAAAGCAACAATATTCGTGAATTCTAAATTTAGAGTCTATATATGTACATATGTAAGTATGTACATAAAAACGGTTATCAAAAAAGTCGCTAGTCATTTAATTTTTGCGAAATAATAACACTAATCTTCAAAAAAGTAGGTATGAACATTGTAATGCGAAGTAATATAAAATCAAGAGCTATGCCGACATGTTTTTGTGAATTTATATAAAGCGTAAGAAATAGATATGTATGTTAAAAAAGTAATACATGCATACATACCTACATACATTACAAAAATACCAAATTTTTTTTCGTCGTAGTACCGAAGAGACAGCTCGTATATCAAAGTAAAAAAACTTGTTATGATTAAATTTTCTATTGGGTTAGTGGAACGTGTGATACGTTAATTAAATTTTCAAGTTGCCTTACAGAAAATAATACCAAAATTCTAATACATTTTTTAATTTGTAATGGAATAAAACTAAATCATTTTTGAACCTATGACGTACGATTGATTGATTTCTATTGCTAGTAAAAGCAATGTGCGTAAGCTTAAAGAGTTGTATCAACCTACAATATTTTTATACATATGTATGCACGTACATAATATGTATACTAATAGGTATGTATACAAGTATATACATACAGTAGTCCTCAATTAAGTACGCTTATTAGAATGACCAGTTTTTTACGCAATTAAGCGGGGAGTCATTGAAGGGAAAACTCGGATAAATGCATTTTAAAGGAAAAGTATACATACATATGTACTTATATAAGTATGTATTGTATCTTTCTTCAACTCATTTCACATGCCTCTCCTAAAAACAGTTAAAATTTCAAAAAATATTTTCTATATCTGTGTACGCTTTTATCCTTCTTATTTTATTCTTGCTTAGTTTAAGTCAAGTCAGACTATTTTTTTTTTTTTTTTTTTTTTTGTAAGAAGAAAACGTTTTTTTTTTTTTTCTAACGCACTTAAGCGAATGATTTTCTTATGAAGATACAATTTCGTTTCTTAAAATGACTCATTTAAGCGGGAAATGACAAATTTTAGATGTGGGGAACGCATTTAAGCGGGAACTATTTGATTACAATTAGAATTTTATTTTAGTGCTCGCTAAAACCCGGTGTGCTTTGCTGCCCTCTTCTTGATTATTAACTTATATGGCATGTTATTTTACTTACACTTTTCGCCCCTTTTATATGGTAAAATAGCGAAAACACTTATCAATTGACACTTTGATACGAACCTGTCAAAGCATGTACCAAACTGCTGCTGATCAGTTGAGCTGAACACACATTCTCAATGTGCCTTTCTCTTACACACTTCACCAGAGAGAAGCACGGCCAAAGAGTAATAACAAGAGGTCCGACTAATGGGTAGCACTGATGAATTTGTAGTTGTTATACGCGCTCCAAAACAAAAAACTAACAAACATATGTACATGTTATATACTCGTATGTACCTATCAACCATCGCATTGACATCTACTAATTTTTTTTCACCGGGTCAAATTAGTAATAGATTTCCTGTTACCTAGCTTCTTATAAATAGGGGTAGAATACCAATTATTGGCGTAAATATTGTTTACAGTACTCTGTACTATTATACCAAATTTCATTTCATTCATCATTACTATAGCTTTGGTGGGAGGGCGGCTACGCCCATTTTCGGTGGAATTGTCGACATCTATATTCGCCTGCGATCAATATGTCCATAGATATTCCATTATACCACTTTTGCTTCATCAAAAATATGTTTTCTACAAACCATCTACACCGGATATGCTGTCCAAAAAAAGAAGGGTAAAAGGTCGGTTCAGTAGTTTCCGAGTACACTTATTACACACAAAAATGTGAAGGCTTTTTATATACCCATGGTATATACATATGTAGATTGTATACTGTATACAATATCAGAGTAACAAATTGTTTAAGGGTTACCGCCTTGGTCATTAAATATAATCTCAATTACAGTAAAAAACTCTATTTGATTCCAAAAAAACTCAACTCTTTAAAAATATTTTTAGAGAATCAAATTTATTTTTAATTACATGCTTAAGAGAACAGTTTATATACATAAGATATATACATAAGATAAATTTTACAGCAAAAATACATAAATACCATATATATACATACCATATATATGGTTAAATACATACATACCATATATATATATATATATATATATATATATATATATATATATATATATATATATATATATATATATATTCATCTTATCTCTCACATTCAAAATAATAAACAAATTTCCCTTAATATACTCATTTATTAAGAATATGTAAATATGTATGTATGAATATCTTTATTATAACGGGTGATTTTTTAACCGTTTGCGTTTTGATCGTTGAAAAACATTAAAAATTTGCTAATGTAAATGAAATACATATGTATTTGGGGCGATAAATGAATGCCTGCCATTTACTTTTTAAAATTATTTACTGAAAATGTTTTCCGCTGCTACGACGTAGGTGGTCCATCCGTGAGTTAGAGTGTTGGCATACTTTTTCCATAATTTCGGTCGGTATCTCACCAATGGCAGCAGAAATGTTGTCTTCCAGGTTTGGAATTGTGGCTGACTTGTCGCTGTGCACGAGAGACTTCACGTATCTCCACAATAAATAGTCTAGTGAGTTTAAATGGCGTGATCATGGCAGCCAATGAACTGCTTCAAAACGTGAAATTAATTGCTTAACGAACTCGCCTCTCAATAGGTTCATAGTCTCAAGTGCCGTGTGACATGTGATATTGCCTTGTTGAAACCACATGTCTACCAAGTTAAATATTTATATTTTGGGCACAAAATAGGTAGCGAATATTGAACAAGAATTTTTTTAAATTATTTTATCGTTATGTTTCTTTTTGTATTTTCAGTTTTATTATAAACCTTTATAAGTAAACTGATAATGCGGAATAAAAATAAAAAAGAACAACAAAATTTTAAAAGATAAAATATAAAAAATGTGATAAAAAATGTGATTAAAAAATTAACGAAAGAATAGAAAAGCGTTGAATAATGCAGAGTTTAATTAAATGAAATACAAGAAAAATAAACAAAAAATTACCTATAAGATGACTTAATTTTTGTGAAATTAGCGACTTACCCATACACTACAAGCCCAAATACCCCAAGCCTTTATAGAAACAAAAATAATGTCTTCAGTTGCTCACAATAAGTCTTAACACCTCTATTCACAGACGAGTAACATTTGCTGAAAGCCAACAATGCAACAGCTTTAAAGGTTTAATAAATGAAACAGCAGATCTTCAACACTTATTAGAAATTGTGACCTTAATGAAAAACATGGCTTTGTCAAGAAAACATTTTGAAAATGTACGTTCACGTTCCTCTGATAGTGGTAAAAGCAGCAGTTGCAGTCCCATATTACTTGATTTCAGCTATGACAGTGGTGATTATTTAGACGATAAAAATAAAGTTTTACGCAAGCGCATAATGCAATGCACATACATTTTACTATCACTTGAACGTGACCAAGAAAATTTTCGTACGATAAGAAATCGATTGAGGTAAGTCTAAGTCTAATTGCAATTTATAACACCTTTTCTTAACAAACTTTGTGTTTTTTTAAAGTTATTCAATTTTTTTTTAAATTTATTAATTATTCCATTAATTTTTGACTGCTCTTTTTCTTATTGCTATAATACTCGTACGTTGATGTTTCTTCTGTGAGAATGACTAAAAAAATAAATAAATTCGCTTGAATTTATCATATACAGATTAAAGTATATGAAATTCAACAATTACAAAATTTTAGAACCAAAAGCGCAAAAGGAAAAACACGTCAAGTATTTTTAGCAAAGATTGCTTATAAGCAATGAATGCATTATCATCATTCTACAAACTAGCATTATCCAACCGGCTTTGCTCAGCAATCTATGTTTATATTATACATAAATGGAAAAAAAGTTCCATTTAATCCTGACCCTATGCGTTTTTGTGCCACCTACTTGTCCTTATGAAGAAAATGATAAGACTACGCACAGTGGCTCATTTTTATTTTTTCTACGAGTACAGGGTGCTCGAAAAATCGTCAAATATTTCAAGTATATAATTAACATTCTTATTGTATTAAACAAAATATTATTTGTATCGCTGATGCACATTTTTATATGTTCTTAGTACTTAAATCAAAGTTAATTTATATTAAGTAATTGAGTAATCACTGTAATTAATAAACATGAATATGTGTTTGTATGTACATATGTACTCTATGTATGTATGTCTGAAGCTCTGCCTGTTTGTCTGGAAGGAACTATAGGCCATGTACATTTCAAAAGGTGGGCGCAGTCGGATAAGTGGGCATGCGAAGGTACAAAGTAAATATTGATTTTTGTATATCTTGATTTAATGATTTTTTATAAAAGCTTAGTAAAGTTAGTTGGAGTATTGTGTAGAAAATATTGGCGTTAACATTTATACAAATTTCTAGTTACGCTCTACTTTATTTGCAAAAATTATTTGAATATAAATAGTATCTGGTATCTGGTGAATATTATTATTATTATTTTTTTTTCGTACGAATGCGCTATGAATCTAAATTTTCCTTTTCCTTTTACCCCTTATTTGCCCTTCAAAATGCACATTTTGGAAATGTATTTTTTTACATTTGTGCCGCTGTGGTATGGTAGGTAAAACACCCGTGAAAACCAACGAAGAGGTCCTTGGTCCCCGAGTACCACCGATCAGTTATCTGACCATATGACAATTTTCAACAGAGGTATCACCTCATAACAATTCTAGCGACAGGTTTGAATATTGAATATTTATGCCATTCAATCTTCTCTAACTAATGCATCTGCCGCATAGCTGCCACATAAATAAAGCATAAAATCGTCAAATAAAAAAAAAAAAAAAAATTTCCAGAATCGTCAGTGGTTCGTTGAAACTCAAAACTGTCATCCTGGATAAACGGGTAAATTTACTACTCAATATTACCAAGATTCTAGTTCGTTCTATGAGAATTTTTCTATCTAATATGATTCTAAAGGTGTCAAAAATAAGTACTAATTTTTGAATTAGGGCCTATTCGAAAAATAACTTTGAGAGAAAACTAGTCAATTTAGTTTTAGCTCGAAATTTTAAAAGGTTCCAAAAATATCTTAATTTGAAGTTCTGAACTTTTATTGCACATTAAATTGTGGTTTTGCTGCCTGTATGTAAATAATTAACAATATGCTTTAACTATCTCTTTTACTCCTTGCTGTTATTAATCTAAATTTGCAGAAGCAATGCAATCATCTTCTCGACATGATCTTTGGGTAATTATGCGAAGAAGAATTAAGCGAAAAGTTAAGAAAAAAGTTAGAAAATGAAGAGGATTTAGAATTCGAGACAAATAAACATGAAAATCAATTAACTCTTATGTGTGTGGCAAGGTACCTGGGTACCTTTTTGTATTTCATGCTCTTCATGGTCGTCAAAATTGTATGTGTCCTCATCAGGTTCTATATATTTGTCTTGCTCTGCATCAGATGCTTCCGATGCTGCATCTCCGTATATAAATTTATTAAACAAATACATATTTCACGTTTTAACATGCAGCTTTCGGGTACCTTGTCACTCCGTTAAAGGTGTTTTTTTTTCTCACACACATTAGGGTTAAGCGCTGGCTAATTAAACGAGTTATACTGTGGTTGCATATGTTTGTATTCATTTTAAAAATAAGGAAAATTTTGAGAATTCGTCAGACCGTCTACACGCTATTTTTGGGGTACAAAATCTTCCAAATGACGATAATTCGTCAATTCTGGCAGCTGTGGCCTGCTGTTCAGAGCCGCCGTTAAACTGTAGCTTCAGACGTAAATATTCTATTTGAAGAAAGTTCAGTAATTTTCCTTTTTCCCTGTTTTTTACATCCCTATTTCACTTTCATTAGCCAGATCTCTCCATGTTCCCAATCTCAACAAAATCGGTTTAGACGTTAATGCGTGGTTGACGGACAAACAAATACTCTTACAAAGAAATTTATAATGTATATAGGGTCCGCCAAATAATTTTTTTTTTTTTAAATGCTATAAAAAAAAACTACTGAATATTTTCTCAAATTTCCTTTTTTATTTGAAAGTACAATCCTTCCGGTTAATAATGGAAAATAATTTTATTCAAATGGCTGCCTTGGCTGGCCATGCAGTAGCCTACACGAGCAGTCCATTTTTAAGCAAATTATCGATTGTGTGCAGCTGTATTTCACCAATGGCTTCACGAATATTGTCCTTTGTCTCTGGCTTGTTGACGTAATACTTATCTTTGACAAACACTTATCCCCACAAATAATAGTCCAATGGTGTCAAATCGCAGCTCCGAGGTGGCCAAACGACATCAGCTCTGCCGCTGATAATGCGATCTTCAAAAACAGGGCGCAAAACATCGAATGTAGCCTCGGCTGTGTGGCATATAGCGCCGTCCTGTTGAAACCAAATGTTGCTAATATCCTCCTCTTCAATTTTTGTGAACAAAAATTCGTTCAACGTGGCCCGATAACGATCGCCATTGACTGTAACGGCCACTCCTTGCTTATTTTCGAAGAAAAATGGCCCAATTATGCCTCTGGACCAAAACCCGCACCAAGCAGTGACTCGTCTTGGGTGTATCGGCTTTTCAATGTATGCGTGCGGGTTTTCTGTGTCCCAAATGCGACAATTTTGTTTGTTTACATATCCGCCAAGATCAAAATGAGCTTCATCTGAAAAGATGATTTTTGATTCTGCAACATTACCATGATTTTCAAAGTAATGTCGCAATATTTCCCAGCGTTGTTCAAGCGTATACACAACCATATTCGTTTAGCGGAAGGATAAAACTAATATATAGATATATACGTTGTATGTAGATGTATTCATATGGACATATACAATACACGCATGCAATATTTTTTTAATATTTAAAATTAAAAAAATTTTCTTTGAATATTAAAGAGACATAACTTATAAACAACTACGTTAATACTCGTATGATCTCTTAAAACAATTATATTTTTTATATCTGCTATAGCAAATTAGCAGCCCCAAATGACTTCAAATGTATACACATATCGAATCTTAGATTAAGCTCTGTACAGACGATTGTCAGACCTGGCAATTCGCTGACAGCGACCGGACAATGGGACAATGTCACTACAATGTGTATTATCAGTTTACGCGATTGCAAAGCATTTGTCAGAAAATGTGGCAATCCATTATACGGACATATGTACGTTTTTTATGACAACAATGTCGTTGTTATATGTTAAAAATTCGTTCATCTAACAATCTGATAATGAAGACATGGCAATGCTTTCTCTGACAATATTGAAAGACAAAATTGTAAGTTCACACGATTAAGAGACATTTTCTGTAAATTTTTCTGACAATATTGTTAGATCTGACAATCGTCTAAACAGAGCTTATAAATAAATGGAAACATATAAGCCTATACGTACATATAGACCTATGTACACGTATACACATGGATTTATACGAAGTATGGGTTTTTTCCAGGGTTTCCCGCCCTGAGACCACAACTGACAATTTCGTAACTAAAATAATAATTCGAAACAATATCTGTACATACTCATACATGTATGTTTTAAAAAGTATTTTAAAGAAGAAAAATTTTTAAGTAAAAGGAAAACTTCTTATTCTCTACTTTTTTACATTTTTTTAAGTTGGTTTGTATTTATACATATATGTACAAACATACACACATATGTACGTAAGTTAAGGTTTCCCCTTTTTTATAAAAAAATAAAAAAAAAATAAATAAAATTTAAAGCTCAAGATACACTTTAGTATCTTGAATATTTTTTGTCTTTATTTCTTTGAGTAATGTACTCATGTCTATTGCGCCAGCAAAAGTATTTACAGTGGTTTTTATACTTTTGTTCTGGTTACATTAAGACACTTAAAATAAAAAAATGGTAAAATGTATATAATTTTCTCTGTTCTTCCAGATGTGGGAACTTAGGTAATTACAGTAGTTTTGACTTACCAACTAACTTTTACAACCAACTTTACAACCAACTTTTGCAAGAACATTTGTGAAGATAAGCCAACAGTGCAGTTAAATGAAATGCCTTTTCCTGCCATATGTGATGTACATGATTGTGAATAATTAACGACTACTGCTTCAAATTTCAGCAAATTATCTGAAATTAAATGATGACAATTAGGTCCTTGTAATCTAGCGATTATTTTAAGGAATACATTTGAAGAACATATCAATTTATTCATGTTTTAAATAAAAAGTTAGATTCACTTTTTTTTGTTAGACTATCCGTGGTTTTTCCATGAAATAAAGTTCTAAAAACATAAGGCATATTTGTAGGTTAAATGTGCACGTATGAAAAGGGGACTTAAGAATAATTTCGAACCGAATTTAGAGAAATGAGGACACAAAACAATAATATTCAGCAGGTAAAGATCAATATATACGTAAGCTAAAGGCAGGTAAGTCAAAACTACTGTATTTCATAAAACGAATTCTTGATAAGGATATAAAAGATATTTTAGTAAACAAGTAAAACACTAAAGTAAAATAACCCTGATATTACGACCAAGTGATTGAAAATTAGTAAACATATTTTGTGTTTGTTTGGAATAATAATAATCATAACTGTTCATGATTTAGTGTGCGATATGTATGTATATATACGAATATGTTCTGTAAGACGAAAACGAGAGAAACTGATATCGATTAAGTTTTTAAAGGCAAATGAAATATAATTGCAACATCCATTCATTCTGAACATAATATGTAGGAATCAAATTTGAAATAAAAAAAAAAACGGAACCTACAGTGTCTTTCTGAAAGGAACAAATGATTGAATGTTGGCCGAAAGGGGACAAAATAGGGAAAAAGGATAAAAAATTTACCTAAGATAGCATTGAAGATAATAATTAAGATGGAATAGCAAAGCACACCGGGCTTTAGGTAGTAATTTAATAAAGATTAGAGCGTTTCCGCATACTCATTTAGCATTTTTACCATATTCTCTGCCTAAAAATGGGAGTAACAAAATATTTGTATCAATTAAGAGTTGAAGATATAATTCCTATGAAAAAAAAAAATTAAGTTTCATTATTTATGACTTGTTATTAACATTTTTAATAACATTCTGTTTTACTATTTTTAATTGAAGTTGCTCTTTCAATTAACTTGACATCGGGTTGATATCCAGGTTCATTAAGCTGTCGGGCTGGCTTCCGACTTAATTTAGAGAATTGTGCTTTTGTGCGGTACCTCTGGGAGATCATCATGGCTGATTAATCTGCATTCTGGTGACTAGCATAAGGACAACGTTTCACGTGTATCACAATGTGCCGCTATGCGTGCTCAAGTATGCCCTGATTTTACGAGGCTGCCATTCTCTCCTATCCGATCCTGTTAAAGGTTATCGCAATGTACGACTGATCTTAATGAATACTGAGCGTGGTTCTATCCTGTTGAACGAATAAATAAAGTACAAATTATGTACTTGACTGCAAACATGAAAGAAAAGTACCAATACAATGAATTTTAGTTGATTTTTGACTTTGAATTATCATTTAACGTATCTACTATTTGTCTAAAAAATAATTCATTTATTGTTTCGGTATTTGCAATTTTTGGTCTCTTTTTATTTAAAAATTATGTGCTCCCATCCTGTTGAACCAAAGTGTATTATACGGGTATTACGAAAAAATGTTCACATCGCATATCGGGTTACGGGAAAAGAATTTTGTTTCCCCATTTTTCCGCGAATGGCATGAGTAGGGGAAAAAGATAACCATACCACACAAGTGTAATGTTCAATTTAAGTGTTGATTCTTTTAGTCTGGTCACTAATTATCTGTTTTATTTTTTGTCTGTTCTTTACTTGCACTGCTTAAGGGTTGTATGTATTCACCAACATAGTTAGAACGTATTACAAACAAAATAGCAAAATATTCAGTTCCGTATTTGTCACAAAGACACAACGCACAGTTTTATCATTCTTAATAAATATATATGTACATAAAATTGAAAAAGAAAATAATATGTATTTTAATTAATAATAGAATGTATACATATGTACTAAAATATTAGGCTCGAAAACTTATTGTGTAATGTCTTATACAAAAAATCGCACCTGCCTGTTATTTTTTTATACTTGAGCAACACGTTATTTTATTGAATAACTAAAAAAAAACAACAAATGCCATCTCATACATATGCAAAAATAAATAATATATTTTATAACTATCGTATACTGATATTTTCTTTATCAGTATGTGACTGAAACTTATCTGAAAACTGAAAAGAGTTATA
The DNA here is from genome assembly GCA_023159175.1 of Wohlfahrtia magnifica. Classification (NCBI taxonomy): domain Eukaryota; kingdom Metazoa; phylum Arthropoda; class Insecta; order Diptera; family Sarcophagidae; genus Wohlfahrtia; species Wohlfahrtia magnifica. The sequence goes on along the minus strand of JAKWBJ010000505.1, from coordinate 246,194 downwards.
AAATATTAAAAAGTAAATAAACCAAGAGTTGAACACAATTTAGGTACAACATTAACGCTCAAGTTATTAATGCGTCAGTATAAAATTCGAATTAGATCTTACGTTTCGTCTAACTAGTGAAATAAATTTAAATAGCAATCCTTCTGATTGAGTTTTGTTGTAAATTGGCTGTAATGTGTGAAATAACAACAAATCTAAAATAACAAATTACACTTGACTGCTGTAAAATTTCAATTTTGAAGTCCGCAAATCGCTCGGCCAGCTTATACATTGACCGCAGTCATTTAATTTTGTGAAAAAAATGAACAAAGTACATATATATATATATATATATATATATATATATATATATATATATATATATATATATATATAAACAAATTCACAATATAATATAAGAATACTATATAATATATCTATAATTTCTATAAAAATATGTGACTTACTGATTAACAAGAGGGTATTAAATCAAAATATTGAAATTTTCAGTAGAGGTGAAAAACTGTTTGTAATTACATTTTAAAAGAATTTAAAAATCCGAATACCTCATAGTCAGCAAAAACATAGTACCATCTGTCAAAAAGTGATATTTTAAAAATTTTGAGTTAATACCCTCTTGTACTTGTTATGAAAACATCATGACAAAATTAAAAACTTAATATTTTTTTATTTAACAATTTAGACTGTCGTTTTAAATAATACAATAAAAAAATACTTTAATTCTAGACGAAAATTAGCCGAACAACCTTTTTAGCAAAGAATGAATCAAATATGCACTTAGTTGTTGTTAATTGTTATCAGTCTTAAACAAAATTAATGTTTTCAGCTTCTTAATTGGGTAAAAATACAAAAATATATTAGTTGTGTCAACATCAGAAGCAAAACAAAACACGTGATAACAAAATATTTTCTGTTTTTTTTATTAACTTATTCCACTTATAGACCTTTACCGTGAAAAAATAAATACAAAACAAAATATTTAAAGTACAAACGAAAGAAACAAAATTGTTGTAATAAAATGAAAAGAAGGGAAATAGAAGTCAATCAATTAAAAAAGTATATGAAGTAAAAAAAAAAAAACAAATAACAATTAATAAAAGATTAAATAAATAATAATTCTAATTGAATTCACAACAATATTAACAATAAAAAAGGGGTAAAAATGCGCCACCAAATAAATTTTTTCGAATTTCTACCAGTTCGATGCAATAATTTGATAGCGGGTATAACAGCTGTCATTGGGATAATAGGCGGTGTATTATTTATAACGAAAACAACAAAGTACTATATTTGGTAAGTTATGAATGTACCATAAATATGTATGTTTATATAAGTTCATGTAGGTATGCTTTTGTGTGTCCATTGTTGTAGCAAGTGACAGTAGCCATAAAATTTTACATATCCGTTAAATAGACATTTGTATATGTATGCTTATAAATACATGCATACATCTATATGTATACTAGCTTTACCAATTCGGCGTTGCCCGGTTATCTATATATACCACATATGCATATTATAAAATGAGAGATAGGGCATATATCCCGATTCTATCCGTTTTGTTTCAAAAAAAAGAAGATACCGAGACGACGTAGCCATATTATTTTTTATGTAAGGTGACACGCCCAATCTTCCAGTATAGTTAATTTATTAAAAAAAAAAAATTTTTTTTTGTGCACCTTCTTAACACATGTAATACCATGTGGAAAGTTGAAAGACTCAAATTCCCAAGATATATGTACATATGTACCATATACATATCTACCGTAATAACTGCTTGTTTCGTAGAAATAGATTATGAAACAAAAATTCTCCTTTTATCACACATTAGCTTCTCAAAGTGTAAGTTTTTAAAGTGTATGATGAATGTTAGCAAATAACAAACTTTGGTTTAACCAATTAAGACCCAGACTATGACATTGATGAGCGAGAATGAACCTGTGATGAAACTTCTTGGAATTGATTATATTGATATAATTAAGATTAAAAAATAGCCTATTCTGGGTAGTATTTATATGTATTGTATGTACGTCTTTTACTACAGATGTGAAAGGGTTGCCAGATGGCCTCGATTTGGCTTGATTTAGAAGAAATTTTACAGCTTTGTCAAGAATCAAGAAAAAATATGGTCTTTCAAGAATCGTATTAAAGCTATTTTTTAAAGCAATTTTTTTAAAGAGTTTCCTTACACAAAATTTGAACCAATAACGTAAAATGTTAAAGTGTATTTGTTTTTTCGTTAAGTTTACCTAAAAAATGTATAATAAATTTTTTTTAATTGGCTCTAGAAAAGGTTCGTTTAAAAATAGACCCAAAATAAAAGAATTTTTTTTATACCTGTGCCACTTTAATCGATAACCTTTCGCCATTTTTGAGGTAGTCATTTTTCCATTGGTGTTGAAATTCTGAGCGAAAAACTGTTCCAATTACGTTTAGCATTCAATTACGGAATATAAATTTACACCATTAAAAGAGTTCTGCAGAGATCGAAAAAAATTATAATTTAGGTGTGCAAGGTCTGGGTTATATGGTGCATTCATTAAAATTTTCCAGCCAAGCTCTCTCAGTTTCTGACAGGTCATCAAAGATGCGTGTGGTTTGCCTTTCTGAACGTTTTAATTAAATTCCTTTCCAATCCCATCATGCACATTACTTTTTTCGGTTTCAATCCTGGCTTTGCCACCGTTTACGGAGCTTCTCCTTGCTTCGTCCACGATCTTTTTCGCACATTATTGTCGTACCACTTTTAATCTAACGTTATCAGTCGGACCTATCAAATACGCTATAGTTTTGTTTGATGCAATTAATATTACCAGAAATATTACATTTTAGAGCCATCTACGGACAATTTGTAACCGAAATTTTTAAAACACCCAATATTTCCGACTGTCAAGATTTTTTTTTGTTTTTAATCAAGATTTTTTTCTAGAAATGAATCTGGCAACCATAGTTGAGAGATATGGAACCAATCCCTTTCTTTTCTCCGTCATTTTTACATGTTTTTTGCGGAACTTATCTACAGTGTAATTCGTAAATGCAAATTGAATGTTGAAATTCTTATTAATATTTAAAAATACATGCTTTATTGCCTGAATAATAAGACGTTAATTGATTTAAGTTTTTTTTTTCTTTTTTTAACAATTATTTGTAAAAATACTCGAAGAGTAAGAAAAAAACTTTTAATATAAGTTTGTTTTAAAAACAAGTTAAACTTGGTAAACGTTGAACGTTGTGAATATGTAAAGCTGGGCCTTAATGGGCTAATACGCAAAATTGTCGTATTTGGCGCTCAGAAAAACCAAAAGTGGTCTTGCAGAAGCGTGATTCGTCTTGTGGAGCGGAAGCATCATTGGCCCATATTTCATATTTTGCAACCATTACGGTCAATGGAGACACCTATCGCACCATGATAACCGATTTTTTGTGCCCGCTCTTCATGGTATTTATGTGAACGATGTTTGGTTTCAACAGGATGGTACAACTTGACATCTCATGCCACAATCGATTTATTGCGTCAAACGTTTGATGGCCGCTTAATTAGCCGAAGTGGTGATGTCAGCTGGCCGCCAAGTAGCTGCCATTTGGCACCGTTGAACTATTTTCTGTGGGCCACCGTTAAAGACAAGTGATATGCCGGCAAACCAGAGACAATTGAGCATTTGAAGTTCAATATTCGTAATGCCATTGCCGAGATACGAATCAATACTCTCGAAAAAGTTATCGAAAATTGGACCCATCGAATTGGAAACTGTGAGGCCAGCCACGATAGCCATATGAATGACGTAATATTTTATTTACAGCCGGAGCAATTGTACTTCACAACAAAAAAATTAATTTGGCAAAATTTCAAACCAATTTTGTTTAATTGCATTTTTAAATTTAAACTTTTTAATTGCCGACCCTATGTAACATCTGCTGTTCGGAGCCGGCGTTTGTACGTCCCTTTTAATGAGTCTAGTTGATCATCATTCTCAATATATAAAAAATTAATATTTATTTACAGAAAATGAGAAAAAGTCTTTATTGTTCAAGTGTGCATAGCTTTTTTGATCTACCATGGTATTCACGTTATTTGTGCGACGTTCAAGGTTGCTATATACAGTATAAAAATAAGACGTTATACATTAAATTTAGAAAAATCCTTAAGAGAAGAGCATATTTCCAATAAAAACTATAAAAACATATAAAAATTATACATATTTAAATTAACCGGTTATTCATGTTAAAATAACCGGTTTATTCGGTATTCGAAAAATGGACATTTAAAAAAAACCGTATCCGACGAAACGAAAAAACCGGTCGAATAATAACGTTTCGATCTCCCTACAGCATACTTTAGGTGGACAAATCAATTAAATTTGCAATGTAAAAAGTATACCAAACTCACAATCTAAGTTTTATCAAAATTCTAGACGACACTGATTTTAAAGTAATACACAGGGTAATGAAGCTCATTATTGGAGGTTGTATTATGAATGGGAGAGCGAACGGCGAAATAAACGTTGCCATTCGGCCATATCATTAATGCACTTTCGTTAGCTGGATCTATTATATTTGTGCTCTAAACTTCAGAAAATAAATCTATTTATTCGTTTATACGTAATTGACTAATAAGCAGACTGGATAAACAAACTTTTTTCCCCGTTTTATTTCCAATTTAACAAATTTGCAATATAATATTTTAATTAAGTACTAGAAAGTATGCCAATTTCGTATGCCCTAATTTGGTTCATTTTCCCCCGATTTTTAATTTAAAAATAAGCTGCACCTTCGATAGCTAGAAATACATATGTGAGTTCCAAATTTCAACAATATGAGTTCAAACAAACAAACTTACAATGGAATTAACAATATTTATGTAAATACATACATAACATCTAGTATGCATGTATGTATATATGCATGTATGTATATGGATAACTACATAACCATTTTTTTCTTAAGTTTAATAGGCTTCCGCTATAATTACGTAACAGTTTTAAATAGTTTGCCGCATTACAAACACATACTCACTCGTACACATAGTAAACGCAATACAAAAACTGCATTTTTAATACTTTTGCAAATCTGTTTTGAATAACTTTTAATAACCGACACTCGACACTCTTAGAAATAATTAAAGATTTTGCCATAATAAAGATATAAGATTTAATAATAATTTAAAAAAATTATAGTTAATAAATACAGAAATACCCAGATTTACGTAGTTAATTGGGACCAAGGAAACGTGATGCAAATGATTTTCATTTAATTGGTTCCAAGAATAATAATTTCAGCTGATAGATTTTTCAATAAAAAATACCATTAAAAATTGATAATAAATTGATGAGAAAAGCGTAAAAGCTAGACATTTCCCTACATTTTAAAGCATTGAGATTCATACAAAAGCAAAGAAATGGTGTCCCATATGAATTCAAGCCGAGAGACGTTGAAAGCCGAAATTGCATGTCGGAAATGATGCTTGAATACTACAAAAAGAAGTCATTGTTGCATCGTATTCTTATTGGTGATGAAAAATAGATACAATACGATAATCCCAAGCGCAAAAAGTTATATGTAAAGCCCGACCAATCAGTCAAATCAACGCCGAAGGCGAATATGCAAAAACGGGAAATACTCCTTTTCACTTATACAGTGTTGCCACTTAGCGCTTTTCTATTTAAATTTTTTAGAAGAAACTAAATTCAATAAACTTATTAACTATGGTTCGTACTGTGAAAATTATGTTATTCCAGATAATAATTCTGCAAAAATTAATAAAAAATAATGTTCTTAAAACGTATCTCAAATCTAAAGGCCCATTTTTCAAGACATAAATTCTTGGAGGTAAAATAAAAACATTTTATATTTTAAAGAAGAAAGCTAGATATTTTGATTACATATTTAAATATAATACTTGGGAATTATTATTATCATGCTATGTTAGCACAAGACTTCGGATTACTTCGTTCGCTATTTGTATTACTTATTTAATTTCTCCCGTTCGCACGGCACCTTTCAGCTTCTGGCTTATGAAATCAATGCAGCGAACGGCCATTGTTTTGATTGTTTTCTTTTTTTTACTTGTGTTAAATGTTGTTTATTTTTGTGCTTAAGGGCATACCTTATGGAGGCCAATTTAATAAATTTGCAATGTTAAGTCTGTAATAAAAACATTTTAATTAAGAGCTTAAAAGTATGCAAAACTCATATGATCTAAGTTTTATAAAAATTAGACATAATACTGATTTTCAAATAATACACAGGGTAATAGAAATAGAATTACTTTAAATTTGAGTGATTCTCGCCCAAAATTTTGTATAGAAATTTATGTAATTAAGCTCATAATCGGTGGTTGTATTATGAAGGAGAGAGCGCTTGACGAAAGAACTTTGAACAAAGCGATAGATCTTTTAAACTACTATAGCCACAAACTTAGGGAAACTTTGTCTAAAATTTGCGTCTTGCTGTGATTTTTTGGATTTTTTTGTATCCCAAATATATATTTTTTTTTAATCAAAAGATAGTTTCTATAGAATACTTAACAATTAATTTACTTTTGTTTTAAATTTTCGTGTTCCACCATAAAATGACCAACAATCCTAACGGAACATAAAATAACAATATTAAAATAACTAAATAAAACAAGAAAATACAACATCATCAATAAGAACGAAAATAACAAAATGTTAATAACAAATCAAATTATTGGAATGGAACAAAACACTAATATAAAAAAATAAACACACACTTGACAATAACCAATTCGAATACGGGCAAGATTAAACATCGGCAAAATGAAGGACTGTTTGATCCATAGGGGAGAATTTAATTATGTGCCCTACCGTCGGCAATAGTGTTTTTCCTTCCCCTCATTATTCCTTTCCAAACCTTTGAGTGCGAACCACTTGGAGGGGTTGCAGTTGGTTTATTCAGTAGTGAAGGTATAACACTGGCTGCTGAATAATCAACCAGCAGTAAACCGTTTCCTTGTCGTACGCATCCTGAGGGGGGTTGCTTGATATTTGTCTACTCGTGGTTAATTTTTATATATATTTTTTTCTTTTATTTGGTTGAATTTAGGTAATGGCAGGACGCATTCGGATTGATTTCTGCAATGTGCGTGGGCTACGGGCGAACTTTTTCTCCGTGTATGCGCACATTTGTCTCCATAGGCCGGACATTTTCGCCTTATGTGAGACCCAGGTTTCTGAAAATGCTGATCTACAGGATTTTCATATCCCTGGGTATCACCTTCTGTCTCTTTTTAATTTTCATAGGGGTCTTGCTATGTACATTCGCAATGAAGTTGTGTACTAATGCCAGCAACCTCTTGGCATGTATGATGCGGAATTTAACTGTCTATGGGTTAAGTTCAGAATCAGGGCACATCTTTTGCACTTCGGGTTTTTGCCCAAACACGGGAAGAGAGGTTACCATATCTGGCTTCGACTCTCTTTCCGACTCAATCTCGAGTATCCTTTCGAATGATCCGAACAGTGAAATTGTTGTTGCTGGTGATTGGTGATGTTCATAATTCGTCTTGGTTACGCCATTCAGGCCGTACAACTCCAGAAAGCCAATACGTTGAGTTATTTGCCGCGCACAATCACCTTGCGCAATTAGTGAATGAACCTACACATATATCGTGTGGAGATGGGCACCAGAACAATACCCTCGACCTTTTCCTCACTACACACCCTGAGAAGTACGTATTGAGGTTCTTGCACCTCTCGGAAATTCGGATCATTGCACAGTTTCTGCCTCATTTCGTCCACCGCTCTTCGCGAGGTTCCACCCATGGCTACGGAACGCTCTATTTTTAACTACGAGGATGCTCGTTGGACTGAGCTCAACGAATTTTTTGTGCATTTTAATTGCAAACTTTGTTTCCTTGACTCAAACGTCGATGCCATGGCAGAAATGGTGGTGAATATAATAAGGCTAGGAATGGATATTTTCATCCCATCCAAAAAGCTTTCGATTAAACCTAGAAACAAATCTTGGTTTAATCTGACGTGTAAATTGGCAGTCAGATGCAGAGAGGAAGTGTTCAGGAATTGGCGCTATAATAAATGTACCCATACTGATTTCTTTCGAAAACAGGCGAGATTTTCATGTACCGCAGTACTTAGACGCGAAAAGGCTTTATACGAGCAGCGCCTTCATGCTAAAGTTATTACTTTTCCGCGGGGAAGTAAAAACTTATGGTAATTCGTTAAATAATAATTGAATACGATGCACACTTTTAGTTCAATGGATTCGTGAACAAGCAGAATTGCCGTATTTGGGCAAATGACAATCCACGAGTGATTGTTGAAAAGCCGATGCATCCACAAAGAGTGACTTTTTGGTGCGGTTTATCGGGCAGTACTTCTTCGAAAATGTGGTCGGCCAAGCAGTTAGCGTGAATAGTTTCGATATCGCGAGATGATAACGGTTCTTATGGCCAGAAATTGAGGATACGGCCTGGATGATATGTGCCACTTGCCACGCGGGTAACGAAGCAATGGCTCTTTTGCGCGAGAAATTCAGTGGCATTCACGTGATTTGACACCGTTGGACTTCTTTCTTTCTTTGTGATATTTAAAAGAAAAATTGTACATCAATAAGCCAAGAACAAATCAAGATCTAAAGAATGATATAATTCAGCATATTAATTAATCTCAGAGTCATTGAAAATATGGATATGGACGGATAGAGGTATGCCACCGAAACCGTTGTGCGCATTTGGCCAATATTTTTTTTCACACATAATTTTCATAGATAATAATTTTCATATAATATAACTGTTATATTATAATAAAAAACATTAACATAATTCTCGGGCAACTTTTTGTTTTATTTACAATTAACATCGTGTGCTTTGGTTGGACTATCCTTTAGATACGTACGTACATATTGGCAAACACATTCACATATACACATGAAAATAAAACTTTCACTTTAATATATTTTGGCGACTTTCAAGTGCATATTTCGACTTATGGTTTTCAATACATATCGCACACTAAATCATGAACAGTCACAACTCAAAATTTGTAAATGTTCAGTAGACGCAAAAAACTGTTTCTGATAACATGGTTTTATTTATATAATCAAACTGAGTTCCACTTTGAAGAAAACTGTTTTTTAAGACGGGTTTTTTTTGTTTAATTTTGTGACTGTTTAATTGAATATATCAAATTGTGCCTTTTTAACTGGAAATATATTTTGATTAACACAAAATTTTGTTCATTAATAATGTCACATTCGAAATAATACTATTTATGTGAAATAAAACTATTAAATTACTTATGATCGCACTGTCACAACTAAAATAGTGCTCTTTAGTGGATAATGTACAAGCGGCACGGTCATAACAATAATTTCTGAAGTAAGGAAGACAGTGATTCAAACGAAATTTTCGTAGTTGTTAGAGATTAGATCTGTGAATTGGTTTATGAAAAAATGCGATTTTGATAAACTTTTAATTTGTGACAGTTCATGATTTAGTGTGCGATATGTGTATAAGTATTTATATTTTAATACAAGAAATTTTTTTTGTTAAAATTTTGATTTCCTCTGTTTACCCCAATGAGAGACACAACACTGCTTGTGCTCACTCATCGAATACGATCAATAATCAGTTGTAATATTACAGTACATGAAAAAGTTTCTCAGATTGATATTTTTGTCTGTTAAAAACATTATTTCTTAGAAAACAAATTACGCAAAAACCCAAATATAACGAGTATTTCAATCACAGATTTTTTTTTGCAACTTCAGATATACTATATATAAGTATGATATATATAGTATGTATGTAAATATAGGTAAAAAGTTCGTCAAAAAAAAAAAAAATTAAAATATAATCTTAGTGATGTGGAAATCTTAGATAACCGTTTTCTATTTTATGCCTTTTTTAACAGTGATACAAAAATGAATGAAGTGTACACACTCATGGAAAGTGATTAATTTTTTCTGATAGGTGTTCTCAAGTACGACAGGAAACTTTTTTTAAATTTGCTAAATACTTTCAAACGCATTTGTAAAGCTACGGTCACATTTGTCAAATATTTAACGAAAAATACGTGACCACTATTTTACGCCTAACGCCTAATTAGAAAGGTTTTTGACATACGATTTCAATAACGCTCCAATATATGCAATAGATCTTAATTTGCTAAATAGTTTCGCTATTGTTCTACGCCATGATCTACCTCTACATCTTGTTCCTTGCGGATTCCACTCTAATATACCCTATGAGTCATCTTTGCGGTAACTTCCAGAATATGTTCTAGACACCAATATTTCCTCTTTCGGATTTCGATCTCAAAGCTCGTTTTCCATTTAATATTCCATAACTACAGATCGAATATAATTCTCGGCCACCAAACCTTCAAGACATGCCCCCACGTCGATTTACAAATGTTTACAGCATGTACTTTATAAATTTAGTCATTTGTCATAATTCACAACCATATAGCAAAACCGATTAGAAACAACCTTTGAAAATACATACGTTACATTTAATTTTTTCCTCGGTACATATTTTATTTAATTAAAGTTTGTTTCATTATTTCTCTTTTTTTCTAATTCCGAAATATTTTTCTGTTTAATTTTATAAACGACCCGTACTGTTTATTATATTGTTTCAAATATACACTATGCCACAAAACTGTACGAACGACAATAAGAACTGCCTTTTTTAATATATGTATGTATGATCAAAACACTCCATTTTCTTATTTTTTTTTATTAAAACAAATTTCATGTATAAAATATGTGAGTATTTAAATCCATTAAAGAAAAAGTATTTATTTTTCAAACATCTGCGGAGAAACTAAGATTCGGTCGGTTCTACGCTTTTGGGAAAAAAACTAATTTTTTTTATGAACTTCTTATTCTTGTTATACTTGATAAAAACTAATTGTTAGGGTATAATAAAAACAACCAACAATGATTTAAATAGAATAAAAAAAAATATATATCTATTGGACAAATATTAATATACAATTCTTCACTATATATGTGTAAAGATATTCATGGTGTAACGGATCTTTCATAATTTTCACCTTAACTGGTTAAAGAGTATTGTATTTTACACTATCGATTTTCGATAAGTAATTCAAAAGGTATATAAAAATTTTTCACATATACTTGTTCAACAAGAGATATTTAACTCAAAATTTTAAAATTTTCAGTAGAGGTGAAAAACTGTTGTGGTTACATTTTAAGAGAATTTGGAAATCAGAATACATCATAGTATACATACATCATTATTTCATTCATATGGCTGCCAAGGCTGGTCTCACAGTACCCTATTCGATCGGACCAATTTTCGAGAACTTTGTCGAGTGTGTGTGGTCGTATCTAGGCAATGGCATCACAAACGTTGGCGATCAACTGACATCACCATTTCGGCTAATTAAACGGCCATCAAACGTTTGACACAATAAATCGATTGTGGCATGTGACGTGTAGCAAGTTGCACCATTCTGTTGGAACCAAACATCGTTCTCATCAATACCATGAAGAGGGGGCACAAAAAATCGGTAATGAGCTTTTTCCGCAAATATGATTTTTTTTTTTGGCAACATCGACATCAGCGTGCAGTTTCTCGAAAACGAAGCGGATGGTCATGCGGCTTCAATTCTTGAACCAATTAAAGTTTGTAAGGCGCCATACCGAGATCTTTTCCCAAAATTCGAGGTAAACTGTGCGTGAAATGTTAAATTCTTGAGAACGGTGACGAGTTGATGTTGATATGTTCTCATGCACACTCTCAATCACAGCTTCGATTTTTTCGAGTGTACGCACTGTTTGTGCACGCTTACGTCTTGGCGTATCAACAATGTAATCAGTTTCACGAGCTTTAGCAATAAACGTGCGTATACCGGGCACTGTTAGCCCTTCTCTGCGACCAAATTTTGTACGACATTTTCATGCAATTTCCTAACGTTGCTGAAGCGTAAATCGATTCATTTCCTTCAGTGTATATAATATAGTGAATTTTGTGACAGAATAGAATGACATAAGTATTGGCAGATTCGAAATAACCACTGGTTCAAATTTAAACCGATAGATGGTCCACTCGATATAAAAACAAATTGTATATTTGTAAGCAGAACCAATTAACTTGAAATTTTTGCAATGTCCTTCAGGAAGAGCTATAGGCTATCTTAAATATTTAAACTTGGACTGGAAGGTTATAAATGGGTAAAAAGTGCATAACACTAGAGCAAAAATTAGAATTAAAACAATAGCTGAAATAGGAGTAGCGAAGTATGCCGGGTTTTTGCTAGAAATAATATAAAATTACAAATATATTCAACAAATCTTGCCATTCTATTAATTATAAAAACTCGTAGGGAAAAGCACTGTTGAAATTACCAAAGTTGTTTTATCAGACAAGTAAAAATAACTGTTCGGTACTAACGCAACCAGATATCTGTTTGTAGAAATCACGGGTATTAAAATACGATGAATTATTGATACATTTGCGGCCATATGCAAAAAAAAAAAAAATAATTAACAAAGCTTGTTAAATCTTTTTTAATTCCTTAATGTTGTATGCAAAAACGATTATTAGCCTGAAATTCCTTTGTTAAACGTACGTTTACTTTAAAAATTTTAAGGAAAGAACCTACCTACTGTAAGAGTACTTTAAAGTGACATTTATGTAGTAAATAAAAAAAATAAAACAAATTAAAAATAACAAAAATTGTATCTAAGAAGCAATTTTAAAGGCTTTTTTGGTGCATCAATGGATACACTTACTCGTAACATACAAGTTGTTAGATAGAATTGATAAGTTTTTTTTGTGTTTAAGTGAAAAGCCAGTTCGTTTAATGTTTTATATGGGAACTATTGTCGGTATGGCCAATACAATTAGACCAAGAATTTATAAATCAAGTATTGCCGAGGAATTTAAAAAAACAACGTTTGAAAAATAGGATGGAGATTATGTCTGCATGTCTGCTGTTAGTGTAATTTGTGTCAAAGTTGCACGAGCCTTGGCCAAATGACGAAGATAAAATAAAATTGCCATCATCAGCTGCAGAGGAGGTGAAGTTGGCAAGAAAGTTTAAAGAAATTCTAAACTTATCGTGGATTGTTGATCCTATTGACTTCACTCAAATGTACAAAAATTCAGAAAACCGGTTGTCTTGTCATTGTGGTTGCATGTCTGCTTTTAGCCACTAAGCCTTATTACAGTTTTAGTCGCATGTATGCTCTCAGGCACTACAGCAAAAGACTAAAAACTAATTTGTTGATGAAATTTAAAATTGTTGGACCTAATATATAACGTTCATTGCATAATCTTACAATCGATGCTAATTAATTCAGATAAGCATGACACCAATTTATAAATGCACGATCGCAATTGTAAAAAGATAGAAAAATAAAGTTTTATATATACATACGAGTATATATAAATTTATACACTCACATTATCACCTTTGGCGAAATTTTCGAATCTTTTGCTTTTAAAACTATTTTTTTTCATTAAGCGTAATACGACTTGTAACAGAATAAAAAAGTTATAGCAGTAGTAGCTGAAGCTAAGTAGTGTAGCAAGAAAAAAGGGAACAGAATATTGAAGCCTTCCTTATGGTTGTCAAATAAACAAGCAAGAATAATATGTGAATTTAAAAAATATATTTATCAAATTGTTAAATAAATCCTCTACTCGTTGATTTGTACTACAGCTACTATTCTGTTCCCTACTTCAACATATTTTTCCTTTATGCCCGTAATTTCTACCAATAGCTATCTAGCTGTCTATAGTTATCTGTGGTGTAGCGAATTTTTAATAATTTTAAAAGAATATAAAATAAAAAAATAATATAAATGACAAATAATATAAAATGACAAATATGTTGATTAGACAAATGTTGTCATATTTTAAAAAATAAAAACACGTAGGCAAAGTTGAAGTTGAAATTACCAAAGTTGTTTTACCGAATAGGTAAAGATAACTGTTAGGTATGAACACGACCAGATATCTGTTCGTAGAAATTACGGGCAGTAGTTATGTACATAAAATCAATAATTCGAATAATTTTTGCAATAAATATGTATAACATTAAATAAAATAATAGAGGTAATGAAATATGAAGCAAATTGTTAAATAAAATAAAATTTTATATTAAATAATTATTTTTTTACTTTTCGTATATGTGGTATTCGTTTATTTTATTTTATTAAAATTTAATAAAGGAATCATTAATTAATGTAGCGTTATGCATACGTTTTCTTAACAAATGCTTATTAAGCTTAAAGTGTGTGGTAACTAACGTACACTACAAGTCTATTTTAAATTTTTTTGCATATGGCCGTTTATATTTATTTTAGTCTGTATTTACAGCTTAAAAAGTCCACAATAGAATCTTACAACAATTAAGACATAATAATTTAACAAATCCAAAAATAGTACGGTTCCTATGTAAAATAAATACGAGTAAATAAATACACACAGATTCTTTAAGTTTACTTAAGTATAGTATACACCATTTAATAAGTCTGTTCCTTTTTTTTCCAAATCTACAAAGAGTCTTATAACCAGTTAACATTCAGCTAAGTTATTAGCTTATAAGTGCATACAGGTACGAAAGATTTTTGAATTATTTTGAAAATTTAAAAACAGTTTCTGGTTGTACTTGATAGCACCAATTAGAAAAATGGTATCACTTTTTATGTATTTTTACCTCATTCTGTTTTGATTTGTAAAAAGTAGAGTACCTTTCGAATATGTTATATAAATTTGGTTGTTATCAGAATATTGTTGTTGTTTTTTATGGGTTTTTTAAAACCGTAATACAGTCTGAAATAAATGCAAACCGTCTAATTCACAATCACTTAACACAGGTCTAGAAGACAAAATCCAAATATTTGTATTCATAAACGTCAAACAGTGTTATAAAGCTCTTATAAACCAAGAAAAAAAGATAAAGATAAAGTTATTAAACACATTAGTTTTATTCTCTACATTGAGCTCTACCCTAATGAGGTTTTGATTTGTTAAATATAATTTTTGGAATAAAACAATCTGAGTGTATCTGGAAAACGGTTAAAGTGGAAGCTTCTGAATTTGGTCCTGGTACCTCCCATACAAAGTGCGGTGTATCTTGAGAACTATTAATAATTTTAATTTTATTGTTAAGATTAACATTAAATTAAAAAATTAACTCTAAAGTAAGACCAGGCGGAGCACCTTCCATTAAAAATAATAATTATTACCTTACATTTCAATAAATACATAAATATATTAATAAAATAATAAGACAAATTCTCTTTTGTCCCGACTCTGTTCGCTTTTGCCACCTATTTGTCTTTATAAAGAAAATGCTAAGATATATATATAAATCTTCGCATCTATATATATATATATATATATATATATATATATATATATATATATATATATATATATATATATATATATATACCATTGTCAGCGTTTGTCATGACGATTCACTATGACGTTCGCTGATTTAACATAACTAACCGAACTTATGAGCAACAGTGTGTTTTATTAGTGATGACATACGAGTACGATGCTATGATTATGGTTATGGCACTATACTAATTTATGTCTAACTGTGCTTTAAGTCAATAAAATAAGTTAAGTGTCTGTATATACATATGTATGTTTATGATTGTACTTTTTCAATTTTTGAAACCGCTTAGATAAGTTCATAGTTTGAAGCAGATAATTACCCTTGGAACACATCGGTTAACTTTTTCGAGATTCTACTGTATATTGAAAATATGTTTTTTAATATATATGCAAGACAGGGTTTCTTTTTTCAAAAATCTAGTAAACAATTTAATTTTAATTGAAACAGATAAACAGATACGCCACTGATTTGTTAAAACATATTTATTTCTTAGTTTCACTTTAAATTTACAGTAAAAGTAAAACTTATTTCTGGCACAATATGTATGTACATATGTGTTGATTGGAGTCGATTTTTGAAATATTTATTAAAAAAAATTCTTATAAATGTATTTAAAAAAATTTACATAAAAAAGAACAAACAATAAAAAGTTGATTTTTATGAATCAAAATTATTAAAACCGTTATTTCACTACGAAAACGAGAACAAGTTTGATGTGGCTAAAAATTCTTTTCAATCAAAGTTATTTCAAGAAAAGTATAAATTTCGCCAGTGTTAAAAAGTATATGTACATGTATACATACATATGGATGTGTGCATAAGGTATAGATATATAAACATAAAATAATTGAAATAAACAAACGTTGTTGTAATGACAATTACGTAGATACACGGATTTTATAATCAAAACAAGTTTTGTGAAAGAAAGAAAGAAAAATGAAGTAAAAACTGATTGAAATGAAGTGGTTCCCTATCACAAAAATTTGAAAATATAATTAATGAAGTCCCGAATATTACAATTTTATATTTAATAGAATTCTAAAAACGATTTGGAACCGCTGACAAAAATTTATACAGCGCTAACTGCGACTGACAAACAACAGCTTAAACAATGATTGGTTTTTTTATAATTTACAATCCAAAAGTAACAGTCAAGCGAGAAAGTCTCACTAAAAAAAAATTAAACATAAAAGCGCTTATATTTTAATTAATTTACAAAAAAAAAAAAGAAAGCAGACTAAAACAACAATTTTTTTCTAAAAGTAAAAAAAAAATGTTTTTAATTATTTTATAAAAAGATACTAAAATTAATTGAAAAACGGCATAATTTTTGAAAATGTTATTTTACGCTTCCCTTATTGGCGGCTGGGAAAAAAGAGAGCTCTGGGGACATTCTTATTTGACAATACTTGGTCTACTCTTTTTAGTTTGTGTCTTGGAAGTAATTTTACTTAAACTGACGTTATTTACTGGTTTGTTTTCACCAAGAAACTATCACAATTCCGAACATAGCGATTCCGAAGAATATGAAGAAGATATTTACCACGAAGACTTGATTAGAAATTACGATGATAGAGCTCTCAGTCAAATGATTTTTCGTCAAAGTCAACAAAGAGGAGATCAGCAAATGCCTGCTCTCTATTACAATCATTACAATGCCTACAGAAACCAATTATTTAATATGACAACAACAACAGGAATATTTCGCTTTGTTTATTAAACAGAAAAATAAGAATATGTATCTCATAAGTCAAATTTAAAACTACAATTAATTAAAAGTATTATACTATATAGTCATTTAAATAATGCATAGATATGAATGTACATACATATGTATTTGCATAAGTTGTAAGTGATCGAAGTTATTTTTCCCACTTATTATTGCTTTAAGTGCAAAAAAAGCTAGACCGATTTAAAAGTGCTATAGTTATTAAGAAAGATATGTTAATAAAAAAATCCCAATTTAATTGTACGTGGTGTGCCGCTGTGGTATGGTAGGTAAGACACCCACCTGCCAACCAGAAGCTCGTTGGTTCAATAAACTTCTCTAAATGTATTTGTCGTTCGGAGCCGGCGTTAAGCTGTAGGTCCCCTTCAATGGGCCTAATATTAGAATCGGGTGCAGCTCATTGACTGAGAGAAGTCGCCCCATGTTCCTTCATGGAATGTTATGGGAATTAATATATAATAATTGTATGTAGTGGTTGATAATTAATTATTAAGAAAGATATATAATTAAGTAAAAAAAATCATAAAAAAAATAAAAATGTATCGTTTAGTGGTTGAACAACATCGAAATTTATATAAAAATGATTATTTTTTTATATGCACGTATGCGTCGTATTTTAAATATGTATACATTTGCTATATAAAATGAAATTTAAAGAAAAATAATTAAATTATCTTGGTTTTCAAATGGTTTTCTTTAAAATGTTAAGAAATATTTAAAATGGCTTAAAAATTTATTATTGTTAATTAGTAATTAGTTTTAGTGTTATTTTGTGTTTAAAAAACTGAGGAGTAAAATATATCTTACCTAGAAAAAGATTAATTACATTTACATATCGTCACCTGAAATGCCAAAGGGGTAATCATAAATTTTTATTATTTTACAGGAAGATAAAAATCTTAACAAAATGAAAAGTGTTGTGATTATAAACGTGATTGCTTCACAATGATGAGTTCATATTTTCTTTTTTTTGGCCAAATAATACTTTGTTTAATGTGGCCTAATATGATGCTAGACTTTTTTGACTTATGAAAAAAAAACCATTTGAAGTTATAACCTTTTGAATTTCTGTAATAAAGTAGTAATTTTTTTTTCAAATAGGAGACTAAAAATTTGTAAAGACGTGTGCTTTAATGCGCTGTACCATTATCAATCAAATACTCCTTTTTTTGCTGAATAAACCCTTTTGCATTTCAGGTGATGATTATTTTTAAATTGTGTGCCGTTGTGGTATAGTAAGTAAGACTGGTTATACGAGTATTATTACTATTGAAAACTTCTCTAATGCGTTTGCCGTTCGGAGCCGGCGTTAAACTGTAGGTCCCCTTCAATGAGTCTAAAATTAGAATCGGGTGCAGCTCATTGACTGAGAGAGAAGTCTCCATGTTCCTTCATAGAATATTATGGGAATTAATATATTTATTATTTGTAAATAATATCATAACTTATTTTATATAAATACTAAAAAGTGTTTATGAGTGTATTTCTACACATTTATTTTTTAATCGTAATTAATTGAATGAATTTTATTATTTATATAATACTAATAATGGTCTTGTTTTGACATCTATAAAAATTAAAAAAAATTAAAATGATTTTGGAACTGCACTATACGAAATAAATATTGTGTACAACACATATAATGTTTTTTTCAAAATCAGATGGTTTTATTTGAGAAATTTTTTGTTTCACAAATCAAAACCTCTTCAGGGAAGAACTCAATGTAGATATGAAACTAATGTACTGAATAAATTTTTCTTATTATAATTAAGAAATGAAATTTTTCGAACGAACGAAATAAATATAGCGTACAAACTAATATCATCAGTATTTTTTAAGTAAGTTTATTACCTAATATTTTATTGTACCTCCGTTGGACATAATGACATCATGAAATCGGTTTGGCATAGATTCGACTGGATTTCAAAACCTTCAGAGCGGTATACTTTCCAATTTCTCAATAATGCATGTTCTCAAATCCTTTAAAGTCTCAAAATGGCAACCGCAAGCATAATCCCGTTATAACAGAATGACTGAATGAATTAGGACTAATGGCCGACCGTTCCATCATATTAATTTTTTTTATCCAAAAAAATATTCTTAATTGCCTTAACATTGTGAACTACTGCTCCGTTATCCTGTTGAATAATATTGGAATTATCACAAAAATTTTCAACATAGTTAACTAAAACATTGTCAACATGGTCAACGTACATATTTATAAGTTTGTTTTCATTCATTTATTTATTTGGTTCGCAAAAAATATAGGTTCTTAGTTCTGTGGCTTGGTGCTGTTTTGAGTTAGTCGTTGCATTAGGTTCGTTTTCTTACTTTCTTTTATTTTGTTAAAGCAGCCAATGTCTAATTCAACCCAGAACAGCTTCATAAGAGTTTTGCTAGCCAATGTTACTATGAACTCATATACAGTGGTGGACATTTGGTTAGCACACTTCGTGTACATATGCTGCATTAAAAAGCGTATATTTTTTTCTAGGCATCGAAATTGAGTGAAGCATTTACTTACAAGTGTTGTCTATGGTGTGCTCAGTATGTACCGTCACTTCCCTTATATTCTCTCGTAGGCTTTATTTTTATGTTTAATTTAGTTTACAAAATATGGACAGCAATTTAGCACATTTTAACATTTTTCATATTCTTCACTAATTTTTTGTTTAAAATCTTAAACTGGTTATTTTTTTGAATATTTAATTTCAAAAGTATTAATAAATACCATAAAACAATAAATAGAAATAGGTCAAGGTAAATGGTGCACAAAGGCTTAGCGTGAAGGTATTGATCAAATAAGTTCGAGAGTAATCATCGTTTGTGACATCCCTTCCCTATTAAACTGGTATAAAATCATAATGTACAACGTATTAGTTCATACTTAAGCCCATGGGACATACAAATTTATTACACAATTCGTTAGACCTAGAAAAACAATTGTAAAAGGACTCAGTTGCAGGCTCCTTTAAATCATTAACTTAAATTCAAAAGGAGTTTCAGCAAAGTTTGCTTGGATGCAAATAAGGCACACGTATCAAAGAAGAACTTAAAGTCCCGAATTTTATTTTGCTCGAGCTTGGGAAAGCGTCCTCTGTGGTGACGAATTCTAATTTTCTCGTCGTGAATGGTAACACTTAGCTCATGTCTGATTTGACAGATAATTAGTTTTATCCTTCCGCTGAACGAATATGGTTGTGTATACGCTTCGCTAAGTGGGCCTCTGATCGGCTAACAGAAGATGCCGATTTTGCAAAAAAACATCTTTTCAGATGAAGCACATTTTGATCTTGGCGGGTATGTAAACAAGCAAAATTGTCACATTTGGGGCACAGAAAATACACCCAAGACGATTCACTGTTTGGTGCGGATTTTGGTCCAGAGGCATAATTGGGTCATTTTTCTTCGAAAATGAGCAAGGAGTGGCCGTTACAGTCAATGGCGATCGTTATCGGGCCATGTTGAACGAATTTTTTTCGTTCACAAAAATTTAAGAGGAGGATATTAGCCACATTTGGTTTCAACAGGACGGCGCTATGTGCCACACAGCCGAAGTTTTGCGCCCTGTTTTTGATGATCGCATTATCAGTCGCAGAGCTGATGACGTTTGGCCACCTCGGAGCTGCGATTTGACACCGTTGGACTATTATTTGTGGGGTGCCATCAAAGATAAGTGTTACGCCAACAAGCCAGAGACATTTGACGCTTTAAAGGACAATATTCGTGAACCCATTGGTGAAATACAGCTGCACACAATCGATAATGTGCTTAAAAATTGGACCGATCGTGTAGGCTACTGCATGGCCAGCCGAGGCAGCCATTTGAATGAAATTATTTTCCATTATTAACCGGAAGGATTGTACTTTCAAATAAAAAAAGTAATTTGAGAAAATATTCAGTAGGTTTTTTTTATAGCATTTAAAAAAAAAAAAATTATTTGGCGGACCCTTTACATATTGTTACGAAAATGAAAATGCTGAAGAGAAAATTCACCATATCAGGAACTTATTATGAGATTTATTGGCTTGTGTCAAGACCAGTGTCGTCATATTGCAAGGTTTATCCTGTTTTGCTAGTTTTTTAAGATGCAGAAAAGTTTTTAAGTTTTTATCCTAAAAAAAGTTATTTCAAAATCTATGAAGTTTAGATAAATTAATGTATTTAGTTGCTTAAATCAAAAACGTAGTTACAAAATCTTCGGAAATGTGTTTTATTAATAGTTAAAGACAATGTTTCGGCAAAGCATGTTAGGCGTATGGGGCTATTCACATCGTTTTAAACTTTCCAGCACATCTGCCACAAACGCTAGATTTAAGTCCGATATAAGTATATGCTCATGATGTTGAAAGAGCTTAATTTGCCAATAATTAAGTTCGTCATTGTATACTATAATGTATATTTGTAATTTACGAAATTAATTAATGAACTTAATTTTTATATATGTATGAAATACATGTCAATATATGTTCTCTGTTTACGTTTTTAAATAAATTAAACTATAGAACACATGCAGCATTAGTGTTTTTTATTTTGAAAAAAAATATGACAACACTGATCAAGGCTTAATAATTGCCATAATTACTTGTACTAATGAAGAGTGCTACCATCTGCATGTCTAACTGTGTTGCCATTCGATTGTTTTTTGTGTTTATAATTTTACACCATTTGAATTATCGTAGCTAAATCGAAGATTTGAGTCTGTACTAGAATATTCGAAACTAATAATTAAATGCTTTAAAAGCTGGCGCATTGCGGTTGGTGAGTTAGTTATCATTTGGCTGTCATAAAGTAAAGTCTGTTTAGGCGCAAATAAAAAGTGTTGTATAAGCGAATATCAATTTGCTGTATTAAGACAAAGTGTATAAAAGTGTTTAGTGCAGTAAATAAAAGAAAACTGTAAAGCAGCAACATGATTGGAGTTTATTTTATTTTATTATGTAGAAAGGAAATGCAGAAAATAAAATAAAATAAAATATACGTATAAATGTTTCTGTTTTATTTTTTTTCCGAATTTTTAATCTTTAAATATGCATTATTGCTTTAACTTTGTTGTAGCTTTATTCGACAATAGAATAATTAATATTTATATTTTTTCAAACGACACACGCACACAAACACACACACGATGAGAGAAACGTGCCGAAATACTTGATTAAGACATTGCCTTGGCAATAAAAGTCAAACACCTAGATAGATTGGAAAGAGCGTGCAAAAACGCAGTCGTTATCGTTATATAGAAAGTGAGTGGATTGTGATCGTAGGTTTCAAACTTGGCGATCACAAAACTGAGGTCCTACTGGTAAGCAGTAGAAAGAAAATGAAGTTTATTATAATTACTGTTGGTGAGCAGCGGATAGTAACGAATAATGACATACATCTATTAGTGGTAGATGTGCCTTGACATTTCGTGCCCTTGCACGAATAATGCTAAACATTGGCCGTCAAAGAGACGAGAGGAAGCTGTTGCTGACTAGTGTGGTAAGACGACGATCAGTCCGCAATTTGGCCGTCGTTCTGAGGTTCTCAAGTATGGCCAGACTTAAAACTTCTTACGTAGGTTCTAACGGTCCACTGTAGACTAAGAGCTCACCTGAAGAAGATGGCGGTCACAGAGGTGGATGTTTGTTGATTGTGCTCACATGCATCAGAGACAGTGGAACACATATTACGTTAATGTGGAGTACTTGATAGGTTTAGGTGGAAATGTTGAGGTAGGCATAGGGGGACATATACACCATTATGTTTTCAGACCTCCTGGTGTTCCTTAGGAAGGCAGTAGATCTGCTGAACAAACTATAGACCGGAAGGGACACAATAGATCCTATGGGTCGCAGTGTCTTGCAATAATGCCTAGTCAATATGTTAATAATAATAATAATACTTGGTTATGGTCGCGGGGGAGGATTGGTTCGAAAAATTAAGTTCGAGGATGGAGTTCAGTACTCGTACGTAGACCCATGGCAAGCCAGGCGATAAGTCTTGTTGCGAATTGTGCATATTGGTTGCCCCGGGCTGCCAATATCGTTTGAAGATTTCCTAGCAGTAGCTCGTATAGCTCAA
The DNA here is from genome assembly GCA_023159175.1 of Wohlfahrtia magnifica. Lineage (NCBI taxonomy): Eukaryota > Metazoa > Arthropoda > Insecta > Diptera > Sarcophagidae > Wohlfahrtia > Wohlfahrtia magnifica. The sequence continues at coordinate 223,037 of JAKWBJ010000505.1, read as the reverse complement.
AAAACACACAAACACACACACAATAAAACTATATTTGATTCTTTTTATGTAATCTGAAAAGAGTGGTAAGAATATTTCAATTATTTTTATTTAGTAATCACTTTTTTCTAATACGATTTACAGTCTACAAATATCTTTCATGTATGATCGATTCAGTTTTCGAACAACATCTTCTAATCAAAAGACAGTTATTTTGGAATTCCTGTTAAAAAAAAATAATAATAATAATTAAATAAACTCTTCACTTACTAATGGCTATATTATATGTCATACAGAGTTACATATGGTATATCATCTATCAGATATTATAAACAGATATACTCTAATTATTACAACAAATTATACAATCCAAACATTCATCAACATTCATCTATTATATATGTATGTATGTATGTATGTATATATGTATGTATGTATGTGTCTATGTATGTATGTATGTATGTATGTATGTGTCTATGTATGTATGTTTGTATGTATGTAAATGCAAACAACAATGCAATAATGTGAGTAATTTTATTCATTGCTTTTTAGCAAAATAACCGATAAAAGAAAAAGACTACCTAACGAATACGAGGATGTTTGCAATGTGTGCTGTTTGGATATCGACCACACAGATGATAAAACGTAAGTAATATACATATATTTATAAGTAGACAGAATAGCAGATAAGAAAAAAATAATGGCCGCAATTATAATGAAAATCTAGCAAGAGTCTATCATAGATAAGATTTTTGCTACACTTACTGCTATGATTACTACACTCAGATCAACAAACTTTCAAGGGCTGACACAAATCAACTTAGTCAGTGATTAAAGACTATTGATCTGAGCTTGACAAATATAGCAGCAAACATATTGAAAATCATCCTAATGCTAGACATTACCTAAATTTTCATTATAAATACTCGTACAATAATACTGAGATATGTATTATGTTTACTTTAGTTAGGTATACCTATGTTTTATGTATGTATGTGAACTATTTATAAGTTAAAAGTGTTGTAGATGTTGTAGATAAATATGTATGTATGTGGGAAGCCAGTAATTAATTAATTATTATTCTATCGAAAACGGAGTCCCACAGGGTTCTGTATTAAGTGTTACTCTATTCCTTATGGCAATAGATGACATTCTGAATAACTGCAACAAGGATGTTAAGGCCTTGTTATACGCTGACGACGTGGTCACTTATTGTGCAGGTAAACAAATTTCATCAATAGTAAACAAACTTCAAGATACAATTAGAAAACTTGAAGCTTGGAATGATACAAGTGGATACCAATTCCATGAGGAAAAAACTGTAGCAATCCGATTCTGTAGGCGCTATAAAGCGAATTTAAATAACACATGTCTAAAATTAGGAACACAAGTTTTTGGGGCTTATTTTTGATAAGAAATTAACATTTAAGACGCACATCAAGAGTATCAAGGCTAAAGCCAATTCTAAACTAAATATTATAAAAATGCTCAGATGTTCCCAATAAGGATCTGGCCCAAAAACACTTCTTAGAATATTAAACTCTGTTGTACTACCAACTATAGATTATGCATCCATTATATATTTATCTACAAATAAAACGAACTTAAAGACACTGAACCCAATTTTAAATTCATCAATAAGACTTGCTATAGGAGCCTTTCGAACCAGCCCATCCCAATATATATATATATATATACATATATATATATATATATATATATATATATATATAAAATATATATATATATATATATAAAAAATATATATATATAAAATATATATATATAAATATAAAATATATATATATATATATATATAAAATATATATATATATATATATATATATAAAATATATATATATATATATATAAAAAATATATATAAAATATATATATATAAAATATATATATATATATATATATATATATATATACATATATAAAATATATATATATATAATATATATATTTTATATATATATATATATATTTTATATATATATATATATATATATATATATATATATATATATATTTTATATATATATATATATATTTTATATTTATATATATATAATATAAATATATATATAAAATATATATATTATATATATATATATTTTATATATATATATATATATATATATATATTTTATATATATATATTTTATATATATTTTATATATATATATATATATTTTATATATATATATATATATATATATATATATATATATATATATTTTATATATATATATATATATTTTATATTTATATATATATTTTATATATATATATTTTATATATATATATATATATATATATATATTTTATATATATATATATATATATATATATATATATATATGTATATATATATATATATATTGGGATGGGCTGGTTCGAAAGGCTCCTATAGCAAGTCTTATTGATGAATTTAAAATTGGGTTCAGTGTCTTTAAGTTCGTTTTATTTGTAGATAAATATATAATGGATGCATAATCTATAGTTGGTAGTACAACAAAATATATATATATATATATATATATATATATATATATATATATATATATATATATATATAAATTAACAACAAGTCCACAACAAGTTTTTTGACCTTTTTTAATTCAATTTTTTTAGTTTTCCGAAAATACATTTTTTGTCTTTTTTATTATTAATTTCCCAACACCTAATTATTTAACAAATTACCCAATCTACCCTAAGAAAAAATATTGGTTGTTTGTGCCAAAATTATTCTCATTAACCAATTTTTAAGTACGCGCCGCTTTTTGGTAATATGCGATCCCGCGGAATCCCAATGTAGAGTAAAGAAACAGATCTCTTGGGATCGGCTTTTTTATTTAAGTGTTGCAACTTGCAAAATGCTAAACTCAGAGCACAACTTATTTATTTTTAATTAAAAAAAAAATAAATAAATATATATATATATATATATATATATATATATATATATATATATATATATATATATACATACGTATGTCTAAGGGGAGCTTAAACGAAAGATCAATAGACTTTTTAAAAGACGAAGTTGCAGAAGAGACAATATTTAAAGAAAAAGTATGAAATTTTCTGAGCAATATTGGATTTTATGTCAATTTTTTTAGTTGGAGATATGAATAATAATGATGACGCTTTTCATACAAAGTATAGTTACTCAAATCTATAATTGCAGCTTTTGTTGACAAAGCCGGCAACAGCAGGAACGATCACAGCTTTAAATTTAGTCTCCTTTATTTCCTGAGCTTATACTTTATAATTATTTTTTCCTCAGACCATTTTTTAGTTGATTTTCCCTATTTTTTTCATTTTGGCATTCCAATATCTATTTACATACATACATACATGTATAAAAATAAGTTGTCCTATGTTCATCATTTTATAATTCGAGAACCACTAAGCCGATTTACAAATTATTCACTGATGGTTTTTGTTCAGTTGGGGGTGTCACGCTCATATAAAATTTTTATTTATATGTCTATATCTTTAAAACTGTATTAGCAAGTGTTTCTAAATTTGAACCGAATAACTTTGTGGTCAATATAAGTCATCAGTGAAAAAGTTTGCGGAATTGGATAAGGGGTAGCGGGACCTTCCATACAAAGTAAATATTAATTTTTGTGTATCTAATAATAGTGAAAGCTTTTAATTTTGGTCTAAATAACTTCGTAGTCAATACCAGTGTTCTCAATTTAGTTCCTTTCGCGCTATATTTAATCGCGTTTCAACTACCGAAATGTCTTATTTTTTTCTTTAGCGCTTTTTTTTTGAAAACGCACTTGGTTAGCGCTTTTCTATTTGCAATTTTTTATACGAAACTAAATTCGGAAATACTTCCTACTCTGAAAATTATGTTATTCCGGGTAATATTTGAGCAAAAACTAATAAAAATATTGTTTTTTGAACGTATCTCAAATCTAAGGGTCCATTTTTCAAGACTTAAAGTTATTTTACGTAAAATAAAAAAAAATTATATTTTAAAGAAGAAAGCTAGTAATTATAATTACATATTTAAATACAACGTTGAACTTGCGAATTGTTATTATTAGATCCTTAAGAGATACCAAGTTGATCATAGAGCCATAACAAATTCTTTCCATCTACCTCTATAATAAATCCAATCTGGCTCTCCAAGTCATTCTATGGGAATGACTTCCAAGTAATACAACGTTGCCTCTCTTTCAATCTGTCTTCTCTAGAAATGCGCTGCCTTTCTATTCTTCTGCTTCCTTGCTAGTTTTATTCAGTCTCCATTTATGCTAAGTCGAAGTTTAGTTTCGTCAGAGTGCGCCTAACCAATTTGCTTCTCACAATTTCCTTCATTACAAGAACTTGGTGTGGTCCCCTTTCTTATCGACAGCAGTTTATGAATGTTTTAATGGAATTAATATTAATCACAACCATATTCTATAACCCGCAACCACACAAAAATAGACTTCGCATACGAGTTAAAGATATTAATTTTCGCCTTTGGAGAGATATGTGGACAACGCCATATAGCAATCAGTCGGCCAAATGATTGGTTGTCTAGGTTCAGTCTATTTCGAATATCAGCACTGGAACCGCAGGACGTGTAAAGGTGCTGCAAAAATACGGGACATCTTAAAAATTTCGGTTTCACTTAGAAATAGAGGGTTTTCTAATGTTTATGTTACGTTTCCAGGTTATACCACGTTGCAACACACAACCGAAGACAATGTTACACAACAGTGAAGAAAGAACTTAACCTTGTCTAAATCCAGCTCTAATAGGTATTTTCTTTATGTTCCACCTGAACCCAAAAGTGAAGGAAAAGTTTTTAAGTTTCGTTTTTAATTTTATTTTTTAAGTAATCGTTCAACTTGTTAAAATATCTCTGTAAAAATTGAAATTCAGTAATAGTAGCAGTTGGTATTCAATATTCCTTTATACAGCACAAAGGCAACGCGAAAGGAGCTACTCTAGTTTTGTATATATTTTTTTATTGTTCTTATTGTCAACTATTATAGTTTGCTCAAGTCTGGCAGAGTCTTCTGTAAATATCAAGTGTTTTTTAGAGATCAATAACTTAGAATTGACAACACTGCTTTATAACCGATAACCGATTTAACAGCTGATAGTTGCTTTTTGTTTAGTTTGGTTTGGCATTTGATTATGGAGAGACTTACACCAGAGCAACGCTTGCAAATTGTTGAAATTTTTTATCAAAATACTGGTTCTTTTCGTCAAACTTATAGTGCACTTCATCCATTTTATGGTATACACATTCGTCCTTGCTGCGAAAACTGGTGTTCCAAATTGCGTCTGTACTCGCCAAACATGACGGCCACATTAATGTCATTCATTCATTTCCTATTCAAAAAACCCGTTTAATTGATATTAAAAATATATTTCTTTGTTTTATTATGATTCAAACTCGTGCAACTGTAAAAAATACCATTTATATACTACGGTTTAGAGTGTGGCGTATTTGCCAAACCGTAGCAAGTGCATTTTTGTGTATTTTGTTAGAGTATGTTAAAAAATACCCAACCTTTAATGACTTGATGCTCGACCATTTGCTATTGCAGCCTGTTTCCAGAAGACGTGCGTAAAAAGACGTTTGACAAACAAGTTCAGTGACTTGTCTGTTTATATGTAAAACACAATCAAAGCACTCAATTTACAATATACATACATACATATAAATAAATTATACATATAGTAGCAAAAGCAAAGTAGTGAGCACATGTTTAGAAGTTAAACTAAAAAGTTCCTCTAATAATAAAAATATCTACGCAGTCAAATAAAACAAAAATTCTCACATCTATTCATTGTAAAACACGATAATACAAGATATACCTTTAAAATTGTTAAAGAATGACTGTCACAACAACAAATTGTGGCGATTGATTGGCCAACATAAAGTAATAATACCGGTACAAAGGAAAATGTTTGGGAAATAGAAAGAAATGCCAATGTTGTTGGTCTTCGGGGAACATGTTGGAACTATGGCAACGAATATAGAAAGATTGGAACCAAATTTCTCTTTTTGAATAATGTTGTAGAGACTATGTCAAAATGTTTTAAAAGCACCACAAATAATAAAGAGTTCTAAAAGTGTATTTAAAATATAAAGTGCGAAATCGAGCACGTGCGGTTTTTTTTAATATTTCCTTTCCTTCATTTCAGAAATTGAATTTGATACTTTTTGTTAAAGTTTTTTCCTAAAGAACTTGACAATGAATAAATGTGTGAAGTTTCGTTTTATTTGATTGCGTGTGTATATTTTTCCAGAAACATTTCAGTCTAAACATGTTCTCACTTTTGCTCGCTACTGTATGTGCTTACATACATACATACTATACATCCGTAACTTACAGTTAAACATTCGTTATGAATTGCTTGGCACATTTTGTCCAATCATCTATTGTTTCGGGAAGAACTTGCAACAATGTACCATCAATATTAAAACCGTTTCCGTACGAGAGTAAAAGTTTCAAGCTCTGGCGGATGTATTAAAGATCAAATCTTTAAAAACGACAACATATCGCATATTAAATTATATTAACAGTCACAACTCGAAGCTCACAAATGTTCAGGAGAGGCGAAAAATCGTTTTTAAAAACATGGCTTAACATGGATACTGATATAAAGTAGACAGTGAAGCAAATGAAATTTCCGTGGTGGTTAGAGTTTTGACCTGCGAACTGGTTTACTACAATAAAAGAACAACTTTGATAAACTTTGAGTGGTGACTGTTTATGAGTTAGTATGCGATATAGAGCATGTACAAATGAATTTTTTTTACGTTTTTAGTTAATTTTTTACAAAAAAAAAAAATAAAATAAATAACTAAAAAAGAAATTAGTACAATCGGACCGAAAAAGGTAAATTTATTCACGATATTTGGTACAATTTGATAACTTATTTCGCATCCCTGATTTATATACACAAAGATTAACATTAAAAAAATATAAGTTTTACTTTATTTTAACGTTTCTTCAAATAAAGATGTGTGCAAAACAACAACAATAAATTAATATCTCATTGATGAACCTTTATTTTTTATAATTTCGCTATATCTGAGCGGCATGGAATCAATAAGGCTGTAAGGATTCCGTAATGCGTTTCTAGATTTTTAAAGGGTTTGTTTTGATTTTTGAAATCTTCCTCTTCAATATTCTGAATACGTTTAAGATGGGTAATGGTGCCGGCCAATCAAGGACATGAACTCTATTCTTTTCTATAAACTCTTTGACAGACAGACGCTCTTTTTATTTTGTCGGATAAATCATTGCTGGACCAAATCTACTTTAATTTTTTTAAATACGTATTAAGTACTATGTATATGCTAGACGTTCAATATTTATCACGTGAATCGTGATCACAAAAATTTTGGGTAATTCCGTGATATTGATCTTGATCCATTAATACTGTATGCTACAGTATACAGCGTGATACTGGTTCACGCTCAGTATATACTGAATGTGTAGAAGTGCCCTAAGAAGTACATACATAATTATTTGTTGGTAATTTTTGTTTTAATAATTAAGATAAGTTTCACAAACTCTTATTAATATGTACTAATATGATATTGGTTAAGGTGGAGTGGCTTTCAGATTTATATTAAACCCATGATTAATTGCCTGTATGATTCACAGTTTTATTTATAAAAAAATGTCATTCAAGCTTTAATAATTTACACTATTTTTTTTCCTTTTTTATTGTATTTTTTGTTTATACATATATTATAGGTTTGTTAAATGTGCTATATGTAAACAACGCATTTGTCGTAGATTAAAGTGTGCAAGTTGGTTGCCAGAATCTTCTCAATGGAAATGTGAGCTTTGTAAAAAGTCGGAAGAATCACTAGCTCAAACGTCGTCATGGGTTGCTGAACAAATATCTTTTCACCAAGAAAAATGTATAAACCCTGTAAGAGCGAGAAGTGAAATCTATATACCAATTAGTGATTATAATGATAGTTCGATGCGTAAGTATAAAATTATCTGGTAACAAAAATATTACAATTACATCTATGTATGTATGTATGGTATTTATACATCCATATATAAAAATAAGTTGTCCTATGTTTGTCATTTTATAACTCGAGAAGCATTTAACTGATTTACAAACCACTAAATGCTTTGGAAAGGTATGCTTTCACTGATGGTTTTTTTTTTTAACTGAGCGGTACCACGCCCATATAACATTTTTATTTATGTATTGATGTCTTTAAAATGGTAATAGTAAGGGTTTTAAAATTTGGCTCATATAGCTTTATGGTAAGTACAAATCAAAGTGCCAAAGTGGTCGGAATTGGATAGGTGGATGTGAGGCTTCCCATATAAACTAAATATTAATTATTGTATATCTAGATAACGATAATAGTGAAAGTTTCTTAATTCTGTCCAAATAACTTTGTGCACAAATCATCAGTGAAAACATGGTCGGAATCGGACAGTGGGTATGGCATCTTTAATGCTTAGTAAATATTGATTACTGCGTTACTTAGGAACGGTAAAAGCGATAGTTTTCAATTTTTGGGTAAAGACTGTTTACTTTTGTGATGGTGTGTTTTTTCTCTACAAAATGCGTGCAATTCTTTACATTTTGCTTATGTGAAATCGTTTTATAAGTATACAACACAAAGACTCCCTGCAAGGCGGGAATGGCTAGTTTAGTTATTATATAATTATCGTTTGCATATACATAAAAAACATTTTTTTAAATATTAGTTTCTATTCAATTTTTTGTATTTTAGTTCCGTAATGGTGCCATCAGGGCTGCCAGATGAATTTTGCAGAAAATGGTAATTTTTCCGATAAATTTAAAAAATATCGTCATTTCAGTTTCGACAAATTGTCAAAGAAATCTTAACAAAACACAATCAAGTTTTTAGTGTTTCCAGTTTTTATTTACAGTACCTATACAATACATATAATAAATGATATATTTTTAATGCCTGCTTGAAGCTACGTACAAAAGAATACCTCATTTGTCAATCGATTAACTCCACTTTTAGAAATTTATTAGATAGTAATGTGAAATATGTGCTTATTTTGTTTAAAAAAAATCACATATTATTCTTGGATAATTCTCTAAGCTTTTGTTGAGGTTATTTGGCAACCATATAGAAAACTTCAATATTATGTTCGAATTTTTTCTTGCTACACTACTAAACTTCAGTTACTACTACAACTGCTTTATTCTGTTCCAGGACTTATTCTTTATTAGAGTGCGAAATACATTATCAAGCAGATGGAAACTGCATTGTAGTAGTATTAGTGAAATATTTATGTATGTTTCACACCGACAATGCTGGAAGCAAAATCAAAAAATTTTTAAATTTCTTCTGCTTGAAACAGCTGATTGAAAAGTGTATGGCGTTGCTCGATCAATTTTCATATTTTTTGCAATTTTATAGCATTAACAACATCAGAGAACGAAAAATTTGCATTTATTTTTTCTCAAAAGAAAAAGCAAATTATGAAGCTGTCGGAAGTTTATCGTTCTCTGTCTGCGCTTTGGGATGTAAAATGAGATTCTTACAACAATAGAGTTATTAAGGACCAGCAGTACTATATTTTAATGGAAGAATACAAGGAGCAAAATCCAAATACAGACAGAAAAGACTTGAAGAAAAAGTAAATTAATTAGAAGACTCGTTTGATACAAGTCTCTACAATTTTGAAGAATTGCATTTCTTGGACGATATTGCACGTAATTTTCGTCCGATAACGACATATATACTTCAAAAAATTTACAACAAAATGAATGCTTGAATACCGTATGGTAAAAGTATAAATAAACATTTCACCAATACTGCTATAATGCAGTTTCCGCCGGCAAAAATCAGAGGAAGTAAGCTAGTTGTCTCACCTACAAAGTGTTATTAATACCTTCAGAGTTGCCAATTGTCCGTATATCAAAAATCCTCATTTTGCCAAAATTTTGTTAACAAATCGTCAAATCTGGCAGCTATGGGTGCCATATTGCTTCCTACAGCCAAAAGTTCAGCAAAAACCTACACCACATATGTATTTTTATTAGATTTTAATCAGGTAAACAAGCTGGCCTTTAACCTGCTGAAAAATCATATTTTCCCCTTTTCTTTCAAAAAGTAGTTTTAGGTTTGCCTGGACAAGCCGAACTCATTTTCGTACTTGAAAAAAGCGAACTTTAGCATTCCGTCGGCACATAATGCAAAATAGCGAGGAAAATGACAAACCTTTCTCTAAGATTATTTTCTCTGACAATAAAAAAAAATATCTTATACGGTACAGTTATTGGTTGTTTAACGTATGTGGGGTATACGTTAACCATACAAAAAATTTGTATAGACGCTGTTAATAAAGCAGACTATACGCAGAAATCTAATAAGGCGTATTAGAATTAAAAATATTATGTATTTCAATTTTATTGACACTTCTCTGAATAATATAATAACTTATCTTTTCAGATTTAGAAAGTGCAAGCCAAATTGACGTTAATTCTACAATGATATCAGCCGAACAAAAACTTAAAATAAGGCAATACGTAGAGGAAATTTTGGCTGAAATATTTGGCGGTAATTTGGATACAATTGCTATAAACCAATTGTCAAAAAGTGAAAACTGTAAGTTGTCTCTTGCTATAAATTCGATTTATTTCCTTATAGCGGTTTACCTTTCAAATATCCTATATCATACAAATTTAAACTTATTGTTTAAGTCATAACGTTTTTATTATATCCTTGTTTTGCTTATTCCAATTTGATAGTTTTATCAAATTTATATTTCGATACACCATATGTATATACAGTATTAAAATACTTGCTTTATTCATAGATCTTAACTTATTTTACAAATATCACTCGAAATTGAGTAATATTTTAATAAATTTGGAAAAAGGCTTGACTTTTAATGCCTTCAAACTAGGCGGTGAGTTATTGAATACGATTTTTATGCATGTATCCGTTAAAAGTCAAAAATATTACTGCTAGAAATTGTAATTCTTATTAAGACTAGAATGAATTGAAATAACAAATTAATTATTACACACATACATACGTATTTACATATATGCATGTCTGAAGGAAGGAAAGATTAAATCTCAGATGAAACTTGGAACTTAATATCGAAAAGAAGAACCTGACATAAGCATGGACAAGGACATAAGCATGGACAAGGAAGTCTGAAAGAGTACCCATCGAATTTAACTAAAGAGGCTCAATCAGTCAATAATATTACTGCTAGAATGAGTGTCACGGGGGTAGAGGCCTGTACAGAATAACAAGGAAACTAGGACGCAAGAGCTTTACTGCCAGCAAAACACTGAAAAACAGTTACAGTAATGATATACGCAAATAGGAAGGCGGTTTCTGCCCCAGTAAAACTCAGAATTATAATAGGATAGTCGATTGTTTGGTGCTCACCACTAAGAAGTTATTAAGTATTATCCAAGCATTGTACGGTAATTCTAAATGTCGCATATTGCACGAAGACGTAATCAGCTGTCTAACATATATCAACGTAGTCGTCAAAAGCGTGATGTCCAAGGTAACCTTAACACCTAGGGGCATCACCTGGCACTTAGACAGACGGCTGGAGGGCTTGAATATACAGACATTTGTTTCCTTGTTTGCGCATTTGAGATAAAGCGAATGCAATTACAACTCAAATGTATTAAAGCCGAAACATCAATTCGTGATCTAAACATAAACATCCAAAGCAATAAGACTGAACACAACAAAATCGCGACAATTGGTACTGCAGGAATAGCAATCGAACATCGAAAACGTTCAGTCTTTATGCTACCTGGGCATTATAGTGACAATAAGCGGAGGCTCCACAGAAGATATTGTAAAAAAACTCAATGCTAGACAAGCATTCGGTCAGCTTATGGCACCAAAGTGAACAACAGTGAAGAACAGCTGCGGGAAATCTGTTGTACTGTATGGTTGTGAATAGTGGAACTCGAATAGGTGTGATGTAAATGCCCTTCAAGTAGTTATTAACAAATGCCTACATCGCAGTGAACAGTTTAATGAAGACTATCAATGAGAAGAAGCTTAACATCATTTTCTTGTTTATCAAATAAATTTGAAAGACTACAAAGAGTATGAATAGCTAGAAACTGATTAGAAATAAATACATAAATACAGAAACAATAATAATTATTATTTTGACATTTTAAAATATATTTAATGCAGTGGTCGGCACACGTTGCCTCCGAAGACGAACATTTTCGACTTTGTGCACGCATAATCGATAAACGTCAACAAAATTTATTACAAAGACCACAAAAGAGATCCAAAATTATATTTTTCTCTCAGACAATGAAAATATTCAAACTATGTACGCTTGCATGTCGAAAACATATGATTAGTTAAGTTTTGAAAATGCGATTTTTCGACCTTTTTCAAAAACCGGTTTTCGAATAATTCGAAAAGTTGCAATTTAAACAAACCGGTTTTCGGTTATAAATTCATCAAGTATCCGATTAACCGGTTCTGTTATTAAAATAAAAATCTTCTCAATTCAAGTTGCATTAGTAAATAAAATTGATATATTTTTGTCTCATGTCGTAGTTTCTAGCAACGTTCGAACATTTCTTCCTCGACACCGCAACGTTCTAATATTTCATCCAGTGATTCATTTTTTACAGCGTGTTTTGTAAGAGTTCTACTTGCCAGCGCCTACAGACTACTTGGTATAGAGTCAAGTTTTCCTTGTTGCACAACAGCGTCAATCTCATAGACATATTTAAGGTGGTGGTTAATAATTTCTGGTGTCGAAGAGCTTTTTCAGCTTAAAATTTAAGGACAATCAATATATCTAGACTTCTCCTTTCCATCAATTTCCGAATATTTTCATACTTTACAGGACATGTGTAGAAACATAAATATATGCGTCATGTATTTATTAGTGTGTGCTACTGTTGTATGTTAGATAAGACACCCGCCTACCATTCAGGTAGTTTTTAGTTCAATTACAGGCCACACCATCTGACAATTTTCAACAGCGGTCACCTCACAGCATTGCTTGCGGCTGATTTTGACTATTTACGTTTGAAAAACTTTATTAACTATAACATCTGCCGTTCGGAACTGGCGTTTGTAGGTCCCTTTCAATGAGTATAGTTGATCATCATTCTCCATATATGAAAAATTCATATTTATTTTCAGGGAATGAGAAAAAGTTTTTGTTGCATATTTTTTTGATCTACCATGGTTTTCACGTTATTTGTGCGGCGTTCAAGGTTCTCACATACAGTATAAAAATAGTATTAAATTTAGAAAAATACTTAAACGAAGAGTATATTTGCACTAAAAAATATAAAAACATATAAAAATTATACCTGTTTAAATTAACCGGTTATACTTGTTAAAATAACCGGTTTAGTCAGTATTTGAAAAATTGACATTTTAATAAAACCGTATTCGATAATATATTTGAATAACTATTCTTATTTTTATTACCTTAATCTTTAAAAACGTTTTAATTTCGCAATCGTCATTATGTAATTAAATCATTATTAATGGACCAGAAATAAACGAAATGTAGGCATTCATTGATTAAAACCTTTTGTTATCTTTTTATTCGCAGGGTTATCCACATGCTGCGGATGAAAGAATTAAATTTTAAGAATGTTCGCTTTGTGTCAACCACTGCTTTAATGTTTTTTTTATACTTTTAAACAAAGTCACTATCTCGTCTAGCACAATAACGCAATATATTTGCGCGGAATGAAGGGTACCATAAAACGTATCAGTTTCAGAGTATTGTAAAAACTGAATCTTTCAAAATGAACAGCAGGTTTAGTTGTTTGTCGCACGCCAACGTGTAAATAACGTTTTAAAAATACGACATAGTTTGACGTCTGAGTAATTTTTAAAATAATATTAAAGATAATAAAAACAAAATCGTTTGCATTTATTGTGTTTAAAGAAAAACTAACATTTAAGAATTGAAAGATAGAAAAAATAATGACAAATATTTTTTTACTTTAAAATGCACCTAAAAAACAATAACAAACTAGCTAGTTTAACAGCTATTAGCTATAGTTAGCCAGCAAATATATTCTGTTGTTGCAAAAATCAGTGTCAGATAATAAATAGTACATAATTTTGAATAGCTCAAATGACTGGACAGTTAATAGAAATCTATAGACAGTGAAACATCGATATGACGAAAAACTCAATATTACGAATGATTTCTGAAACACTTGCAAAAACATCTGAATTTTAAAGGTTTTCATACAAAAATGCATTATAGATACAATGAAAAAATTCTGATCTATAATAATGAAGTATCCATTCAAAAGCCTCTCTACAACGAAATCAGGATAAAGAAAAATTAAATATTGAGGGTTGCATAAGAAATTTTCGTAATAAACAAGAATTACATAATATTTTATTAAGATCTCGTATTTTTTCCAAATTTCGTTATAGAACGGTTTCACTGAAACATACAGCATGTATAACGAAAAAATAGCTATAAAGAACCATTTCGTCAGATTCGTTATATCAAAGTTTCACTGTATATATGTATGTTTCGCAATACAAACAAAAAACAAAAACTTATCTACGAAATAGATTATGACATCATCAGTAAGAAATTTTAAGCATGGAAGTTATGGTTATACGGGCTATAGGAGCCGAAGTTCAACATTAATTATTTTTATTTGTTTTTTGTGTTTAAGTTCTGTGACATTTAGAGTAAAGCAAGGTTTCATTTTACCTATTCTATTTGAGAACAATAATTAGGAGTTATCTCGGTTAAACCTTGCTACCATATGATATTAGCTTTACGACCAATTCGGTATTGCCTCATTTGTACTAATAAATGCTAACACGACGTTTAAAGTTTCTCGCTGACATACATATCTATCGAGATGGATGCTAATAAGAATCATTTTTTGTGGGAGATACCACGCCCACTCCCCTTGCGGAATTAAGTTGTTAACTTAATGTACGCCTTAACGATAGAATACCATGTGGAAGGCTTAAAGATTATATCGGGAATAGTTCTTAAGATATACTGTAATAGCTACTTGTTTCGTAAAAGTAGCCTATGAAGCAAAAATTGTTTTTTGCCCATTAATAGTCCCTTAGAATTCGAAAATTTACCGTTGTTCTACATATTTTATGATATGATGAATGTTAGCAAAAAAAAAAAAATTGTTTAAAAAATAAAATTCATTTTAGTGACGTGACGTTTCTTCACTTATTTTGCCTGTGTATGTTTTTGGAGTTACAATTAATAGAGATTGCCATTACACAACAGCTTGAAAGCAATCCGGATTAAAAAGTTACAATCAATCTGAATTATAGACTACAAAATGAAATGAAAAATGATGTCCGGATTACCGAAATATCCAGATGTTTGAGGTTCGGATTAACAAGGTTTTACTATATCTCTCTTTATGAATCGGACAAGTGGACACGGTACCTCGCATATTGTTTTTTGTATTCTTTTGAGAACGGTTAAGGCTAAAGTTTCTGAATCTGGTCCGAATGACTTCATAGCCAATACAATACATCAGCGAAAAGTGTTCAAGATTGAATAAGTGGACGTTTCATTTTCCATTTATACTAAATATGGAATTTTTATATGTGGAGAACAACGATTAAACCTCTGTTATCTATGCACATCAGCCAAAAGGCGGGAAATTTTGGTTAAGCGGGTATTGCACAAAAATTCTACAGTGTATTTCTAAAAGATATCATAGACTATCGTAAATGCTTAGATTAGAACCAGAAAGGTATAAAATATGGAAAAAGTGTAAAAACGAGATCTAAAATAATGTTAAGATAGGGATAGCGCAGCATGGCGGGATTAGCTAGTATTTCAATTAAAAATACACTATTGTTCTATTTATTATTTCATATATGAGAATTGGCTTATGAATACCGCGCTGGTTCTTATTCTTTAAGTTATAAAATACATTAATGCATTAAAACACAGGGTGATCACAAGCAACTATACAAAAAGTGAATTGAATACAAGACATAACAATACAAAATCTTGTGAATTCGGCAATTGTTATTTTTGATGCTCTTTGGTCGAATTCTTCTTTCCTTTCTTTTTATGACCATTACACAACAGTTTGAAAGCAATCCGGATAAAAAAGTTACAATCAATTTGAATTATAGACGACAAAATGGAATGAAAAATGATGTCCGCATTAACGAAATATCCAGATTTTTGAGGTTCGGATTATCAAGGTTTTACTATATCTCTCCTTATGAATCGGACAAGTGGACACGGTACCTCGCATATTGTTTTTTGTATTCTTTTGAGAACGGTTAAGGCTAAAGTTTTTGAATCTGGCCCGAATGACTTCATAGCCAATACAATACATCAGCGAAAAGTGTTCAAGTTTGAATAAGTGGGCGTTTCATTTTCCATTCATACTAAATACGGAATTTTTATATGTGGAGAACAACGATTGGATAAGCGGGTAGTGTACAAAAATTCTACAGTGTCTTTCTAAAAGATATCATAGACTATCTTAAATGCTTAGATTAGAACCAGAAAGGTATAAAATATGGAAAAAGAGTAAAAACGAGATCTAAGATAATAGTTAAGATAGTAATTAAGATAGGGGTAGCGCAGCATGGCGGGTTTTAGCTAGTATTTCAATTAAGAATACACTTTATTGTTATATTTATCATTTCATATATGAGAATTGGCTTATGAATACTGCGCTGATTCTTATTCTTATTCTTTTATAAAATACATTAATGCATTAAAACACAGGGTGATCACAAGCAACTACACAAAAAGTGAATTGAATACAAGACATAACAATACAAAATCTTGTGAATTCGGCAAATGTTATTTTTGACGCTCTTTGGTCGAATTCTTCTTTCCTTTCTTTTTATGACAAATTTGTTATTGATGTTTACGATTACCATATCCTAACCGTATCCTTTCTTATGTGAATAGTTCAGTGATATGTGTGTACATACATATGTACATATATTTACATACATACGTATATTAAAAATAATAATTTCAAATCGAAAAATGGCGATTTAAAAATCAATTATAAATTATATAAAAATTAATTAACATACATACATACTATACATACATATGTAAATGAGTGAATCCATAAAAAATTTTTGTTCTAAACTGAGGTTGTGAGAAGAGAAAAATTATGGGGTTTTTATTCGGACTGCTTACAGGCATTTTTGCAATTGTAGTAGTTTTAGCCATATTTGTAGTTCATGTTTTAAAATTAGGTAAAGTATTTGATGTTTTTGCATTTAGACTAAACCATATGTACATATTATATACATGCATACATAGGTATGCATTTTCATAGCCAGTTCATTTTGCACAAATATACATACTTACATACATACATACATAATTAATTTAAAAATTCTTAGTTTCAATAATATTCATTTTTGATTCAAATAAATGGCATGTGAAATTTAAAAAAAATTTTTTTAATTCATTCTTTTGTACTTAAAGGAGCTTTTACACTATTTCTCTATTGTATTATAACGGGTGATTTCTATGATTTTGTGAATGCCAAAATGCTCAGTAAGATATTTGGTCATAAATAGACTAACACACGAACAACGCTTACAAATCATTGAATTTTATTATTAAAATTCGTTCAAAAAAGAAATGTTACTTTAATATTAATTTATTATTAATTAATTTATCGTCTCAAAAAATATTTGATTCACATTTACAAATTTGTATTTCTTTTTTTTTAATTTCCGAAACACAAACAGCTTAAAGATCACCCGTTCAGATTAGACATTGAGAAATAAAGCTACTTCATGTATAGTATACCAAGAATTATAAAATAAAGATTACGATTGCGCATAGTGTCCCGTTAGATAACGTAATTTGTTTTATGTGTAAAAATTACAATTTCTTAGGAAAAATGTGTGTATCATGTGTAAGTTGGCAACCATAAAAATATGATAAAAATACTTAACTGAAGCAAATACGATATCAGAAAAAAAGTATTTTAGGTGCAAAATGTACTTATGAATAAGGTTACTGGGTCATGAAAAAATGAATATACAATAAAGAAATAAATTTATAAAAAAAATGTTTGTTACCAAATAATTTGTAGAGGAAATATAATAAGTTGTCCCACTATTATGTGCATCTATGTATAATAATAAATTAATACAAAACTAAAAACTATACAAGTTCAATTATTATTATTTAATACATGCCGCATGACGTCACATTTCCAACATGCGTAGAAAGTTTAAATTTTGTTTTCTTGATGGCGTAATCTTTATTCTATCACTCTTGATGTACATACATATACATATGTAGCTTTTAAATAAATTGTGTAAAAGTTTCTTCAGCAAATTATAATTTAAGATTCGTATTTTTAAAGTATTTTTTTTTAAATTCCTAGATTTAACAGATTTAAAAATTACCAAAAATACAACATGTGATAATAAATATGTGACCCTCGATAAAGACAGTCCTGATCTCAGTGCTGTATCTGAAGCACGTTTGCGTCAGATGATTCAAAAAATTATTGCAGAAACAATAAATTTGCCACTTTTATCAAGTTTTAATGCTGAATCGGAAATAGCACACGATACATCAGCCAAAAGGCCATCAAGAAATGGTTATTATCAAAGACATCGAACAGAAAGATATTTTGAACCAAAAATCTATCAAGATCTTCTAGCAACGGCAGTCTTAAATAAGGTAATCTAGTTTTTACGTTCAAAATAAATAGTTACAAAAAAATTTTAATTCTTATTTCTTAATACTATATATGTAGTGTATCATACGAGTATGTGTCATAATTGCAATAGAAAACGTAAATAAATCATATCCTATTGGCTAGACTAAATACTTAATTTTGTAACATATTGATTATTGTTTAAAATATTCTATTGAAATGAAATAAACAAGTTGTATGTATAATTATTTTTAAGCCAATGAATGCACTTGTTGAAACACACAAAACATTCGATGTTTATTTTTTAAATAACCAGAAAACTAAAACAATAATAAATAGCCAAAGAAAAACTTGGAATAATTCAAATCGACTTACATAACGAGTATGCATACTGGCGCCTTTAACTGGGTCTTTGATGTGTTATGTTTGACTTAGTTTTTTTTTACCACCTTTAAGCACTTGTAGTCTTTCCTTCCGGAAAATTTTTCATATGAAAAACAATTTTCTAATAACATAGTTTTTAGTTGACATACCACTTTGAAGGCGTAAAGACGTGTAGGAATTGTTAAACTTAAACAAAAACTTTCATTTTTCCAATAAAAAAAAGCAGAACGCTTCTTAAAGTTAATGTTTCAAACAGAGATTTTATTGCCGTTATTTTGAACATCATGGATTTAAATGAAAATGTAATTCACTAATAAAAATGTTGTCTTATTTTAAGCGGTGTAAACACAAAAAAATAAATAAATAAATAAATAATAATAATAATTTTTTTTTATATATTTTTTTCTACTCAGATTGTCGATACGAAGTTAAACAGGGATCAGGACAAAAACCTTAATACTGAGGAAAAGAGTGGTGAAAATATGAAGGTTGACATTGGACAGGCAGACTTAGACTTAGAAAATAATTTAAATATTGAAAACCTGTCGACAACATCTGGAAGTTCTGTTGAACCACGAAGTGATTTTAGCTACAGTGATGTGGATCATATTCTTAATGTAAGATTAACACCAATTTCGAATTCATTAATAGAATTTAAATGAATAAAATTTGGTTTTTAGGCAAATGAAGAAAAATCTTTTGAATTACTGCACAACATTGAACAGGATGACTCTGCCGTTAGTGACTATTTGCCATCCCACAGAGTTTCTTTACCAGATCTTATGGCAGTGCCTACAGAATCGGAAGATGGTAAGTAAATGAAATTTGATACTTAAATTACAAACAAGTACTAAATGTTTAGAAGGCATTTACTAAAAAAAAAAAAATCTGAAATATGAAAAATGCAAATATTGATTTCTTTATATGATTGGCTAGTCATTTTCTTGCATATTGAAGCAGATAGATGATGTTGTAATTTTTTGGCCAAGTTAAAAGGTCTTCAAATTTTATAATTCAAAGTTTGTAAATTTGATTTCATTTATTTATTGTTCTTGAGGGTAGATTGTAAATTTAAAAATAGATAAAAAAATAATTTTAAATTTAGATTATTAAAAATATTTTATTGTTTTTAGCATGCGTTCAATATAATATAATAAAAAAATCAATATATCGCACACTAAATCATGAACTGTCACAATTCAAAATTTGTAAATGTTCAGGAGAGACAAAAAAGTATTTCTAATAACGTGGTTGTTATTATATAGACAAGTTGAGTTCCACAGTGAAGTTAATTGCCTTAGAAGACAATTTACTTAATTTTCGTTTAATTTTGTACAATAACTTTGCAAATAGGAGGTAATTTTGAGTTGTAACTGTTTGATTGAAAATTTAGTTGAACTTTTTTCAATGAATAATTGGTATTATAACTAATTATGCCTTTTTAACGGGAAATGTGTTTTGATTAACTTAAAAATGTTTTCATTATTAGCGTCACAAATCGAAATAATACTATTTATGTGAACGAAAATTATTCAATTACACATAAGCTCACTGTCACAACGAAAACTAGTACTCTCTACTCGATAATGTACAAGCGTCACAAGTAACATAAAAACAGACAACAATACTTTATCATGTAAGGGAGATAGTGATGGAAACAACATTTAGGTGATCGTTAGAGATTTGATCTGTGAATTGATATACGGAAAAAAGCGATTTTGATGAATTTTGAGTTGTGACTGTTCTTGATTTAGTGTGCGATATGAAGAGGAAAGGCTATATAATTTTATTTTTGTCGTTTATTTCAGACTATTTGTCAGTAACATCGAGTGCTATTGAAGATGGTACTTGGGAAAAAAATTGGTTATTCAGAAAGAAAAAGCATCACTTAAGCGGTTCTGCTACGATAAGTAGTGTAGGAATGTTAGTACCTGATCCTACGGAAGACATTCGCGCCCAAATCGGGGATAAAACTGCAGATGAAGTAAGCGATTTGTCAGAATTGGGCTCAGATACTGATGACTCATTGGATATTTTACAGACGAAGTTAGATCCAATAAATTATCGTTTAATTAACAAACACTTAATAGGAGGTGATAACGATAAAATGGTTTTAGATGAACTTATTGAACGTAGTAACATAGCTTCGAAAACTTTGCCAACAAAGCGGGAACCATTGGTCATACATGCGAATACATTGAATGAACATGTTGAAAATGCTTCAACTGAGGACGAAACCGCAAATAATAGCGTTAATCAACAAAAAAATTATCTGCACGTTGATAATTGTGACAATACAAAATCAAAGTCACCTCCAATCGATTTGAAAGATACATACGGCTGTTCAGTAGAAGGTATGTACAAAACTGTATTTTAAAAATCCTCTTAGTTAAGGCCCCTGTTAAATTTAGTTCTGTTTATATCATTTAGCTTTCATTTAGTATGGCTAAAAAAAACATTAAAAATGCGTACCATTGTAAGGATAAAATGAAAATAGAAACTATCAATTCCCCTCGATTTACGTATCTATGCATGAGTGTTGGGATTTTTTCGTAAATGACAGTTTATACGACGTTTGTCGTTTGTATTTTTCTAGCCGATGACGATTTTTCTGAAGCTGATGGGTGTACTGGCTTTAGTACCATAGAAGTTGAGGAACGTTCTCCACGTACACCTTCAGTAGTTGAAATGTTAGCTGCTATGGCCTTAGGCCCAATGTTGGCTGTGCCTGGAGTTGATCAGCTACCAGCACTGACTATTTCAGAGTTAAACGCTTTAAATGATCTTAAAGACTTGGCGTTAGCTCAAATTCAATCGCATTCATTAGATTTAGTTCCACACAATTTAGAAGTAATACCAGAAGAAACAGGGGACGTAATGCATTTAACAGAAAGTGAACCTGATTTTTGTTCTAAAGATTTACTTATCACTTCAAAACAAATAGGCGCAGAACACCGTGAACCTCTGGAGCATGTGTTCAAGCCAGAGACAAGCGACAATGTTAACAATGCTCTTAATATAGAGATCAAAACGAATTCTTTTTCAATAAACTCTTCAAATGAATCAACAGTTTCAGAAACACTTACCCACGCTGCTTTAGACAATTTAAATACTAAAATTATACCATTTGATTGCACAACGTCAGTTTCGCATTCATCACACGAAGGTATTGAAAAGCAAGATCAGCATGATCTTCCTCGTAACTATAAGGCTGCGTCAACCTGTATAGATATAGAGAAACTAATTTTAAAACCATCAAATGTCACAATTAATCAAGACTTTATCAAAAACAATTCTAATTGCCAAAAAATTACAAAATCAATTGATGAAAAGAATGATGAACAAACTTTCGCTATGGAATGTGAAAAATATATGGGGAAGCTAATTATTGGAAAAGAACATGAACACATTTCCGAGCCTATTTCAAGTGTTGGACGTCCTGAGTTTAAAAAGCAAACAAACGATTTAAGAACCAAAATTGATATTCAAATTAAGAACATAATTCCACAGGAACCAGAAATAAACTTTCAAAAGGGGGATGAATCTACTACAAAACCGATTTACAATGAAGACGCCGAATCTCCATTATTAGAAGATCAAGTTCAAGTACTGCAAACCACTACTGCTTCTTTGATAGAAGATACTGAACCAAAAGACTATAAAACAAATTCTCAAAATAAAGTGATTCAGTGTCCAGAAATTATTGAAAATGAATTTCAAAACCAAAAGGAAAATATTCAGAGGGAAGAAACTACAGTGCTGAACACAATAACTGAACATTTCAAAGATGATGGAATAATATTTTCGGACAATGAACAAAACATTGAAAATAAAGGCAATAAATTGAAATTGTGGAGTAACGGGTGCGATGAACTCATGGAATCACAACAACAAAATGCTGATATGGAAAGTTTACCATTAAATAATGAAGTTATTAACCTTTCGAACAATAATAATTTGCAAAGAAATAAAATCATACCGCAGAATACTGCTACAAGCATTAAATATATCCGGGAATCTGAATTAATATTATCACAAGAACAAGCTGATGAATTCCAAGAAGCAAATATCGAAATTTTAATTCGAAATTATAGAGTAACTGCATTGCAAAGTATCACTCACTCTCAATCAAATGAAATTGAACCCCAAAACACAAACGCAGACATTAAAAGAGTTGAAAAATATAAATTATTATTGCCGGATAATCGGAATATTGAAAACAAGCAAGCAAAGAATCAATCAAATAAAATCGAACCTCAGACAGCAGATGAAAATATTAAAAAAGATGAACTAAAGCTATCGGATAATCAGAATATTGAAAGTATGGAATCACAAGTTAATGTCAATAAATTCACAAAAGCTATTAGCGATTGTCCGATTTCAAAATATGAAGATACTAAATTCAAAGACATTATTAATTCTCAATCAAATAAAATTGTACCTACGAACATAGACCCAAACATTGGAAAAAATGAGATAATTGAAAATACGGAATCACACCAGGAAACTATTATCGAATGCTCAATTCCAAACAATACAGCTACTAAACTGCAAAGCAAGATTAATACGGAGTCAAACGAAGTACCTCAAAACACGGATTTGAATATTCATGACGTTGCGAAAACTAAATTAAAATTATCGGATAATGGGAATATTGAAGATACGAAGTTACAATATCAAGTGAACGAATTCCAAAAGAATGTTGTCGAATGCGCAATTTCAAATAATAAAGCTAATGAATTACAAAACACTGTTTATTTTGAATCAAATCAGAACATGCCACTAAATACAGCTGCGAATATTGATAACGATGATCGAATTATTAAAAAAACGGAATCACAAAATACTTTTGTCGAATGCCTAACTTCAAATGATGAAGTTGTTAAATTGCAAAGCTATATTAATTCTGAATCGAATGAAATTGTATCGGAGAGCATGTGTATAAGCCCTAAGAATGTTGAGAAAACTGAAATAAAATTGTTGGAAAACGTGGATGTTGAAAGCGCAAAAGCTCAAGATCAAGTAAATAGATTCCACGAACCAATTGTCGAATGCCTAACATCAAATAATAAAGCTGCTGAATTGCATATCACTATTAATTTTGAGTCTACTGAAACCGTGTCGCAGAATACAGACACAAACAATGATAATGTGCAAGAAAATGAATTTCACAAATTAATTATCAATTGTCCAATATTAAAAAATGAAGATAGTAAGCTGCAAAGCACTATTAATTCTCAATCAAATAGGAATATGCTGAAGAACGCTGATGCAAACACTCACAATGATGAGAAAACTAAAATGAAATTGTCGAATTTGTGTGGAAATACTGAAAATACAGAATCAAAAGATCCATCTATTGAATTTCAGAAGACTATAGACCAATGTCGAGTTTCAAATGTTGAAGTTAGTGAACCGCAAAGTACAATTAATGTTGAATCAAATCAAAACGTGCCAAAATACTCAACAACGAATTCTGATAACGATGAGAAAGCTGAATTGAAATTGTCGGATCATATCCATATTGAAAATACAGAATCAAAAGATCAAGTATATGAATCCTTTAAAACTATTTTCGAACATCAAGTTTTTAATGCTGAAGTTACTGAATTAAAAACCATTAAAATCGTACCGCAGAATACAGACATAAACATTGAAGAGAAAGTTGATGATAAATTACCTGATGATAAAAATGTTGAAAGAACGGAATCAAAAGATCAAGAAAAAAGAATGCTGAAAACTATTGCCGAATGTTCACTTACAAATAATAAAGTTTCGAAATCACTTAACACTATTAGTTCTGAATCGTTTGAAATAGAACCGCTAAACACTGATAAACATTTTGCCAACGTGACGAAAGCCTCTAAATTGCAAAGCACTGTTAATTCTCAGTTAAATGAAAACATGCCGAAAAACATAGCTACGATCATTGATAACGACAAGCAATTTAAATTGAAATTGACAGTTGATGGAGATATTGCAAACACGAAAGATCAAGATCAAATAGAAGACTCCCATTCAAATGTTGAAGTTTCTAAATTGCATAGCACTAATAGTTTTGATTCAAAGAAAAATCTGCTGGATAACATAGTTACAGATATTGCTAACGATGAGAAAGCTGAATTAAAATTGTCTGATGACAAGAGTTTTGAAAACATGGAATTTCAGGATCAAGTAGATGAATCCCGAAAGACTATTGTCGAATGTCTAATATCAACTGACGAAGCTAATAAATCGCAAAGCACTAATAATCCTGATTCGATGGCAAACGTGCCAGAGAACATTGCTAAATATGAGGAAGCTGAACTAAAATTGTCTGATGATAGGAATGTTCAAAACAAAGAATTTCTAGATCAAATAGATGAAACTATTGTCGACCGTCTAACTGCAGCTGATGAAGCCACTAATAACTCCGATTCGAAGGCAAACGCGCAGGTGAACACAGTTACAGATATTGTTAACGACGAAAAAGCTGAATTAAAATTGTCTGATGAAAAGAAAGTTGAAAACATGGAATTCCAGAATCAAGTATATGAATGTCAAAAAACTATTGTCAAATTTCTAATATCATCTGACGAAGCTAATAAATTGCAAAGTACCACTAATCCTGATTTGAAAGCAAACGTGCCGGAAAACATTGTCAACGATGAGAAATCTGAATTAAAATTATGTGATGGCAGGAATGTTCAAAACAAAGAATTTCAACACCAAATAGATGAATCGCAAGAAACTATTGTCGAATGTCTAATATCAGCTGATGAAGTTATTAAATTGCAAAATAGTAATAATTCTGATTCGAAGACAAACGTGACGGAGAACATTGCTTACGATGAGAAAACTGATTTAAAATTGTCTGATGATAAGAATGTTCAAAACAAGGAATTTCACGATCAAGTAGATGATTCGCAAGAAACTATTGTCGAATGTTTAATTTCAGCTGATGAAGCCACTAATAACTCCGATTCGAAGGCAAACACGCATGTGGACACAGTGACAGACACTGTTAACAACCAAAAAGCTGAATTAAAATTGTGTGATGATAAAAATGTTAAAATCATGGAGTTTCAGAATCAATTGGTTGACTGCCGAAAGACTACTGTCGAATGTCTAACATCAACTGATGAAGCTAGTAAATTGCAAAACACTTATTGTTCTGATTCGAAGGCAAACGCGCAGGTGGACACAGTGACAGACATTGTTAACGACGAAAAAGCAGAATTAAACTTGGCTGATGAAAAGAAAGTTGAAAACATGGAATTCCAGAATCAAGTAGATGAATGCCAAAAAACTATTGTCAAATTTCTAATATCAACTGACGAAGCTAATCAATTGCAAAGTACCACTAATCCTGATTTGAAAGCAAACGTGCCGGAGAACATTGTCAACGATGAGAAATCTGATGATGGGAATGTTCAAAACAAAGAATTTCAAGATCAAATAGATGAATCGCAAGAAGCTATTGTTGAATGTCTAATATCAGCTGATGAAGTTATTAAATTGCAAAATAGTAATAATTCTGATTCGAAGACAAACGTGACGGAGAACATTGCTTACGATGAGAAAACTGATTTGCAATTGTCTGATGATAAGAATGTTCAAAACAATGAATTTCACGATCAAGTAGATGATTCGAAAGAAACTATCGTCGAATGTATAATTTCAGCTGATGAAGCCACTAATAACTCCGATTCGAAGGCAAACGCGCATGTGCACACAGTTACAGACATTGTTAATGACGAAAAAGCTGAATTAAACTTGTCTGGTGATAAAAATGTGGAAATCATGGAATTTCAGAATCAATTGGTTGAATGCCAAAAGGCTATTGTCGAATGTCTAACAGCAACTGATGAAGCTAGCAAATTGCGAAGCACTAATAATTCTGAATCGAAGGCAAACGTACCGGATGATAGAGTTACAAACATTGTTAACGATGAGAAAGCTGAATTAAAATTGTCTGATGATAAGAATGTTAAAAAAAAAGAATTTCAAGATCAAATTGATGAATCGCAAGAAATTATTGCGAAATGTATAATTTCAGCTGATGAAGCCACTAAATTGCAAAGTACTAATAACTCCAATTCGAAGGCAAATGCGCCGGATAACACAGCTACAGACACTGTTAACGATGAGAAAGCTGAATTAAAATTTTCTGATGTTAAGAATGTTCAAAACAAAGAATTTCATGATCAAGTAGACGATTCCCAAGAAACTATTGTCGAATGTCTAATTTCAGCTGATGAAGCCACTAATAACTCCGATTCGAAGACAAACGCGCAGGTGAACACAGTTACAGACATTGTTAATGACGAAAAAGCTGAATTAAACTTGTCTGGTGATAAAAATGTTGAAAACATCGAATTCCAGACTCAAGTAGATGAATCCCAAGCGACTATTGCGAAATGTCTAATATCACCTGACGAAGCTAATAAATTGCAAAGTACCAATAATCCTGATTCGAAAGCAAACGTGCCGGAGAACATTGTCAATGATGACAAATCTGAATTAAAATTATCTGATAATAGGAATGTTCAAAACAAAGAATTTCAAGATCAAATTGATGAACCGCAAGAAACTATTGTCAAATGTCCAATATCACCTGACGAAGCTAATAAATTGCAAAGTACCAATAATCCTGATTCGAAAGCAAACGTGCCGGAGAACATTGTCAATGATGAGAAATCTGAATTAAAATTATCTGATGATAGGAATGTTCAAAACAAAGAATTTCCAGATCAAATTGATGAATCGCAAGAAACTATTGTCAAATGTCTAATATCACCTGACGAAGCTAATAAATTGCAAAATATTAATAATTCTGATTCGAAGACAAACGTGATGGAAAACATTGTTTACGATGAGAAAACTGATTTAAAATTGTCTGATGATAAGAATGTTCAAAACAAACAATTTCACGACGAAGTAGATGATTCGCAAGAAATTATTGTCGAATGTCTAATTTCAGCTGATGAAGCCACTAATAACTCCGATTTGAAGGCAAACGCGCAGGTGAACACAGTTACAGATGTTGTTAATGACGAAAAAGCTGAATTAAACTTGTCTGGTGATAAAAATGTTGAAAACATGGAATTCAAGAATCAAGTAGATGAATGCCAAAAGACTATTGTCAAATGTCTAATATCAACTGACGAAGCTAATAAATTGCAAAGTACCAATAATCCTGATTCAAAAGCAAGCGTGCCGGAGAACATTGTCAACGATGAGAAAACTGATTTTAAATTGTCTGATTATAAGAATGTTCAAAACGAAGAATTTCACGATCAAGTAGATGATTCGCAAGAAACTATTGTCGAATGTCTAATTTCAGCTGATGAAGCCACTAATAACTCCGATTCGAAGACAAACGCGCAGGTGAACAAAGTTACAGACATTGTTAATGACGAAAAAGCTGAATTAAACTTGTCTGGTGATAAAAATGTTGAAATCATGGAGTTTCAGAATCAATTGGTTGAATGCCAAAAGACTATTGTCGAATGTCTAACAGCAACTGAGGAAGCTAGCAAATTGCGAAGCACTAATAATTCTGATTTG
Source organism: Wohlfahrtia magnifica (assembly GCA_023159175.1). Classification (NCBI taxonomy): domain Eukaryota; kingdom Metazoa; phylum Arthropoda; class Insecta; order Diptera; family Sarcophagidae; genus Wohlfahrtia; species Wohlfahrtia magnifica. The sequence goes on along the minus strand of JAKWBJ010000505.1, from coordinate 194,480 downwards.
AAGGCAAACGTACCGGATGATAGAGTTACATATATTGTTAACGATGAGAAAGCTGAATTAAAATTTACTGATGTTAAGAATGTTCAAAACAAAGAATTTCATGATCAAGTAGACGATTCGCAAGAAACTATTGTCGAATGTCTAATTTCAGCTAATGAAGCCACTAATAACTCCGATTCGAAGACAAACGCGCAGGTGAACAAAGTTACAGACATTGTTAATGACGAAAAAGCTGAATTAGACTTGTCTGGTGATAAAAATGTTGAAATAATGGAGTTTCAGAATCAATTGGTTGAATGCCAAAAGACTATTGTCGAATGTCTAACAGCAACTGATGAAGCTAGCAAATTGCAAAGCACTAATAATTCTGATTCGAAGGCAAACGTACCGGATGATAGAGTTACAAATATTGTTAACGATGACAAAGCTGAATTAAAATTTACTGATGTTAAGAATGTTCAAAACAAAGAATTTCATGATCAAGTAGACGATTCGCAAGAAACTATTGTCGAATGTCTAATTTCAGCTGATGAAGCCACTAATAACTCCGATTCGAAGACAAACGCGCAGGTGAACACAGTTACAGATGTTGTTAATGACGAAAAAGCTGAATTAAACTTGTCTGGTGATAAAAATGTTGAAAACATGGAATTCAAGAATCAAGTAGATGAATGCCAAAAGACTATTGTCAAATGTCTAATATCAACTGACGAAGCTAATAAATTGCAAAGTACCAATAATCCTGATTCAAAAGCAAGCGTGCCGGAGAACATTGTCAACGATGAGAAAACTGAGTTAAAATTGTCTGATGATAAGAATCTTCAAAACAAAGAATTTCACGATCAAGTAGATGATTCGCAAGAAACTATTGTCGAATGTCTAATTTCAGCTGATGAAGCCACTAATAACTCCGATTCGAAAGCAAACGCGCAGGTGAACACAGTTACAGACATTGTTAATGACGAAAAAGCTGAATCAAACTTGTCTGGTGATCAAAATGTTGAAAACATCGAATTCCAGAATCAAGTAGATGAATCCCAAACGACTATTGTCAAATGTCTAATATCACCTGACGAAGCTAATAAATTGCAAAGTACCAATAATCCTGATTCGAAAGCAAACGTGCCGGAGGACATTGTCAATGATGACAAATCTGAATTAAAATTATCTGATGATAGGAATGTTCAAAACAAAGAATTTCAAGATCAAATTGATGAATCGCAAGAAACTATTGTCGAATGTCTAATATCAGCTGATGAAGTTATTAAATTGCAAAACACTAATAATTTTGAGTCGAAGGCAAACGTACCGAAGAATACAGTTACAGACACTATTAATGATGAAAAAGTTGAACGAAAATTTTTTGATGATAAAAATTTTGAAAACATAGAATTCCATGATCAAAATGTTGAATCCCTAAAGACTATTGTCGAATGTCAAACAGCAACTGATGAAGCTAGTAAATTGCAAAGCACTAAACTTTCTGGCTCGAAGGTAAATGTGCAAGATAACACAATTGCCAACATTGTTAACTATGACAAATCTAAACTAAAATTGTTTGACGAAAGGAATGTTGAAAACAAAGAATTCCAAGATCCAATAGATGAATCGCAAGAAACTATTGTCGAATGTCCAATTTCAGCTGATGAAGTCACTAAATTGCAAAGCACTAATAACTCCGATTCGAAAGCAAATGCCCCAGAGAACATAGTCACAGACATTGCCAACGACGAGAATGCTAACTTAAAATTGTCTAGTGATAAAAATGTTGAAATCATGGAATTTCGGAATCAAGTGGATGAATTCCAAAAGACTGTTGTCGAATGTCTCATATTAACTGATGAAACCATTAAATTGCAAAGCACTTATAATTTTAATTCGAAAACAAACTTTCCGGAGAATATTGTTACCGATGAGAAAGCTGAATTAAAATTATCTGATGTTAAGAATGTTCAAAACAAAGAATTTCAAGATCAAATAGATGAATCGCAAGAAGCTATTGTCGAATGTCTAATATCAAATGATGAAGCCAATAAATTGAAATGCACTAATAACTCCGATTCGAAGTCAAACTCGCCGGATAACACAGTTACAAATATTGTTAACGATGAGAAAGCTCAATTAAAATTGTCTGGTGACAAGAATGTTCAAAACATAGAATTTCAGAACCAAATAGATGAATCCCAAAAGACTATTGTCGAATGTCTAACTTCAGCTGATGAAGTTACTACATTGCGACGCACTAATAATGCAATTACGAACAATGATGTTACAGAATCACAAACAACAAAATTACAGAACTCTGATGCTAAAGTGGTAAAAGCTGAATTAAAATTCTTGGATGATGCGAACAGTGAAAGTACGGAATCAAAGTATAAAGTAACCGAATTACACAAATCTATTGTCGAATACTCTGATTCAGATAATAAAGTTCATTGCGAGTCTACTGGTATTGTTTTGGCAATCACAGGTACGAACATTGATAACGATGGAAAAGTTGAATTGAAATTTTCGGCTGAGAATATTGAAAATACTGAATCTCAAGATCAAGTAAACGCATGTCAATTAACTATTACCGAACTTCCAATTTCAAATGATGAAGTTACTCAATTGCAAAGCACTACGAACATAGATAATGATAAGAAACTTAAATTGAAATCGTCGGATGATGGGATTATTAAAAATACGGAATTTTCAGATCAAGTAAGTAAATTCAAAGACACTGTTGTCGAATATGCATTTATAAGTAATGAAGTTACAAAGTTCCAGTCTGCCATGAACTTTCAATCATTCGAAGACGTACCGCAGTACAAGGATACAAATATTGGTAATATAGAGAAAGCTGAACTAAAATTTACGGGTAATCAAAAAGTTGTAAGTGTGGAATTACGTAATAAAGTAAATGAAATTACTAATGTAATCGTAACACAGAACTCAGATACATACAATAAAAGTTTCGGAAAAGCCGATTTGAAATTGTTTGAACTTGATATGTTTAAAAATAGAGAATCTAAGGATCGAGTTAATGAATTGCAAAACACTTTTGTCGAATATCAAATATCAAATAATGAAATTACAGAATTTCAATGTAACATGGGTTCTCAATCATATGATATCCTTTCGCAAAAAACTGACTTAAAATTGTTGAATGGTAGAAATGTTAAAAGAAAGGAATCAATTGATCAACTAACTGAACTGCTAGAAACTGAACATAATAATTCAAGTTTACTTACAACACAAACTGCTGATCTACACTATACAACGGCTTACCCAACAAAATCCAATTTTGATTTTTCAATAACTGAAATTAATACAAGCCATGAAGAAACTTCAGGCAGTGTTTTTAAAGACCAATTTTCAATAGATGACACTCCAACATTAACAAGACAATGCACAGTCGTTGAATTTAAAGACACTAACAATTTTGTAGAAGAAAATATAAAACCCACCGTTCTGAATCCATCAAATTCATTTGCAAACACTAATAAAGGTAAAACTAAATTTCTTAAGAAATTGCGTCGGCAATATAGAGTGTTAGACACAACACCGAGTTTTGAAGATGTCAGCCCTCAGATGACGACACAGACTATTCAATCGAGTACCTCTAATCAAAATTATATTAACGACAAAAGTTTTTTAGCTGCGCTTGAAAACCGACGACGACGAACTCTACTCATGCATAGATTTTTAGATACTCTTGATTTATCTTGTTCTGTTGACAATAGTATAGAGAAAAATCATAATCATGATGCCTTTCATGAAGCACTACCCAAAGAAAATATTGTTTATTCGGAAGAGTTTTCTGATCTCTATTCTTACAATAGTGCTCATAATGACAGTAGAAGTGATTCGCTTAGTTTTGAAATAAATGAGTCTCAATCGATTTCATATAATTTCATAAATAATATTCTTTTCTCAGATCAAATAAGCCATGACTCTTATCCGAATAATAATAGTCGAACAACTACTGTTGAGGATTACATTGATTACAATGATCAAAAGGAGTTTTCAAATAATTGTATAGATAATAGCCTTGTTGCCGCCACAACTATTAATACTATTACTACCACCACAACCACGTTCACTGAACTTATTCCTATTAAAAGTACTAACAACCTAACAATTACTAACTTCAATCATGACATCGAAGTAAACTTGCCTATAATGCATAATACTACTAATAAGAGTCCTAACGAGTTACTAACAAGCGCAGTCCAAAACAAAGATGTTTCTGCCTCTTGTTTTCCAACTGCTCGAAAGATCTTAAACGGCTGCATGCATGAGCATCAAATTATTCTTGACAAAACTATTATTAACGATGGTGATGGTGATAATGGAAATAAATGTGAGGATGACGATAGCAACGATGATTTAAGTTTATTACGCCATTTTTTACCAGGTACTAATTTTTAAAACTCTATGGCCATTTTCATAAACTCGGTGTGGGTGATTGTATAATTTTAAGTAATAATTATAATTTACATATTTTGTATAAAATACGTACGTGTATACCATAAACACCATATATTAAGCTTATTGGAGAAACCTATAGCTAAGTAAATACAATATATTCGCTAATTTATAACTTGGTAAGTTAGTAGCGCTTTCAACATTGTTTTTTCTTTTGCGAGACGTAGAGTTTTATTATTTTATTAATTTACCAGCTGCATACGTTCAAATATTATCTTTTTTTTGTTTTTGTTTTTTTTTTGTTTTTGTAGTATAATTTTTGTGTTTTTGACTTATTAAGCTTGGAAATATTGCAAGAATGCTAACATCTTTGAACATTTATACGAACCCTTACTACTTAGCTTAATAATAATTCATAACGAGCTATATTAACAAACTTTGTATTTTCTAAAAATAATCTATGTTACAACGTAATGTGCATGGTTTGAAATAAAAAACTCTAAAGATTTGAATCTTTATCAAACCTAACAAAAAATATTAAAAATAATTAATAGAATGTTAACGCTGATGAATTTATTAAAAAAAATTAAAAAAATTAAACGATAGAATAATCCAGTATGTACGATGTACATACATACATACATATATATATCAATTATAAGAATAAAATTTTTTGTTTTGCGAAATATTCTTCACAAGTAAAAATACTGTTATGTTTTTTACCTTTTTAAAAACGTGTTTTTTCGAAGTTCGTAGATTATAATTAAAATAAGTTTTGTGTTTGGTTTTAATTAAAAATCCTTTATTCAACACAGTTATGTGCACCACTGCTTGTAATCTTTTTACAGGCAATAACAATTTTTATTCTTAATTACTCTGCCTGTTATGGGTGGCGTGGTGAGGTGGTTAGTGCGCACGCATAACAACACAAACGACCCAGGTTCGATCCCCAGCAGAGGACATGACGAAGATAAAATTTAATTGTGGTTTCGAATGTTTAATAATAAAAAAGGCTTCAACTTCTTGCCTTCAGACGACTCCATCTAAAAACAAAATAAAGAAAAAGCCCACCTGACCCTTCTCGCATACCCCTGGCGATGTTGACAAACATCAGACGAATGATTAGGAAAAACACGCCACACCTACTGGGAAAATATTACAATGCTAAAGTAAAGATCACCACCAATTAGTTAGCAAGGATCTTTATCAGGAAGCTACATTAATCATCTACTTAGCTTGAAATATCAAATTGATTAAAGAAACTGGAAACAAAGCAATGCTTTGTGGAAAGCCATATGCTCTCCCGAGGAGTGACGGGAAAAAATCTGTCTGTTTACAACTTTGTAAACAACAACAATTACTCGACAGATCTTTCTTCCTAAAGATCTTCCAACCCGATCGTAGTTATAACTTAGGTTCGATCACAACCTTTTCAACCAAAGGTTATCCACACTTAAGTCTCTTTACTGAGTTACCCCCAGCTAAACTGGTTTTTATTTTACTTCACTACTGGCTTCACGAGTTTACTCCTTATAAACTCTCTTCACACCAATAACACATTCGTACGTATAGTTGTTCTTGCAGCTTTTGTTTATTTATTTTAGCGATGTAATAAACGCTGTGGTGCCCAACCTTATTTTCGTAACAATACATATATAATTAATAGGCCAACACATTTCTTTGTACCCCTTTCACGACCGTTCTACTTCACAGATACATATCTGTATAGATATGCACAATATTAATTTTATTTAAATCGATGGTCAAGTACTTTGGTGGTAAAACGACTATAAAAAAATTTGTTGTGTACCCTGTAGGAAGTCATACACATTTTTAAGTAACTACTAACTGGTTTTTAAATAAGCACATCTAGTTGCTTAAGTGACTTTTTTCCTTGTCGCCAATTGCAAAGATAAAATTGCCGTTAAAGTTTTTGGCAATTTCCCTTTCAGAGATAATGGTAAAAAAGGACAAAAAGTTAAAAAAATAATAATAATAAAAGTAGAGAAAAATACGAGCACCCTCGAGGGTGCTAATTGGAAAAACATCCTTAAATGCCACATTGTTTTTTTCCTGGCGAACAAGGCTTTCAATCTGAACTTTTTGGGTAGACAATACTGCCATTATAACTTCAATTTGCGTTTGAATCATTTTTTGAGATCCTTAATTTTACCTTTAAATGTTTATATAAAAAATGTGATATTTTTTAGACAATAAATATTTTAATCTTACCTGTCATTTCTAAAAATTTCGCATCAAATTGCTTTAAAACTTCGGATGAACATTGGCAAGTCGCCTTATCTGTTAAATACGATTAATTAAGTAATTAGGCATAGTTTTATAATTGTACAAGATACTTACCAATAGTGCTTACATAAATTTCGTCACAATGTTTAAATAAATGCGAAACCCTTTCTAATTGTTTTAAAATACCAAAATGGGGGTATAACCCAGGAGATATTTGTGATACGATTAAACAATCACTTTTCTTAAAAAATGCATTAGCACTTAATGATACATCTAAGCCTTCTTCTTTTAAAATTGCCAAGAGTTCATCAAAACTTTTACGCGATGGCTTATTTCTATCATACCATTCTCGCAGTTGTTCACGTAGAGATTGTCTTTTTGGACTACAACTAAGATAATTATTTTCCACATCGTCGACACAAAAATTGCTTGCAACTTTTACCACTTCCATTGCTACTGGAGCACGTTCTTCATTATTCTCATTTCTTAATTTCTGTACATATTTTTCCTTTTCTGCTTTTATTTTACGCTTTAAATGCCTTTTATAACACTATCACTTTTATAATATTTCAATATTTTATTAATTTTATCACGTTTAATATTAAAATTAAACAATTACCTCAAAAACCTTATTTGACACTGACATCATGGCCAGTACTAAAGTAGTACTAAATTTAAACAAAATAACCAAATTGAATAAAAAAAAGTATCCAAAAATATCCAAAAAACAGCAAGGCTGATCATGACATCTTTCTTTTGCCTTTATTTATTACTTACATGTGATTCTATTCAATCTGTTTGGTTGATATCTGCATGATATTTAAACCAATTTGCAGTCAGTTGCGAAATAGTTAATTTATAATTAGTGTTTTTTTTTATTAACCGATTATTTTATTTACCATAGGGTAGCTACAAATAAAGAACAAAAGAATATATGTATGTGTGTATGTTTATTTTTTAATTTGTCACACAAAAATATATATATATAAATATATATATATATATATAAATATATATATATAAATATAAATATATATATATATATATATATATATATATATATATATATATATTTTTAAATAATTTTTTTGGAAAATTTTATTTTATTTCTTAATTTAACTTTTAGGCTTATATAAGAAATGTATTTGAAATCAATAATGATATAGATGCTAGAATGCGGCTAATTGCGCTAGCGCTATGTGTACTAGTAAATACTAGGCTTAAAGGATACAAAACAGAATTTTCGAATAGTGCGTACGTGTTGTATAGCAAGTTTTATGTCTTACAATATACATATGTATACAGTCCTTAATATTATATGTCTGTATAGTATATAAAAATATCGGTGTATGAATTAATAGTAGTTAAGGCTCGTTTGCATGTATTTTACCGGTAATAAATATATGTAACTTTTTACAATTTTTAAATGCTAACCAAAAACAGTTTTCAATGTTAAGACAAGTCTTTTATATTGATGATACATATTTATGTAGATTTATATATTTATTCCTAAATTTATATAATACATACACTGTCGGACAAAATAAAGTGCGGTTAATAAATCTTTCATATTTTTTTTTTAAGAAAAACAAAAATTATACTTTTTGATTTTCAAAAGTCTACCCTTTTTATTTATTTTATTTACAATACTATTTATTTAATTCTGAGCGTCGAAATAAAGTAAAAACTTCAGAGTTACACACATATGTAGTTGAATTTATAAAAGAAACATAAAAACTAATAAAATAAATAAAAATAAATAAATAAAAATAAAAACTAACTAATTGATTCTCCTTTATTTGAGTTTCATCGGCATACTTATGGCCAGATTTTTTAAAATTGCTAACGGAATCGCTTTCCATTCTATTTGCACTTTTTCCTAAAATGTTTGAATATTTGTTTCCGAATCCATTGTAATTTTATTATCGAAAATTGCCCAAAGATGTTCTATGGGGTCTCTATTTTCTCGACATTATTCTGCTCAAAAAATTTTTTAACCACCTCGCTGGTATGCTTGAATCTTGAATCCTGTTGAACAACAAAATCTCACAATCCCATTTTCTCAGCACTACTGTAAATATTTTCTTTGAAAGGTGTTCACTAGTCATTTTTGTGTAGATTTTGACAAGAAAAACATGCCAATACCATTAGGCTTTTTCCACCATATTTAAAGGTATGAATAATGTTCTTCGACTAAAGAACTCCAACCACTTCTTAATATGATTGCAGCACGTAATAATGGCTTCTTCTTTGCATAGCTACTTTTTAAACTGCTTTAATTAAGCCTTCTTTCAGCTGTTCAAGACAAAATATTTCAATTTAACTCTTCTTTTATTTCCTTGGCAGATAAAAGTTTTTTTTGTTTGTGAAAATGTCAATGTGGTCATCGTCTTTCTTTGCTGTGTTCCTTTTTCTGACACACAATTTCTTTACACCTTCGTTTGACTTTCCTAATTTGTATGTGGCAATAATTTTTTCGTACACCAGACTCATATACAATATTTTACAGACAATTCCTTTATCTTCTTTCCATTTTCGCGGTCATTTATTAAAAAATCTTTCTAAGATATAGTTGAAGGTTTCATTTTGATACTGTATTAATTATATAAATAAATTTAACATTTATTTTTAAAACTAAACACAAATATTCATATAAATGCTTACTGTCACTTTATTTTGTCGTAATATGTTCCTTTACAGTCTAATACTTTCATCGAATGCAGAAAAACTATACAGTGGTCAAAAAAACTATACTATATAATGTTGATATAATTACAAATTTTGAATAAAATCTTAATGTACTTTGTTACTTTGTAACTGTTATCAGATTTACAGTTACAACATTTATTAATATTGTTCGTATTAGAATTATTTGGTTTGGTTAACAAAAATGCAAAACTTTCCAAAGCAAAAAAAAGTATTCGACAATTATCGTTATCTTCCTTTCTTTTTGTTTATAGTTTTTATTTTTACTGTTTTAGTACCGTTGGAATTAAGGTTTCTAATTTAAAATACTTTTTCTCATTAATATGAATATGATCGAATAAATATGGAAATAGGAGGAGAAAAATAGACCTCTGTCGATATAAGAAATTTAATATTCCATCATTTTAAATTGAGAAAATCTGAAAATCTGAAACGCCATATCAGAAATAGTTAAAAAATCAATAAAAACGTTCATTATATAATTAAAAATAAAAATAAATATATAAAAGTGAGAAAACTGTGGTCACCAAGACTAAAAGTGGTCGTGCTCGAAGACTTACAGAAGCAGATGAACAACGAAACGCGCGTGAAGTGAAAAAGAATCCCAAAAATAATACATCTACACAAGTCAAAGTCAGAGTTGGAAGAGAGAAATATTGTAACAACTGTAAAAGACAGCTGAGGTGGTGTAATGATCTGGGGGTGTATGGCGGCATCAGGTGTGGCCAATTAGCGTCACAAATACATTGACCTGCTCGAGCAAAATTTACGACAGACTGCTGAAAAATTAGAACTTTGCTGCATATTTCAGTTCTACCAAGATAACGATCCCAAGCTTAGGCTTTTATATAATTGCACAAAAATTATAAAAACATATCTACAATTTTTAGATCTAAACCACATTGAATATTTGTGGAGTCAATTGGAGAAAAAACTTAGATTACGTGACTTTACAAATAAAAATCAGTTGAAAGATATCCTGCAAGAAGAGTGGGGCAATACTGATTCTGAATACACAGAAAAATTGGTAAGATCTAAACCAGAACGTATAGGAGACGTTACAAGAAGTAAACGAAAAGCATCTCGTTTTTAAACCAACAATAAATGTTTTACATTTTAAGAATATTGTCCATGTCGAATACTTTTTTTGTTCACATTTTTATTTATTTTTTAAACGATCTCAACTTTTTTACTGAATATAGTTTTTTGCTTCTTAATAAAGTCCTTTCTAATTTAGTTTTTTTTAATTACACATTAAATTGTTTTTTATTGATTACTAAATGAATTTGCAAGTTCATGTCGAATAGTTTTTTTGCCCACTGTAGATGTTGTCAACTGTAATTGTTTAGTAAAATAAAGTATACAATTCGGAAAATAACGGCACTTAAAAAAACAAAATATGTACTCGTATAGAATGCCAATGTTGTCAATTGAAAAAACAGGTAAACGGCATTTATTTTGTCCGACAGTGTATATTCACATCTATGCATACTAATGTACATTTAAAATAAAAATAAATTTATTTGTAAGGTTCTATAGCAGAACGTGAGTATAAAAAATGGTATAATGCTGTCGAAATGCCAAATAATCCGTACGCTCCTGAAGCTCTGAAAAGACGTATCAGTGGTAGCCAGGAACGTTTCATCGATTTACCAAATATAAGCCCAATTAAAGAACTCAACATTTTGAAGTCATTAAAAACCGATACTTTAGATTCTGATGAAACACAAAAACGTGAAAATGATTATAAAAGGTAAGCTTACATTCTTTTACAAGAACCTAATAATTGAATCATATACAATATAAATGTAATCAAAGAACTGCAAAGATTGTTATTTTTAAAGAATTTGCAAAATTTTATAATAAGTTTGTTCTCAAAAGTTAAAACATTTTAATAAAAATAATATTAAAACCGGTATCTGAGTTCTATAGTGTAAGTTCCAAAACGTCATTTGCAAAGCAACCAAACAATGTCCTGCATGCTTAAACGCAGCCAAGTAAACATTGAAAAAGTCACCCATTCCTAAATATATTGTAAAAGTTTTAACTGAGCAAACAAAAGCAAACTGTGTAGTAAAAATTTGTCCATTCTTTTTGATTCAATTTGAAATTTTGTTAAAATTAAAAGAATAATCGACTTTTGAATAGAAACAGCTATTGCTTACAAAATGAGGATGATTTTGCATCACAAAAAAAGGAAGAAGAATATGAAAACCTTTTCTGACTGCAGCAAAAAGTGATCCTAAATGTGAAAAGTAAACAAGTTTATTTTACAAAGCAAAAAACAACGTTGTTTACTTTATATCATGCAGTAGTAAAACCGTATCGCCACAATTTATTTGAACGTTTTGACGAATTCACCCATATTCATATAAAGTCACTCTATAGATAGTCGGTAGTGTTTGTCTAATACTTAAAACGGTAGAAAAATCTGTTAATGATTTGTTAGCAAAGTTTATTAAGTATATATAACATATATATAACATTTTTTAAGGTTTAGTATTTTGTATATTCTCTTTTGGCAGTAATAACAGCCTCTATAGGATTCTTACATTCGTTTGGACCAGTACCATCCCACGAACTTACCGGCAAACTTTAAAGTTTTCGACATTAAAAACACCGGCCATTTCACTCGAAAGAATTAATTTTGATCTCATAAGTTCATATCACTCTTGCCAATTCGCAATTCTAATGACAGGGTGGGCGAACACCGGGATGAACTTTGCAAACAAAAGATGTCAGACCAATAACAATGTTCGATCGTTGGTTCTTGATGATATGGAGTTGCGTTATGACTATAGAAGGTGAAACAGTAAACGGAATAGTTGGTGCGATGACTGTGCATTACACTTAAGGCATTAATCTCTCCGTCACTGCAGAAAAATTCGATTTTCAGACGAATATCCTTTCTCAATATGACAATAATCCCAAGCCCAGCACCTTACTTACACAAAAATGGTTTAACAACTACGGCTAGTATGCTCTTGATTGACTCGATCTTATTCCCATCGAACACTTCTGAAGAGTTTTCAAAAGAGAATACTAATATGTCCAAAAAAGGACATGGAATATATTAGGACTTAAAAATATTTATTAACAACTTTTTTAATTAATTATTAACACATTTTTCAATAACGTATATGTATGTTGATATAAAAGCATATATATGTATACTAAGACGGATCGATTTGTAGAGATGCAAAAAATCGCCCAAGTGACAAGGAAAATCGTATTCTATGGATCAAAATAAGAAACTTTACTTAAGGAACCATACCTCTAAAATGAATTATGATGTTCCTTATTTTGACCCAAAGGTCACATTTTGAAAAATCCCACTTTGACCCATTGTAAATGCGATTTAAAGGCATCTGTACGTACACGGAAATTGGTTCCAGAACGCCTCAAAGAGTTTATGCACGATCAACATAATCAACAGTCGACAGTGAAGAGCAAGAAGCAACGGCTATGGTATCAATGCCAACAATGCATCCCGATGATTCAACATACGTACCGCCATCGGTTGAAGATATGGATAGAAGCAATGGTTCACAATACACAGAAAGATACAATTGTTTTAACTTTACCTTGATGTGTGACAGATTTGGTGTGCCTGATTGAGTAGCACCAGCATTGGGAACCGCTCTTTTCCAAGATTTCGAAATGAAAGATCGGCTTGGCGAACCTCTCATCATGGATAAATCAAAAGTTCGCAGAGAAAAAGACAAATGCAGACGAGAAGTGCTTCGTAAACGGTTAGACGATACCAATTTCTTAACGTTTTTATTCGATGGTAGAAAAGATGATACTGTAACGAGAGATAAAATTGAAGAAATCGAAATTTAAATTTAAGTATCGAAGTACTTATACGACATTGCCCATGCAATTTCTAGCGGCGTGGTTTCGGTAGCATCAAAATTTTACATTCTCGCTGGCTCACCAAGGCTCCTAGATTATTGCGATCATATGTGACAACGGAAATCCATCTGAAAATTTACGGATTCTGGTTAAATTTATAATTAATTTTTATGTGCCAATGTACTTCAATATCAAGTATTACAGCTCTGTCGTATACGGTAGTGTATAATTTTTCAAGTTCATTAGTTGGTCACGGTTTCTACAACCTTCTTTACTCAGTACTGTCAATCAAGTAATTAAAGATAATTCGTATTATGTGCATTCGTAAAATATAAAAAATATATATACAAAAATTCTACGCTATCGAACCGATGTTAAAGACCCAACGGAACTTAGAGTTTATAAATAAAAGTGTAAAAAATTGGCTTAAATGGCTTTTGTGATAACTTCTTATTTAATGTTTGTAAACTCATCTAATCCATTAAATTTGCCAGAAAAATGTATGTATGTATGCTAAATTTTTTCTGACGTATTAGTGTTAATAATAGTTTTGTAGAATGTTTCCGAATTAATAAAGAAGGGTTTGCATGGATCCTAGATAAAAATAGTCCACATTTAGTGGACTATACTTGGCATCGAAATTAAGATTTTTTTCTGTAGGAAGTTTTCGGTGAGCAGTGGATAATCACTCTTATATCGCTTTGCACCGAACAACATTTTCAAAAATATGTAAAATGTTAGAGGTTATAGAACAGATAATATGCAAGCCATTGGACAAAAATTCCAACAGATCTGTCTGAAGTTTTGAAATCAAAAAAATACGGAATTCCTGGCGTAGATGGCTGTACAGATGGTACCCACATTCAACTGGTAAAGCCAGGTACTCAGCATCAACTCCATGATTGTGAGTAAAAAATAATACTCGTAGTTATACTACTTTCGCTATAAATGTAAATGTATTTTAGATTTGTGACTACACAATGAATGTAGTAGCAGTGGGTGCAACACGTCCTGGGTCGAGTCATAATTCATTCTTATGGAACTTGAACGTTCCGAAAGATTTGTACCGTTCGAATCATGAATCTGGAATCCCAAGTTCTTGGTTACTAGCATACTCCGGGTACGCACTTGAGCCTTTTGTGTTGACGCCTTACCAGAATCCTTGTGCAGGAACAGCAGAGCATACATTTAACAAAGCTCATGCATGAGGACGGAGTATTATCGAAAGAACAATAGGAGTCCTAAAAATCAGGTCCAGATGTATATCAAGGCCGTTGTGGTATAAGCCCACAAAGGTGGTCAAAATAATAAATATTTGTAGTGCTCTACACAAAATGTGAAGAAAATACTAGGGGAGAGATTTCAGACACCGAGCAATTCGTTGCCCATAATGTAATAAACACAGAAGCCAGCAGAAATCGCGATAATATTGCCCAAGGCTTATAAGACAATTTTCAAAATTTATTAACTACTATAATTACTCACCTGGCGTTGCCGGGAAACCTTTGTATAAAAAATTAATTTGATTTTGAACAAACACTGCATATTTTATTTTATTTTTTTAATTCATTCATATAAGCTTTTATAACACAAATTTTTAAGACTCGCGTCTTTATACTTATTGGTAAATAAACATCAAAGTTGGTAAATAACGCGAAAAAAATTTAGATTTTATATATATTTAATTGCTCTTTTTGAATCTCCAGCATCTTTTAAAGTATTTTTCTCATAAAATAGCCTTTCTAACTCCTTATGATGCTTTTCGATTTCAATTCTTTGAATGGTAAGTTCCTCTGTTTGTTTCTTGGTGTCTTCAACTTGCTCTTTAAAATAATCGGACATTTTATCCAAGGATCTGTACATACGTTTTGTATTAGACTCTAAATTTGCCAAAACTTTTGAATTATTTTGTGTAGTATTATGCAATCATGCTAAAGTGGTTTGTATTTCAGCATAACAATTGGACTCATCAGACATGAATTTTATCAAATTTTCTTGAAAGGATGTATTTATTGTGTCATTTCTCCTTTTGAACACACTCCGTACAGATGGTTCGGATGATTGTTTTTTATTTTCTTCAGTATTTTTGAAGCCAAAGGAGCTGCTTTTATCGATGCCGTCGACAACGTCATATAATCCACATATTTTCCCAATTGCTTCTTCTTGGCTAGAAACATAGAGTTGATTATGAGATCCTCCTCCGGTGGCCCGTGATTCTGTTTTATTTATCGCAAGTTTTTTCTTTATTTGGGACTTTTTATCACTCCATCCCCATTAATGAGTTGTTATCATAAAATTCGTAAAGAATAAAGTAATGAATAAAAGAAAAGTACCGAGGGTCCAATAGCGTTAAGGTTATCTGCAAGCGTTTGCCATAGCTTTTATATTTCAACTCTATCACCTTTTGCAAAGCTTTTGGCCAATTGCGGATATTTCTCCATGTACTCAATAATCATGTTTTCTTGAGAAGTATTCGAATGCTTGCCCCTTAATGTATATAAACTTAAATAATTAAAAATTTTATTCATAATTTTAATCGATTTGAAAACGTTAAAAAAAATCCATTTTCGTTTTCTATCACACTTGTTTTTCTTGAAATTTTAACAGAACGAAATGGAAAATGAAATCGAATTCGATTTGAAACAAAATCAATACGAAAACGAAAATGAGTTGCCATCACAATTTCTCTCGATTTTGAGTCGGTTTTCATTCGTTTTCGATTTCCATCACATAACTGATAAACTTTCATTGCACAAATTAAACGGAAAAAATTTGAATGATATAAATAACGCGAAGCATTCCGTACGATAAATTGAAAGAATATTGAAATCAAGATGATCCACCGTTTAATGAAGGAACGACATCAGAGAGCCGTGCGAAATTGCCAAGACTTGAGAGCAAAAAAGATTTCAAACAGTAATTTTTTAGTTTTTTTCTATTATTAAGTTCTATTCAAAAATATAAAATAAACTCCAAAACAGAACAAACATAGCCATTTCGCTGATTGTTTCATGAAAAGTGCCAAAAATTGTGATTATTTGAAATTTTTGTATGCGTACCCACCCTCATCGAGGTTCCAGGGGATGTGCGACTAGCATGAGTCGGTCGGCCCTTAAAAGTTAGTGGGGATTGGTCATACATTTAGACTCGAATCACGCACTTTAAATGAGTCAAAGTGGGATTTTTCAAAATTTGAGCTTTGGGTCAAAATAAAGAACATCAGATTTCATTTTAGAGGTTCCTTGGGCAAAGTTTCTGATCTTGATCCCTAGAATACGATTTTCCTTGTCACTTGGGTGATTTTTAAATCAACCCGCTCTAATGTATACATATGTATTGTTATTTCCGTGAAGAGCCATTACAAAAGTGAGCACATTAGATATATCCGTAGACATTTTTCAATTTTTCTTAAGCCAACAGTAAAAGTAAACCTTTCCAATGCATGTATTTGTTTGTAAATCAGTTTAGAGGTTCTCGTATTGTAAAATGACAAACATAGGACAACTTACTTATCTAATAATTTTTATTCAGAATTGGGTTCATTGCATTGAATTTATAATGCATTACCGTGTCCATTACGACTAAACGACTTAGCATTAGTGCAGCAATATTGCAGCCACCACTAGTGACAGATGAAAATAATTAACCACTAACTTAAACAATTTTAGTGGCAGTGGAAATTGAGTGCATTATATGAAACAATTTTAGTAGTAGTGGATATTTAATGCAATAAATAAAACGATTTCAACTGTGTTTTTATTAACTTACAAAATTCAGAAACGTTAACTTTTAACGTTCTAATGATACACAAAAATCAATATTTACTTTCTATGGCAGATTTTTTAACTGATGATGGATACTATGATTATCAAGTCTTCAAGATCAAATTCTTGCCCACTTTTCCAATTCCGCCCATTCTTTGACTACGAAGCAATTTAGACCAAATTTAGAGTATCTATCTGTTACCGTTTAGAATATATAGACAAATAAATAATTCTATAGGCATGGCATCGCCGGTTTTTTAAAAAAATACTATTTTTATAAACATATATACCATAGATATCAAATTAATTTAATTTTAAATGAAAATAAACTCACATATTTAATAAACTGATTTTTGACTTTAATTTTGTATTTTTTAAGCATATTTACTTTTACTTTCCCTTAGAAATGTCATTAATTATTGATTAATTGATTATTATCCATTAATAAATATTTTGATAATTTTAGATACAGTCGAGATTACTACATTAATAGCAGTTCAACATCATCTCAATCAACACCGGTTAAAGAACTTTCCGCACATAAGGATACGAATGAGGTAAACAACAAATACAATAAAAAAAGAAAATCATATGAGAATATGATCGACAATGTCAGCACAAAACAAATTCCTCACGATTGCCTTTGGAATTTATCTACCCCAGTACGTCGTAGCAGTTCCCTTAAATTATTTAACAATAATATTGCATTTCCAAGCTCCCCTCATCTTCACGGATATTCTCATCACCAACACTGTAGGTCATCATGCATATTACACCCCAGACCCTCAACATCTAATTCTAATTATACACAATTCAATTCTAATTATGACAATTCAAAATATAAGGACTATGTTGACGATGTCAGTAAATTGGGCGTATATAGCCAACGTTCATGGAGAAGTAGTTCCGATATTAATCGGAAACGTAGTACCATTAGCATGATAAGTACACTTACCACCGATTGTAGCAAGTCTAATCATAGTTCTCACATTAATTGCGTAGATCATAATGTTTTAACGCAATTCGAAAAACAATTATTACATAAAGATTTAAAGCGTAACAGCTTCAGGGCAATTTCAGTTACAACCAACGATTTTGTACTAAATCCGCTTTATGAAAAACACAGATTTTTCCATAATAATGAAAAAAAGAAATTATAACAATTTCCAAAATATTGGAATTAATTTAAAACTTAACTAAAAATTAAATGTTTAGCTTATTTATTACTTCAAATAAAAATGTTTGTTTGTATATATATTCAATTTTTAAACGTATATGTATATGTATGGTGTGTATGTATACTGTAAACTAGTCAAAAAATAATAATAATAAAATACCTGGAATCAACTCTAAACTTTTGATTTATATTCTGCAACAATTTATTTAGTCAATGGGAAGGACAACATTTAGTGCCATCGAATAGATTTATGAAGTTACATTGACATAAAGAGAGATTTCTTAAAAATAGTCGAAATAATTCATTGAAAAATAACTACAACAACAATGCTACATATATAAATATGATAATAAATTGCAAGTTTTAAGTTATTATTAACCACTTACTTAACTTACTTTCAATTTTATACATATATTTTAGCATTTTCTTCTTGATTGTAAATTTCAAAATAAAATTCTGAATATCACAAAACCTAGCAAAAGAAACAAATGTTTTTAGTAAAATTATAAACTTACATATGAAGTAATCAAACCATTATACATACTCGTACATATGTACAATTCTTACAATTTTTAATAAAAATGGACAATTTTTAATTTCACTTACGGTAAGTATTTAGTTTATTCTTTTTTTCACTAGAAATAACGAATTTCTTCAAATGATAAATAAGGCAACGGAAATTGGTAAAAATCTATTGTAATATAATTTTTAAAAAATTTTACTAACAACATTTGTTTTCCTAGACAAAAAAAAGTATCTGCAATTGGTTTCAATTTACTAACACCGTTAACATAAACTCTACTATAAGAAGCATATATTAATTCAAAAGAAAAAAGATTACAAGGCATGCATTACTTACTATACATACATAAGTAGAAAAGCAAGTCTCGTATTAAAATTATTTATTGATACATATGTATATGCTGTATTTTTATATGTACATATATACATACATATAAGTATATTTTTATTACAATCAAACTTCTATAACTTGAATCGTAATTATTTAAAAAAAGGATTTATTACTAAAACGACACAAGCTATGCAAGTGGTTTTTATATTAAAACAAACAAAAGAAAAGCAATCGCCTTTAGCGATTTGCCTTAAATTACAGATATTCAAGTTAAGGAAGTTTAAATGTATGTTAACAACTTGAAGATTTATATATATTTGATGTAATAATTTTGTTTGTTTTTTTTTCAACATTTGGTGTACACAGCATACGAATTGTATTTTGTCATACGAAAATGATGAAACCAATTTCGATTTATATAAAGCAACGCCTGTTCAAGTTGTTCAAGAGAACAATTCATCAACTGTAGATAGTAGTCAGTTACTGAAGCTGTCAGATTTGGAAGGAGGAGGGATTACAACCACAGTAACAGAAAGTGATGATTCCGATACATTAAAAATTAAGAACTTACATGCACATGAAACAGCGGAAAAATGTAAAGTCGAAATTAGGCCCAATGAAATGTGTAAAAAAATTGAAAATTGTGCTAACAATTCAATTCTTAGCCGTGGATCAACTCCAACTGCATTTAAGTTTTTACAACCTAAGCGTAAACTTTTAAAGCCTAATCAGGTATTATCAGTGGATGAAGATGAAACGGTAAGAATATTTAACTACTAAATCTTAAAAATGTTACGTATTAATATAATTTAACACTAAAGCACGTTGTCACTACCACCCACGATAAGCCAGTAATTGAAGAAGAAGTAGCAAAAGCATTACCTTCCGTAAAGGCTTTGGCAAGAGCCTTTTTAATGACCACGAACACAACACAACCCGAAAAGCTTTGGCTTCGAAAGGTATTATTATCTAATGGAAAATTTGCGTAACATTGTAAAATAAATTAATATTTAACAATTTTATTTCAGGCCAGAACATTGTCGCAAAGCGGAAAAAAAATACAACCAAATGCTGAAGAAGATGTGACAATAACTTCAGACTTATCTTCGCTAGAAACGTAAGCAAAAAATGTATTTAAATTAAGTATTTTCATTATTATTAAAGTTTATTTCAGAGATTCTTCATCCGTTCAAAGAGAAGCGAAAGTAACATCTACTGGTTGTCCTGATTCCCTACCCATACGACAAGGAGATTTTAAAAGTAATATTGCTTTCTTTGAAAATTTAAAAAATAAATAAACTATTTACTATCTACATATGTATGTATATTCTAAAGCTGATTTTGTTTAGTTTAGTTTATTAACAGAAAAATTTATTTTTTATTAAGCTTTTAATTCATTTCTGAATCAAAAAAAAACCCTTATCACACTGTCCAAGGTGTATTTAATAAGGTCTAGTTTTTTTTTTATTAAATTGTGTACAAAATTTTGTCAATAGCTTTTCTTGTACAACAGAGGCTTACTAAATAGAACTACCCAAGGCAGCGTTGCCAGAAGCTTTGGAGAGAAAATCATCATTTGGCGAAAAAAATCACATTTGGAAGAAACAAATCATAATTTTTTAATGGAAAAATTTTTGTACAATAAAATAGAAGTAATAATAACTAATTTATAAAAAGCAGATATCATATTGTAACGGGTGATTTTGTTAACCATTTGGGTTTTAAAAATTAAAAAAAAGAGAGAAAATTTGCAAAAGTGAATGAAATGCTGCTATTTACTTAAGGACTATTTAATTTGAATGTTGCCCTCGGCAACATCGTAGATGATCCATTAGCTCAAATTTTGGCATACTTTTTCTAGCATTCAATCCCGTTGCAGTTGTAATGTCATCTCCCATGGTTAGAACTGTAGCTGGCTTGTCTCTGTATACGAGAGACTTTTCGTATACCTTCGAAAAATGTATAGTGTGGTCACATCGCATGATCTTCATTGCAAATGAACTGTTCCAAAATGTGAGATTAACTGCTCATCAAACGTACCTCTCAATAGGTTCATATATGTCAGACAAGTTCAATTCTTCCATTTTGAGCAAAAAAAAAGCTGGTAATTATCACACGGTACCTTGCTTTATTGACTGTACCATTGCGATTTTCATCTTTTTTGATGAAGTATGGTCAGGGTATATTTTGAAGCTCTTGAACTGGCTCTGGCTACTCTTCACACCAAATACGTCTATTCTGTTTGTTGACGCACGCATTGAGCCAAAAATGAGCTAAGTCGCTGAAGATAGTTTTCGATACAGAACACATTTTTCACACAGCATTAATGTTGATAATAAAATTCAAGGATTTGCAAACGATGATCGTTTGTTAGGCTGTTTATGGTTAAATGACAAGCACCTCGAAGCATTTTTACACTATATAAAATCACCATCATCAGAAAAAATTCTTCACAACTACGATTATCTAGAGTTGACAAGACCAAGTTATCTAAGGTCTAAATCTGCAATATCTTTCTCATCTACTATATATTATCATCTATTTTATATTAATCCTGTCAAAGGTACACATATTTTTATTAATAATTTTTAAATGGTCAAAACATAAAAGCCCTTTTTAAACAACATCCTTAAAATAAAATCTAAGTTTCTTCGTTTTCACATTCAGGGATTTGTTGTTTTTCACAGTGTTTTCAACTAAAAAATGTTTATTGAAAATAATTAAATAGTATAAACATACAATGTATGTTCGCAAACGTATAAATAATACCTCTTTGTACTAATATTTATGTTTTAATAAAATACAATATTTCTCTTTTCAATTACATTTCTTCAAAAATGTTTTTTAAATTACTTTGTTGGAAACAAATCTTTTTTGTTTGAAAAATAAACTGTTGAGTTTATATTTCCTTTTTTTATTTTTTGTAAGAAAAATACAATATATTTTGTACAAACTACTTAAAATAAATTATCATAATTTTTAAAAATAAAAAAAAATCATCATTTGTAATAAAAATCTTCATATCATATATTGGTGAAAAAATCAACAAAAATATGATAAAATCATCATTCTGGCAACGCTGATCCAAGGTATCATTAAATTATACCTCATTACAAGCAAATATGCTTTTAACATTTTCTGTTTTAATTAAAAAAAAACCTATTTCTTAATTACAAGTATCAACTTTATTAAACTTTTATTTTTTATTAAAATTTTTTGACATTTGCCTTAGCATATACGTAAATAAAAATAATGCCGGTTAATTACGACTTGGTCTTGATTTAAATAGGATAAAATAATTTACATGTAATTAATTAAAAAACTTAACTTTTAATATTTGAAAACAGTGCAAGTTGCCATATCTTTTTCATTCTACAGAAGTTGTTATAAATATAAGATTTTTTTATTGTCATTAATTATTTGAATTTAATGTATGTATATTATAGGTTTATTTCAAGTTTTCTTATTTATATATATGTATATATATATATATATATATATATATATATATATATATATATATATATATATATATATACATATATATACATGTTACGTTATTAAATTTATAGACAAGAAACTTTGCATGTACTTTCTCAAGAGAATAAAAAATTTATAACAAGAATTACAATATTTATTATATTCATTTATACAAATGAAATAATTAAAGAAAAAATAACAAATAATTGTCCCTAACCCCGTTGTCGTTCTTGTTTTTAAAGTTGTTTAATTGTCGTTTCGAACTGCAAATTAAACTTGGCAACACTACTATATTTTATGTTGGTTTTTTGTTTTGGCATTTTTGGAAATAATTTGTGTTGCCTTTTTAAATAAAAAATCATAAAATGTCTAGTACGGAACTTTATTTTTCAAGATTAAGAGGAGATGATTGAGTGGTAAATATAGCCATACATAGGACAATGTTGCGACAAAATGTTGATGTGTTTGGTATTCCAGATTCAGTGTAAGAAACGTTATTTTGATAAAAAAAAAAAAAAAATTTCATGGACTTATTCACACATACAAGGTGACCCCTGTTGGTGAAATTAAAAAAATAATTTTTTTTATATGCTTTAGAATACGATAGAGATAGAACTTTTTTGCTATAATTTTATTAAATTTACGGTAATTTTTATGATTTGTTACAAACAATTTGATTATGAAAACTTTTGTAGAAGTAGATTTTAAATATTGCTGCGACATGTACAGTATGTTTAAATGTACATATGTATGTATGTATATCCCGATAATAGTTTAAAAGCATTGAAGCACATATGTACATATATTTAAATCTCCCACATGAAGAAAAATTTGCCAGTAATAAAGTGTTTGTGAAGATTTTTCATATGTTAACGGAATGCCTCTATCAAAAACATTTGATCTAGAAAAGAATGTCGAATTGGCCTTCAATGTTTCCGATATCGAAGGTGAAATAACTGAGCAGTTTAATATTACGGAGGACACGGAAGATGATTCAGCACTAAGCAAACCTAAACGATAACGGGGGAAAATAAATTCTATAACCGAAAATCTTGTAACAGTTTTGGACAAATGTAAATTTAGTGACCGTAACGCTGTGCGGATACTTGTAAAAACTGCTCAAGCTCTAAATCACGAAGTAGATGAGTTAATAATAAATAGAAGTACTATTCACAAAATTCGGTCAGAACTTCGAGTTAAAACTGAACAAAAAATTAAAAATAAAAATAAATATCATGATGAAGAAATTGGTGGCATTACAGTTCACTGGGATGGTAAAATTTTGCCATCGCTAATTGACAATAAAAATCCATTTATCGAATTCCAGTAGTCATATCATACTATGGTAAAAAAAATTACTTGAAATCCCAGCGATAGCATCTGGAACAGGGAAGCAACAAGCGAAAGTAGTTTATGACCTATTGCAAGAATGGAATTTAATTGAAATTATTATGCGAAACCACAGCTTCTAATTTAGGTCCACTTCAAGATGCTTGTGTTCTTTTAGATATATATATATATATATATATATATATATATATATATATATATATATATATATATATATATATATATATATATATATATATATATATATAAGAAGTGTTTTCGATAAGAAAATGCAAAAATCGTCATGTTCAATTATTCAGCAGATTTAGAGACGCTTGGAACAATCAGACATGAGCTAAGTGTTACCATTCAATGGGAAAATCGTCTTACTAAGTGTATTGAACTAAAAGGAGACTATGTTGAGAAATGAATGGTTTTTGAAAAATAAAATGTTTTTTACCTACTTAGGTAGCTTCAATATCAATCCGCCCTCGTATATATATTAAAATTAATACTTCTAATTTTTTGAATTGAATTTTGTAAAATGATACATATGTATGTACGATGTGTCTTTACGAAAATAAACAATGTCAGTTATAGTTTGAAATAATTGTGTAATGTTGTAAGACAAGCTATTCTTTTGTCTCTTTCGCCGTTTTGTCTTTCAAATAATAGTGTTTAATCACTACACGAAATTCACTTTTTTCCATTTTCGAAGAAACACAAAAGTTGCTTACTTCAAATTACTACAACACTACAAATAAACTAATTGATGAATTTGGCTAAAATTTTAACAGCTGACGTTTGACAGATCGTAATTTCTAAAAAAGAAAAAGTTTTTGTGTTCGTGCTGCCATCTAGCGCTAGATAGCTTCAATGTCAATCCGCCCTCATATTATATTAATTCCCATAACATTCCATGAAGAAGCATAGGGACTTCTCTCACTCAATGAGCTGCAACCGATCCTATATTTAAACTCATTGAAAGGGACCTACAGTTTAACGCCGGCTCCGAACTGCAAATGCACTTAGAGAAGTTTTCAATAGTAGTAGGTAACACTCATAAAGCTACCGCTGTCGAAAAACTTTTTTCTACTTTTTTTAAGATGGTTTAGCCTGGTATTGAACCGACGACCTTCTGGTTGGTAGGCGGGTGTCTTACCTACCATACCACAATGAATTTAATTAAAATTATTATTTAAAAATTAAGTTCAAAGAAACTGTACATCTCAGTTTAAAATAAAACCTTTTTTATTATTATTACAATCTATATTGGAATCTCTTTTCAAAAATAATATGTACATATGTATGTAGCTATGTAGCTATGTATCTTACATTGTTGTGAGAGGACGAATACACATCTTGTATAAAAGAATTTTAATCTTACAATTATATCTCTAGTTGAGTAAAGAATAAAGTGCACGACCGCACCGTTGCTGCTGTTTAAGTGATAACTTTTGATCTAAAATAAGTCCTTGATATTTAACATTATTCCTTAGTGGGACCAAAACTCCACTAGAAAAAATATTTCTGGTAGGGATACGTAGAGATCTATTATATGGAAATATTATAGCCTGAGTCTTACTATTACTTACCTTTATTTTCCACCTATCAAAAAATTTCTGGGTTCGCCTTAAACTATCGTCCGTTCTCTTGATTATTGCGTTCGATACTTTACCGCAACAAATAAAAGCACTATCATCCGCGTAGAAAGCCATTTCGTAATTCCTGGAAACGCTAATATCCAAAATGCAATTTGAGTATAGAGTTGGTGATAATACTGACTCCTGCGGCAGATCCGCAGGTATTTGTCAATCACTAGATAGCATATTATCGATAGATACAACAAATGAGCTTTGCCCCAAAAAACTCTTTACAATTTTCTGGAGATATGTTGGAAAATTAAAGGCATTTAGTTTAAAGCCAGACCGTCGTGTCAAATGAAATCGAAGACTTTTTCGATAGCGAGATAAATGACGCCAGTACTCTTACAATTCATTTCATTACACTCGAGAAAGTTAGCGACTCTTTTAATAGATGTACAGTAGAATGTTCTTTGCGAAATCCGAACTGTTGCAGATTAATGTTATTATTCTGTTTAGAAAAGTCTAAAATTCTTCTGTTGATTATCTTTTCAAACACCTTGTCCAATAGACTTAGAACACTGATTTGCGGCTTAGAAACTGGGATTACTTAAAAATCATAGGAAAATAACCTACCAATAAACAAGAATTCAAGAGATTACTCAAGGTCTAAAAAAAGTAATCGGGCGTATTCTTAAGAATAATGCTACTATTGCCTTCTAAGACAGGGACATTACTAACGATAGAACTTCAGCTAAATCGGTGAGTTCTATATTAGATCTGTCATTCAGAGACTCTGAGGCAGCCGCGCTCATGGGCGAAATATTATTCAAAGTGATGGACCGCGATATAACGTATACGTCTGCCATCGCATTTGCTTTCTCAATACCTGTTTTCAAAATTTCACCATTTATATAAAAATCAGTAAATGATCTCCTGCTGCCCTTAAGGCCCCGAGGCAAATTTCAAATATATTTTGAGCACGAATTATTGCGATCCCTAACAAAGTTGAAATCAATCAGTTTATTTATTTGCCCCAGGATACACCTAAATTGATTCCTAGCACTATTAACATCCTAATTATGTATATCAGAAATTTCTCTATGCCAAGGATTCTTGCAACCGGTAGGTTATACAGATGTCAACTTACTAAAACAAAAATAAAGATTATCCTAATTAGAAGGTTGGTCCATAATCCTGATCTCATTCTCCACCCCGATTTTGAACACTGGCGAGTCGGCACGATGATATAGGGAAACTGAATATGTAACATTAAATTTGTCCAGAAATAACACATGTTAATCGACCATGGTTCGACTGCAGAACTCTTGGTAGTGTCCTAAGGTCCGAAAAATTAAGACTAGAACTCGAGAAGAGAATGTCCACAGTAGACGGCTGGACTGGATTGATATTTTGACCAAAGCGAGTATGTTCTATAGGGTAATAAATATAAAAGCTTGATGAAGACAGTGGCTGTATGGCTCATTACTGGCGGGGTTGTTCACAACTCAATTTCAATCTGTGTGTTGCGCATTTAAATCTCAAAATATAAAAAGTTTTTAAAGAATGATGTTAGTTTATCCGAATTCGCCCTTAAGTCGGTGGTGTGAACTGGATTGTCTATCAATGTATATATAACTTGGCGCCTATTATTCATCAACTGAACTGATATATTCTCAGCTGTACTTTTTGTGACCCTCGGTAACAAACTAAGCTCCATATTAGCCTTAATTACAATCAGAGCATCCACACCATGGGTGGATTGATCATATATGGTTTCAAAAAAGTTTCGTTCAGAATAAAAATATTATTTTTCCCCTATAGAGGATATGTATATTCCAACCGAGCAGTTGCAGACTCGGTTGTAATGCCTTGATCATTCCAATGCACTACACGAACATTCTGCAAACAAGTGTTTAAGCATCATACCTAACACTCAGAGTCTGTCGTACTTGTTTTGACTTTTTTGCAAAGCATCTACATCATTTAAAAATATTTTCATTAGCTTTTTATTTGGAATGTCGATGACGTATTTATCTCCAAATATTCTTGACGTCTAGGGCACTTTGGGTCATCTACTCTATGGTTGAAATTCCTTAAGTTCTTTTTCAAAAAATTGTGACATTTATAAATTATGCCACTTATTACTGTTGTAAAGTGATCGATCCGCAAAATCGTAGCTTCCAGCGCATGCTGAACATACCACCACATGATTACAATTTTTGCGCCATACATAGCACATTTGATGCATTGTGTAAAGCCCCTGTTGCCCTTCAGAGATCTTCACCAATAACCAGAGACATTACAAAAATATCTTAACTTCATAATTTCTCTCATAGAAACCTGTTGACAATCAAACTCCTATGAGATAAGTATATTCCGTCGTCTACATTGGACTTTTTAGTCGCCAATTCCTTTACACTTATGCGAGCTGACAAATTCGTCGTAAATAATTGTAATATCAAAACGTGGTAGGGCAAATAAAACTAGTTTCAAGATTTAGCGTCTTTCATTTCATGTGTATAGACCTGGTATGTCCGAGCTTAGACGAAGAAACATTTGGAAGGAAAACATTTGAAATTCTCTTTTGTTTTTTCTTTCGCGTTTACACAGGCGAACATTTGTCGGTAACATTCCATTACTATTGTTATTGTAAAAAAGTAAAGCTAAGTAAATAATATTTACTATTAATAATATTTAGAGTTACCAGACGTACTGTTTTTATCAGTACGTGTATTCATTTTTGACAGTGGTTTCAGGAACTCGAACTTGAACGGGTCCAGAATACAATCTTCACACAATATGAAGTAAAAAGGGAATTTGTTTTTACAAGTGGTAAAGGAAGAGAGATTTATAGGAAAATCAATATGTTATATAATGATGGAATTATCAGCTGCATATTTCAGTTTTCTTAATGACGGAATTATCAACATTGATTTCATGTATACGTTTGTCCCAAATTTCCACCGAAAGTTCTTCCTCCTGAGCTGTCCAAGGCTTCTTTCTTTTTCTTTTACCCATGTCGTTTGGTTGTTTGTTTTAGTGTTTGTTGTTTTCGTTTTGTTTAATGTACCGCCATTGAACACTACATTATGTGTTTAATAACCGTAAGAAATTGACAGCTTCATCAATTACATACTGAACACACTCCAAAATTAAATGCAACCCAGTCATTTACGTATTTAACGAAGTGTTTAAACCTAAAACAACTTAATTGAGAAACACGTCAATGTATGGTAAAATATCACAATGTTTAATGCTTAAAAACGATTGAGATGTTAAACACGATAGAGTAAACATATTGTTAGCTTATTGACGTACACTTTTTCTTTTAAATATCCCCCAAAAAAGCAGTCCAACTGTGTCAAATCACATGATTGTGGCGGGCAATTACCATCGCAACGACATGAGATAACACGGCCATTGAATTTCTCGCGCAAGAGAGCAATTGATTGGTTGACTGTATGGCAAGCGGCACTATTGTGTTGGAACCATATTTCGTCCAGGTTCATATCGTCAATTTCTGGTCAAAAGATGTCCATTATCATCTCGCGATAGCAAACCCCATTCACGGTAACTGCTTGGCGTTACGATGATGCCGCCAGCCTATAAACAGCAGAACGAACTGGGCGAGCATGCACAGATGTTTCTACATTTCCTACAGGCCCGGTTAGCTGAAACTTGCGCACAATTCTCTCAATTGTGGACACATTTGGTCGATTATGTTTACCGAAAAAATAACGAAGTGTACGGAATGCATTTTGCTTCGAACGCATATTTTGGTAAAGGCTTTAACAATCTTAACGCGCTGCTCAATTATGTACCTCCCCATGGTTGAATTTGTCAAACACTGAAACATAGAAATGTCAAATAAAGTTAGGCAAAAAACTCGACGTTAAGGCGTGACTCACAATTAACTTCCTTTATAATAAGGAATTTGCTATAAATTCACTAAGTCTCTTTTTTCTAAAAGAGTCAATTAGTATTTTAAAAATTTCTTATGATATTTCAAGTTTGTACAAGGTTTCTTACAAATTTTTTGTTAATTCTGTGATTTGTTGTAGTTTTATTTATTTAATTATTAAGATTTTTATTGTTGTAATACTTTAAGTAAAATCTCATAACAATGTAATAAATTACAATAGAAGAGATTCCAATAAAAGTATAATAATAATAAAAAATAAACTCAACGCTTAATCGATCAAGGCATAATATGAATACGTTAAATGCAATAATCGAGCAAGTAGTAATGGTTTACATATCTTTTGTAATCCACAACAGTCAGTAAGCGTCTTGGGATCGATTTTAACAAATTTTGGTATACTTCCGGCTCTATGGAGTCCCATACTTTTAATAATGTCGCTTTAAGCCAAACTAGCCAATTGCGTCTAAAAATGTTCAATTACATTAAGTTCTGGGCTCTGCGCAGGTGTTTCTGTTTTGGTCAGATACGGATCAAACAAACCTTTTGTCTTAGTAGAATGAGAATTTGCTTGCAATACCCTGCATTATGCTTCATATATTCCATATTGAGACAAACAAATTTGTTAACTTCATCATCAAAACATATGAATTGTCATCATCAGAATTCAAAATACAGTCCTATACAATCCACCATGCTTAACAAAATCTTTTGAATTTTTATGATTAAATTCGGTTTGGTTTGCAAAAGTAAAATTACACACAAATTGCACATGAAACTAATTACACACGAACTACACACATGATGAAAAATTACACACAATATGTGTAATTACACAAAAGGTAACAACACGTATCGCCGAGTACCGAAGACAAATACGATCCTCTCTTTTCCATCCGTAATTTGCTGCCAAACCAGTGTTGCTGTCTCCTGTGTAATTACACAAAAACAAGACAAAAGTTTTTTCCTTAACTATTTTTGAACCATAAAACTTTTGTGTAATTTTGTTTCAACAATATTTCATTGTAGCAATTTTTCAGTCTAGATTTTTAATATAAAATTAAAATTTTAAATGAATCAAACGTATGGTTGATTGATCATACAAATAATCCAAAATAATGAAGTATCGTATACTTATACGTACATATAGTATGTTATGTATAGGATAATTAGCTTAAAAATCTGTACCTTTTCTTGTCTCAAAATAATTAGGGGCGAATGAATAGCAATTTGAAAAACTTTCATATTAAAGTGGTTGACAAAGTCAAAAAAAGGTTAAATTTTGATTATGAATTTTACACAATTTTACAAAGTACGCCAAAGTGCGCGTTATTTTGTCAAGTAAAATCATCAATGCATTTAAAAAAAAAGTTTCCTACCATAGAAATTGATCAATAAAAACTGGAACCAACCATTTATAAAATTTTGATACCTTTTTTTTGTGAAATTGAATTTGGATTCTGGTAACACTGTACCAAACTTAATGTTTCCATTCCAAATGTTTAAGATGCAGTAGCGGTTCTTTTAAAATTATATTATCGCCAATAAAACCAATAACATTGGAAAAACTATGTGAAGAATTCGCAATAATAGGAGGAATTTTCACCTTAATACTAATCTCTTCTTCTTTCTCTTTATCAGATAACAACTCGAATCTATTGGAGCTTATTATGAGACCGTCGCTTTATCGAACCTTAATTTTATGGCTATTGCCCCCATATTTTTTCTCTTTTCAACAAATATATCCAAACACACAAAATTAATTTAAAAAAACGAATAAAATAAATAAAATTTAATAAAATG
The DNA here is from genome assembly GCA_023159175.1 of Wohlfahrtia magnifica. Taxonomy (NCBI): domain Eukaryota; kingdom Metazoa; phylum Arthropoda; class Insecta; order Diptera; family Sarcophagidae; genus Wohlfahrtia; species Wohlfahrtia magnifica. The sequence goes on along the minus strand of JAKWBJ010000505.1, from coordinate 163,351 downwards.
TTATTCATAGACGAATTTTCTATTTTAAACCACATGTCAAAAAACGAATTTTAAAATTAATTCGACCATATTGTTACGTTTTGACCTTTTTAAAACGTTTGAGTTCGTTTAAATTATGTTTAAAATAAAATACATACCGTTTTATTTTCTTGTTTTACTGTTATCTTTTATTTACTACACAATAACTTTCATACAGTTTCCAACAACCTAATATTCACTATACAGCCCTTTTATTTCCGCTTTAACACGTCTTTATCTTACGACAGCCAAATGATAACTAACTGACATGTAGGTAAAACAGCCCTTTATATACCTAATTGTCTGCATCTTAGAAGGTTCAGGAAATATCGACCATCTTCTATTTCCATATCCGCTAATTCAAATGTAACGTAAAAATATTCGATGTGGCGATGATAATACCACAATACAGAGTTGTATTTTTATATTTGTAACAATATTTTAAAGCTTTTTCACGAATATTGTTATGAGAAATAATCTACTTCAACGTTTTATGTTTTATTAATATTCTGCTTATAGTAGAAACTGTTACTTGAATATCAAACCGTCGAAATGAAAGTTTACAAAAAGAGAACCCACCCATGCACCATACCGAACAAGTGGATTAATTTTTTATTATTTTCAATGAAATCATCCTGTATATTATATTTTTACCTCCCATCTTTTTTGTACTTTTTTGTTTTTGTTTTTTTTTTTGTTTTGTTTTGTTTTGTATTTGGTTATCATTTAATCACGCGTAAATGACTGAATCGATTTTGTTGAAATTTGAAACACGGATAGATCTAGCCTGTTATAGGCTATGCTTTTTTCAAAATTAAACCTAGGAAGGTTTAAAATCAGGGAAAAACGAACCAATTCATGGCCGTTTGCAATCCTCAGCATAGATCTAGCTAACCAAAGTACAATAGAGTGTTTTTTTCAAAATTGGATTTTGGGGACATTAAAATCAGTGAAAAACGGTCGAAAGGCATTTTTTTCTTAAAGCAAAGATTTTGGCTTGCTAACATTCATGTGTTGCACAAATGTGCATAAATAAAAGCAGAGTTTTTTGTTCATAGTCCATATCTGCGAAACACGTGGTTATAGCGTTAAGTCTTGGGAACTTAAAAATATAGAGTCTTTAAACTTTACATATGCCATTCTATTATCAAGTTGAACATTAAGATTAAAAACTCACTTCACAGGTAGAGTGGACATGGCACCTCCCATAAAAAATAATAAAGATCACACATCTCAATAAATATTATGTAATTAGCTGGAGATGTTAAAAATCGTCTGAGCATTTTCTTTATAAAGACAGACAGGTGGCAAAAATTAACGGATAGAATCGTGAAAAAGAGAATTTATCTTCCATTTATAATTCACATATATAAAGACTTCCGGACAACGCCGAATGTATAAAGCTAGTTATAAATAAATTTTTAAACTATTGAAGATGTTTCGAAAATTTCAAAAACAGTTTCTTGTTCTACCTGATAGTGCCTATCAGAAAAATAGTATCACATTTTAATTTCATTCTTTTTTGACGAATAGTGTTATGAATAAGTATGTATTTATATAAAAAAAAAGATTATTTAGCAATAACATATTTTTCAACTAAACTGTAAGCTATTTCTATGAATTCGGGGCTGTTAATATATATACGAATGAAGCATTTCTTTTTATAACATGGTTTTTTCATACATTTTAATGAAGTAGGAATTTTTGTACGGGGAATCTTTTTAACGTGTAAGGAAAAATGGAAATTTTTAGAATGTGTAAGTATTTTTCATAATATTTACTGGCACCACAGTAACCGGTGAGCCTTGTGCAATACCCGCTTATCCGATCTCTCCCGCTTTCTGCCTGATATCAATAGATAACGAAGATATTATTGTTACCGTTTTCCACATATACAAAATATCAGATTTAGTATAAATGTTATGCCCACTTATCCAATCCGCCAATTTTTTTGACTGAAGATTTGTATTGGCTACGAATAAATATACACCAAATTCAGAAACTCCCACTTTTACCGCTCTTAAGATATAAAAAAATAAATATCATTTAGTTTGTATTGAAGATACCATACCCACTTGTCCAATTTCGCCCACTTTTTGGCGGATGATTTGTATTGACTTTAGTTATTCAAGCCAAATACAGAAGCTTTAGCTTTAACGTTCGTAAGTCCTCGTTTATACAAGGAAACGATTTGACGGGAAACATTTAGTTTGGGAGCAAATGACGGGTGAGGAAGAGAGAATCGTTTCTGTCTTCGGTACTCGGCGATACGCTTTGTGGTCATATTCGCATTGTTGATATTTATTAGCTTTACTTCTTTACAATAACAATAGTAATGGAATGTTGACGACAAAAAATTCGCCTGTGTGAACGCGAATGGAAAAAACAAAAGAGAATTTAAAATGTTTCCCTTCAGAATGTTTTCTCGTATAAACGGGGACTAAGATATACAAAAGTTAATATTTACTTTGTATTGGAGGTACCATGCCCCCTTATTCTGCCAACTTTTTAACTGATGAATTGTATTAAGCACAAAACTATTTAAATCAAATTTAGAGACTCTTACTGTTATCATTTCTAAGATATAGACGAATATTTATGTACTTTGTATGGGCGTGGCAGCGTCCAGTTGGAATGTTTGAAATTTGTATTTCCTATCTTCCAGACATATAGAAAGATACTGTAAAAATTTCAAGAAATTCGGTTCAGCTGTTTAAAAGTCTGGTGCAACAGGCCCGTTTTCCGTTTTTTATAAGTCAATCACTCGTAAACGACGAAACCAAATTTATTCAAATCTAAAGTACAGGTACATAGATCTAGCTAACGAAAGTGCAATAGGGTATATTTTTTTCAGTACTCGACACCAGAGACGCGAGGAAAACAGTTTAAATTAATGAAATTTCTTCCCAAATGACACGCATTTTTTTTAAAGCAAAGTTTTTTGTTTGCTAACATCTATCATCCACTAAAATGTGTTGTACAAAAGTATACCTTCAGGAACAGTAGGCGGGGAAACTCCCATAAAAAATACTTATTCTCATACATCTTTCAATAAAAACCGATAAGATCGGGAGAATTTTACTTACAACATATAATACATACGTATGTATACGTATATATAACGCCGGGAGAATAAAGGTAGTGTATTTAAATAATAAATAATATATTTTCGTACTAAAGTCCTTTGAGAAAAGTACTACAAATGTTTTTTGTAAACTGATGCTAAAATCGATAGAATTCAGGAAGAAACTACCTAAGTGACATTATTTGCATGGTGAAATTATTTATATTTCGGTAAAATGGGAATAAACAACAATTTCTTTCAATAAGACACAATAACACTCAAAAGTACGGGAACGCAAAAACCACAAATTGTACCACAAAAAAAGTCAACTTTTACAATTCAGTTGACATAAAAACTGGCACAAAATACATTAATTCATTGTTTAAATTATTCCACTCAATTAAAATAAATAAAATAAAACAAAATTAGTTTATAAATATTATTTAAAGACTTTAAAGAAGCTATTGTGAACACACCTTGCAAATGTACATAAAACCCAAACCCCATAAATCTGACTTATGCGTGATAATTAAACAAAAAAGAACATTTTTTTTTAATAAAAATGAGCCTAAATTAACTTGTAGTTGTTCACAACAAGTTTTTAAACCTTTTTTAATTAAACTTTTTAATTTTCCAAAAAAATTTGTGTTCTACTATATTATTTCTTACTTTTTAAACAGCTGACTGTTGTTTATCTGCACAAGCTATCCCGAAGAAAAGTACGGGATGTTTCGTGCAGGAAGAAGAAGAATGTTACTCTCTCAAAATCTCTCTCATTTACGCTTTTCGGTAAGATTTGGTAAATAAACGATAAGAAAAACACACAAATAAGATACAAAATTTTATTTTTTATTTAAACAAAAAGACAATTAATAATCAAAAAGTGTTTAAAGTAATGATGATGACTCGTAAGTCACATCAAAAAGACACCATCGCTTCTATATCGCGATACATTTTTTAAAAAATTCGTATAAATGCGCCAATCGTTGGCGCATTCATTTTGTTTAACGGCAGCAAATTAGAAGAAAATTTTGGACTTATTTTTTATTCATTTATTTAAAAAAACACCACAAACAATCTGTAAAAAAAGCACATATTTATCGCACAAAAAATTTTAAAATGTTTGCAAAAGTTATGAATTTATTTTTAATAAGAAAACAAATATAAACAAGAACATGAATAAAAACAAAACTGTTGGCAGCTACGGAATAACGAAAAAAAACCATTTGGTTGCTCAACACCACCTTTTAAGTAATTTCACCATGAAACAGACCTATAGTTACTTATCAGCTATTGCTTACGTAGCAAGCCAAGGTCACCTGGCTTGAATTCGCCTTGATTATTTGCTCTGCTGTTGAACATTGCCAACTATATCTATGAAACAGATGATAGAAACAGCTGAGAAATTAAATTAAATTACCAACTAACTTTTTTCTCCAAAATTGGGTCATAACTTTTGAATTTATCGACTGTAAAGACCTGAAAAGTACCCCTTGAACAATTAAAAATATCTTCGAGGAACGTAATTCTTTTTATTTGGAAGTTTTATTCTTCACAAATCAATCAAACAGCTATGTCGCCGTGTACAAACAAAAGGGCATTTGAATTGTACGAAATAGATTTAATACCATGAAGAATCACAATGTACCAAGTCAAAACATTAAAATGTACCCTAATTCCATCTCAGTTCGTAACAAACAACTTAACAAGTTTAATCGTGCGACAAAAAAATAAAAAATTTAAGAAAATATTAAAAACACAAGAATAGGATTGTATTAAAAGTTTATTACAAAATTAATTTAAAGATTGCAAGAATACAAAGTAATGTTTTAAATAAACGCAAAGAGAAAAGTTCATTGATCTATTTTTACTTTTAATGCGTCATTTTTTGGTGATTCTACAGTTTTTCACACAATCATATAAGCAAACGTACACACGTATGTACTTCTCTTATATATAAGGAAATATCTTGCAAGGGACTTATGTGTTCAAGGATTTATATTCATTTGGAAAGTAGTTATAACGAACTTAATAGTAATATGGTCGTCATGATAGAGGAACTAACGGAGGAAGTTCAGCAACTTTTTCCAAATGAAGCAAAAATTTGTCCTTCTCTTTTGACAACATTGTATTCGACGGCAAAGCTTAACCATGCAAAACAACTTGTTGCAACCATGAATGAAATAAAAAATCTGCAATTAAGAGATTATCTTCTAAATGTAGTGAGTATTTTTCTAAGTTATTCTTTAACAATATATTCAGAAAACTAAGAAAATAATTATTGGTTAATAAACATTAACTTTATCGCTGAGTGAAATGTTCGCTGTTTTAATTTTGAAGTTGACATCAATTTATATAAAAAATATTTTTTATAACTAATATTGATGGAATTTATATATATATATATATATATATATATATATATATATATATATGTATATGTTTATATATATATATGTTTATATATATGTTTATATATATATGTTTATATATATATGTTTATATATATATATATGTTTATATATATGTTTTAATTTTGAAGTTATATATATATATATATATATATATATATATATATATATATATATATATATAAAGAATGTTAAAGAATGTTACTGCGTATTTATGAAATTTCTTTGTTGGGTTTCTTTATCTCTTTTTAGTTATTGAAAAATATTAAAATGTTCCATCAAGAGAACAAGATTTTACGTTCAAGATTTCCCTTAGACATTCTTTTATAACTAAAATATTTTGTTAAAATAAGCTTTTTTTATAAAGTTAATTTATAGTTATTTTCCTTAAAATATAACAAAACGTGCGTATGAAAATACATATGTACATTTGTATGTATAATATAGTACATACTGGCTTTGAGAGTATTCATTATTTTTGTATTAATTAATAATACAGCGTATTAACTAATGTAAACAAAGAATTCATATGCATATGTACATAAACACAGTGAAAAAAAATTTGTACGGTAAGTGTTCCGGTTTACAAATTCAGATATCTCTGTAACCATTGAAGATATTAAGCTAAAACCACAAGCAATTTAATATAAATTAGTCAGCTTTCTATACATTGTTCAATGAGCACGAATGCAGTTCGAAATATTATTTTTGTGATGATGAAGATGATGGAATATTCAAAGATACTAATGGATAATTTTGCACAATACCCCTCAATATCAAATTTTATTTCATGTTTTGGAACGATGACTCGAAACATTCTTCCCCAATTTGACTTCTATATAATGTAGAAAAGTGCTGCCACATTCTCTACAGAGCTATGACCTTAATCCTATAGAGAATTTGTGGTGAATATGGACATCAAATTAAGTTAGCGCCAAATTAGGATCAAACAGACTGTCCTCCCAGATATATGGGCAAATTTACCACTCAATATCACCAAGAATATATAAGAAAAAGATTTAGAGCTGAAAAGCTGACTAAAATAAGTACTAAGTTTTGATCTAGGGCCTATTTAAAATAAGAAAAGCAAGCGTACCACTTTTTTGCTATGGAAATTTGAGTCATTTTGACTAAGTTTTGTTTTTCATATTAAAGTGAATTTATTATTATTAAGTAAAAGATTTTATAGAAAGCTGGCTAATTTACCTTTAAATTGTTTTTGATTTTAGCTTAATATCTTCAACGGTTACAGACATATCTGAATTTGAAAACCGGAACACTTACTGTACAAGTTTTTTTTTTTTTTGCTCTGTTTATTTATATACCTACCTATAACAGCTGCAAATAATAGAAACATATTTTAAAACATGCATTCTTGTTTAAGCAGAAAGGACATATGGCGTATACATAGCACTAAGGAATTTTTCTAAAGTCAAAAACACCCTTAAGTTTCTTTATTTAGAAAGAGAGTCGAGTGTGTTTTTAGAGTTAAAGAAATGTACTTTTATTATAGTTCTGCAATTACAACCAAACACATCTAGCATACATACATATATTTCTTATAATGAATGTTACAGTAATAATATAATGTTATAGTAATGTACTAAAACTTTGATTGTAATATAAACGGTATAATGTGGCTGGCGGCGAGAAGATTTATAAATGATCCTCTGTTTCCAGATTTTTATCACACTGCGGTAAGAATATAGTACATATTAAATTCTAAGTCAGTTGCCCATAGCATTATAAATTAAACCAAACAAAATAACAAAACAAAAGTAAAAAATTAATAAATAAAAAAAAGTAAAAAATATACTTCCTAAACTTTCGACTTGGCAACTTTCTAAAGCTATTACATGGCACGATTCTTTTTGCACTACGCCATGGCAACTTTTTTCAGATGTACCGTTAGTCTTTATTTACATAATATTATTACTTTAAAAAACAGCGTACAATTTAAAAACACACGTGTGAACAATATTGATCCCGTGTTAATTTTCTAAAATTTTAGTAATTTATACCTGTACATTTATTTAAAAGTAAATAAATAATTGCTTAAAAATGAAATTCAAAAAAAGTTAAATAAATAAATCTTTAATTAGGGTTTTTCTAAAATTAAAAACAAAATTATTTGTATGTTATAAGCAACAGTGTTAATCGGCCAAAAAAAATTTCTCCGACAGACTGTCGCGAAACTAGACGATTAACTGTGACAGGTGTAGCCAATACTGCAACTGTGGTCCAGCAAATACTGAACGCAGAATATAATGTGCGAAAACCATTTGAAGAAGCTTAAAAGTCAGTTGATTAGCAGCCAGAACAAGACCTAAAAAGCCACTTTTAAATTAAAATAAACTCAAAAAAACGTATAGTTTGTAAAAAAGTATGAAAAATTTACCTTTAGTGGTTGGATACGTGTAACATGGTTAGATGAGACAAAAATTAATAGAATTGAGTTAGACGGACGGCAGTGGACATGGATGAATAGAAGTGTAGAAATAAAAGAACGAAATATTTGCCAAACTTCAAAATTTGGAGGTGGCTCATTGATGGCTTGAGGTTGATTTCGCGGGCATTAGGTTGTGGTACTACGCCGAATCAAAGGCAAAATGAGTGCCACAGATTATATAAACGTTCTTGAAGATTCATACATTCCAAGTCTATACATTTTCTCCTTATATCCGGGACATAATGATATATATATGCAGGACTGCGATACTAAGCATACCGCGAAAATAACTAAACGTTCGTTTGAAGAAAATATGACTAAGCTTTTGGATTGGCCCCCACAGTCGCCGTATTTTAACCAGACAGAACACTTTGATCCATATTAAAGCGAAAAATTTTTGCTTAGAAAGACCAGCCTATGACCGTAGATGAGCTTAGAGATGTCTGGAATTTTGGGAAATTATTGTCCCGAATATGCTAACGAATTTAGTAAAAAGTATGCCAAAAAGACTAAAGGCAGTTAAAGAAGCACGGGGTGGACACATCAAATACTAGAACCCGAAAATAATGACCTCTATCTGCGGTCATAACTGTTCACATTTAAGACTAACTTAATATCTTTCTTAACACTTAATATAGATTATTTTAATTGTTTTATTTTTCAGTCTTTTAGATATAACTTGTTTAATTCAGTTCAAAAAATTGAAATAAATTTGAAAAAAATACAATAATTTTCAATTCATAGATTATTTCGCCTTTAATAATATGTTTTCAGAAATTCGATGAAATTGATGGTCAATCAATAACTCCATTAACTATGGCTGCCATGGCAGGTAACGTTATGTATGTAAAAACATTAGTATCTCATTATAATGTAGATTTGGAGCGAGAATGTAACGTTATATTCGATGGCCTTGTGGTATATGGCGCTACAGCACTATGGGTTGCTGCTGGATTAGGCCATCTTCAAATTGTCAAACTTTTGGTAAACAATGGAGCCAATGTAAATCATAACACGAAGGCACAATCATCCCCATTAAGAGCTGCATGCTATTCTGGTCGTTTGGATATCGTAAAGTATTTGATTGAACATGGTGCAGACGTTAACTTGGGCAATAAGTATAACAACACCTGCATAATGATTGCTGCTTACAAAGGACATGCTCCCGTGGTAAGCGAATACAAAATAATTTTATTTGAAAGTAAGCTAGAAAGTTCAAAATTTCCATTTAATTCAAATAATATTAAGGAATCAAATATTTTATCGGAAGCATTTTTTTCTATTTGTTCTACCTATTCGTGGGTAAAAATTTGTACGACACCTATGGAGCATTATTTACCAAATTTATTACAGTAGTAAAAAGAGTTAAAAAAAAACATATTGAAAATATCTAGTATATCATTATAGAAATTAATTTGGGAAATAATCGGTTATGATGTTTTTTAAATCTCTGAATAAAAATGTGTGTATCAGCTAGTTTCAATCATAGACCGATTGAAACTGATTTTTGTTTTAATTGTGTATTAAAAATGCTACGTTTATTTAGGACTAGGCTATTAAAATGTAATCTGTACAAATTTCCGTGCATTGTATTTAAAATAACGTCATAAACACAATAGGTACATCACGATAATATATGTAAGTGACTGTGTTAGCGCTCAGACGTGTTTTTGCGATAAATTGCTCTTTGTTCTAATGCAAATCATGATTAAATGCATTATTTAAGTGATTTAATACAATATAAAAAGGGATAAGTCAATTTATACATATGTACATAGTGTTTTGAATAAGTGGACAAAAGCAAAGAAACTTGAAAAAATAACATTAAACTGAATTATAACAACAACACTAGCCTATATATTTTAAATAAGTGAACAAAACGAAGCAGTATAAATAAAAAATATCTGTTTTTTACATCACATAATATATACTAACAACAATATACACTAATATACATAACAGAACAAACAATAATCCTTTTGCAGCAACAATATAATATCATAAATAATAAAGAACAAACAATTTTTAAATATTGATAAAAGGAAATTGGATAACAATAATGAAGATTAATCAGCTGTCTTACATAAATACTATTTTGAGTAAGTAGTTCCAAGTTTTACTTAATAACAAAAGTATTTAAAAGACAGTTTAGAAGTTACTGCTTACTATTAAGCCGTTAATTTAAGAAAAGTGAATTTAAACATAATAATTGCTATCATTGTACTCATTAAGAGAAGGTACGAAAATAAAAGTGTATTAACGACAATAATACAAAATCTGAAAGCAAAAACAAAGGTATTGATATGTCCTCAAAAAATAGTGCTCCAACCTCTACAAAGTTTTCAAACACTCGCAAGTAATTACCGCCTAAAAAGTTTAACACGTGATCCGATTGCCGATTGAATCACCGCTTAAAATGTTAAACTGAAGTTGTTACTAACAATGAAAGGGTTACTCGGTTGGAAAATACAGCAAGTGAAATGAAGAATATGCAAGATGAATTAAATACTTGGAAAACTAAAATTAAACAACAAGAAAACCAATCTGTATCATGCGGTGTCAGATTAAATTAAATTCCCTTTCATGAAAATGAGGATCAAGCAAATTCAATAGGTTTTATATTGTATTGTATTGTATGCAACATTGACAACACCAAGATTTCTAATATATCAACTATTTATAGAGTGAATAATGGCAGACAAAGTCATAACCAAGGAGATTGCGTGATAATTGTAAAACTATGGTCGGCGCATGATATGAACAGATTTTAGAAGACTCAATAAGGACTACTCATTTGCGCTTAAAGACATTGGTTTGGACTCGGGAAATTGTATGCTAATGAAAATTTTAAACGTGATATTTTTAATACTCTACGGTCTGCAATACGACTAAAGAAAAAGAAAATGTTAAGTAGCGCTTTTACAATGCCGGATCTTGTGTATCTTAAACGACAGTTGGGTGACAACCCTATGCAGATTGATGATATTGAGCAGTTGACCAGTTTTTTGTGTGCCACAAGCGAGGGCCCCACAATCTCTATATCAGTGATGCAGAAAAATAACAGCAACCTTACAGCGTGCGGGTACATTAATGACAGACAATATACCTTCACTATAGACACCGGTGCGACGCAATCTATCATAAGACCAGATGTTGTGAAGGGAAGGTGTGAGGTACGCAATAATATAAGACTACGGGTAGCTACTGAAGAGTCTGCCATCGTCTATGGAAAAATAGAGGTGAAGGAGACTATAGCCAACATCAGTGTAAGCCATGTTTTTATTGTTCTAATATTGTAGACGACAGTCCATGGCATCAATTTGAATATGAGGCAACAGATAATGAGTTGGCGTAATGTAGATACACCTCTTGATGTAGGATACGAGAATAAAGTCCACGCCAGTAGATTAGTTGCAGTTAAACAACAGAAACTACCACGCCACTGATATGGGCGCGTATGGAGAGCGATTGTGAGGACAACTGCTTGTGGGCAGTAGAGTCAGCAGAAATTAAGACGAAGTTGTTATCAGCAAAGGCGCTCGTTAAATCCAACAAACAAGGAATAGTCCCGGTAAGAATGCTCAATCTATCAGGCCACGTAAAATTCATTTGTGAAGACTCCGAGGTAGGCCAATGTGCTCCAGTAGAGGCAGTAATAAACAGTGAACTATTGCCGAAACATGCCAATATGTCAGCCAAGGACCAACAGCTATTTGACGAAAATGTAGAGAAATGGGTAGCAGGTCTAGCAGCTCCAGAAAGAAATAAAGTCAAAAAGCTGCTATAGAGTTACACTTGCGTTTTCGCAACGAAAAATAAAAGTCAAGGTTGAACAGTTATAGTCAAACATGAAATAAATACTGACGAAGCGAAACCGATAAATAAATATACCTCTGGCAAATAGTAGTGAGGTTGAGGAGCTGGCCAATGAAATAAAGAAGAGCAGTGTAATTGAACCATCATCTAGTTCTTGGAGCTCACCTGTAGTAGTTAAAAAGAAAGACGATAGTAGAAGATTCTGCGTAGACTACAAGAAGCTGAATGATGTCACTAAAAAGGACAACTATCCGCTACCAAAAATTGACGAGACGCTCGATACACTAGCTGGAACGAAGTGGTTCTCTATATTGGATCTACAAAGCGGGTATTGGCAGGCAGAGATTGCAGACCAGGATAAGGAGAAAACTGCTTTCAGTACGAATGGTGGCTTATGGCAATTCAAAGTTAAGCCATTTGGGCTCGGCAATGCACCGGCCACTTATGGAGCACGTATTGAAAGGACTCCATTGGAAGACTTGCCTAGTGTACCTCTATGACATAATAGTGATGGCAGACGAACACTTCAAACACCTGGCAGTTCTGCAACGAATATCAATGGCAAAACTAAAAGAAATGTGAATTGTTCCAAAGACAAGTACTCGTAAAATATTTGAGGCATCTAGTTACAGCAGATGTCATTTCAACGAATGAAGATAAAATACGAGCAGTAAAAGACTGGTGTCGTCTCCAGAGTCTTTATGAATTACGCAGCTTTTTGGGACTGCATATGTTACAGAAGCTTTGTGTCTGACTTTACGAGCGTGACAGCAAGCGTGCATGAGTTTCACCAAGAAAGCTAAGACGTATCATTAAGGTGAGTCACAAGAAAAGGTGTTTCGGACATTAAAAGATCTATCGTGTGCAGCATCGGTTTTGGCGTATCCAGTCTCAGGTGAAAAATTCATTCTTGACTGTGATGTCAGTGGATATGGTATTGGTGGTGTACTTCTACAGGTGATCAATGGGACAGAAAAAGCCGTAGGCTACTTGAGCCGCACGCTGTCAAAGCCTAAACGAAACTCGACGTGAGCTACTGGCAGTGTTGGAATGCATAAAATATTACCATAAGTATCTACATAGTCAACATTTTCTACTAAGAACTGATCATATCGCACTGAGATGGCTGCAGCAATTTAAGAACCCTGAATGACAGCTGGCACGTTAAATTGAGCGCCCCCAGTCTTACGACTTCAGCATTGAACACCGAAGTGACATAAAATATGGAAATGCTGATGCTCTCTCATGTCGGTCTTGTATTTGTAATGTAAACATTGCGTGAAAGCTGAGCGGAAGGAATCCATCATTGATATCCGGCTAACGCAAATAGATGCAAACGAAGACTGGTCAGAAACGCAAAAGAGTGACTCACTATTGGCAAAGATTATAGCAGCAAAAGAAGAGGACAGACGGCTCACCCGCAATGAAATATCAGCAGAAGGTCCTCTTACAAAAGCGCACAATGGGACAGTTTGAAGTTGATTAATGGATGTTTGTATCGTCATTGCGAAAGTGTAGATGGCAAAACTTTATCCAACCTAGTAGTGGTGCCTTCCTCCAAAATGAAAGGTCTTACATGAGTTTCATAATGGAGCCAGCGGAGGACACCTTGGGGTGACAAAGACTATGGAAAAACTAAAACAACTTTTTTTATTTGTTTGGACGTCAGCAAGCAGTGGTGGATTGGATAGCAAACTGTACCCAGTGTATTGCAGCTAAAGGACCAGTAAGAAGAAGCCGAGGTCAGCTGTAACAATATAACTGGGGTTCCAATAGAGCTACATTCCAATCAGGGTAGAAATTTCGAATCTGCTATATTCAAAGAAATGTGTGAGATATGTGTTATTAAGAAGACTCGAACGACGTCGCTTCACCCACAGTCTGATGGAATGGTAGAACGATTTAGGTACGATGTGGTATACAGAATACAGAAAAGGAATACAACAATCGTTTTTAGGCGTAAATAAAAGTGTTGCATAAACGAATATCAAGTGCAAATTAATAAGTTGCTGTATTAAGATGACGCAATTAAAATGGTTGAAACGTAACAATGTTAATGATCAGGGTTTATTCACTAAAATTGTTGAGTTTAGATATCTATTCGCGACATCTGGCGTGTATATTATATGTATTTCTGAGTCCTGATTCCCCTTGGATATTGATAATTCAGTCTATGTTCTCCAGGGTTATAATTTATATCGATCTGATAGAGAGGTTGTGATAGACGTAGTTACAACTAATGTCAAAGGCGGTGGAGTGGCAATTTTTATCAGTAATGGCATTAAAATGTGTGAAATTGGGAACGACAAGAGGTCTTGCGATAGAATACCTATTTATTGAAGTAATTACGAAGGAAAAACGGAAAATTTTGATAGGAAGTATTTATAGACCGCATATGGACTAACAGCTTGATTGACTTAGTGTTCGTTAACAATTTGTCGAAAGTTCTCCTGTATGATCAGATTCCTGTATCAGTCTCCTCGGATCATGATTTGTTGTTCGTCAGTTATGATAACTTTTTAAATGAGGATCCTGCATATTTTGTGTTTAGAGTTTTTAGAAATATTAATTAGAATTTCTAATATTAACAGTTAGAAGTCATTGATTGGGACAAAATGAATTCATGCGATAATGTGAACGATAAACTCTACTTTATTCAGGATAATACGTATTTATTATATGAATTAAGTGTTTCTTTGAGGACAAGGCGTATATTTGCAAATAATGAGCCATGATTTACCACATGTATAAAGAATTTAATTAAGGAACGTTATACTGCTTACGCAAGATGGAAAAAGTATAAAACTCCAAAACTTAGTAGAATATTTCAATCTTGTCGAAGAAACGTTGTGAAGAATATACATCTGTTGAAAATGTTATACTGCCAGAGAAGATTCTCAGCTGCTATTGACAGTAACGCTAAATGGAGAGAGATTCGCAAAGTTGGAATAGGAAAAAGAAACGCTTCTTCATGTGAGATTGATGTAAATAACTTAAACTGGTCTTTTGTGAATGTCGACATACCCCGTCCAACATGCAATATTTATTACGCCTTATTCAGTGTGGCTATTGAGAATACTTTTAATTCTAGCTGTGTGAGCCAACTTGAGGTTCTATCTAGTGTTTCTGCTATGAAGTCGAAAGCTGTTGGATTGGATGAAATCGGTCCTAGATTTCTGGGAATTACATTGCATAAACTATTGCCTTATATTACTCACTTGTTTAACACATATTGAGGAAAATGGAAAAATTATTTTATTTTTCATGGACAGCGTGTAAACTTTTATGTTCGTATCTTACTGGTCGATCTCAGGTTGTGGTATATAATGGTAAACATTCGGATGCCCTTAATGTTAGTAAAAGTGTCCCACGGGGATCTGTACTTGGTCAGCTTTTATTTTGTCTATGTGAATGGTTAATTGATAGAAGTGGCCGAATAATAAATAAGGGTATTCAAATTAAACTTAATGGTGATCCCATTGCGTTTGTAAGCTGTTCCAGAAACTTAGGAGTGGTATTTATCGATAAACTGACCTGGTTCAATCACATTGCTTCTGCAGTAGGCAGAGTGTATGGAATGTTGAGAAATCTTTGTGCAGTAAAATATTTAACGCCTTTCGAAATAATGTTATATTCGAACTTCGATGCAATGGAATTACGGAGACTAAAAGTTGTGTACAATAATATTGAGATACATACACTGGCGAGCAAAACCGAGTACAAAATCAGCATTTTTAGGTTAAATGTGCTATAAATTAGTAACTAAAAGGACGATTTTTTGTAGTTTAAAATAATTATTTTTTATTCATTGTAGGATAAAAATATTTATATAGAATAGTAATAACACAACAAAATCAAAAAATTTCAATATAAAAACATAAGGCCACTCCAAGTACTCAGTTTTGCACGATTCTTTAGTGCAATTATAAAGTCGCATTTTTAGTATGGGTGGTAGTATCCATAATCCTTTGTTTTTAATAAAATTTTTAATGCGCCTCGGCATACTTTCAACCAAGTTCTCTTTAAATTCACTAGAAATATTTCCCCATTCTAACTGCACACGATTCCAAAGTTCCTCAATATTGGTAGGCGCTCTATTATGTTTTCCCAATCGTCTTTTTAATATGGACCACAAATTTTCTATCGGATTAAGATCCGGGCTTTGCGCTGGCCATTTAATTACCTGAAATTTTTGCTCAGACAACCATTATTGGACAATTTTGGCCATGTGTTTAGGGTCTCCGTCTTGCTGAAAAATGACTTCGTCCTCCGGATAGGCGCTGCGGTCAACGAAATCGGGTAAATGAGTTTTCAGAATTTGGATATAGTCTTCATTATCCATTAATCCTTACTATTGGACCCAAGTGCCACCATGTGAAACAGCCCCAAATCATCAAGTTACCTCCGCCGTGTTTAACAGTTTGTTTTACATGATGCTTTTGAATGGACTCATGAGGTCTGCTCCAAAAATATTCTTTACCATCAGATTGGAATCCATTGATTTTTGTCTAGTCAGACCAAATAACTCGCTTCCAATCATCAACGGTCCAATGCTCATGTTTTTTGCAGAACTCCAAACGTGCTTTTATGTTGTTACCTGAAAGATAAAAACTTGCTACTAAACCGATTCTGTGAAGTGCTTTACGAGCTGTCCACTCACTGACGTCTTTATTTATGGCGGTAGCAGCCTGTTTGGGTTTTTAATGGAATTTTTTTTCATTTCTCGGACCATTAGCCGCGCGTCTGAATTCTTTAGTAACCGAGGGCGACCTCCAACATTCGTTTTAAGAGCCGCATTTCGCTTTTTTTGAACTTTAATCACTGAACATTGACTCAAATTAACTTTTTTGCAATTACTCTTGATGAATATCCACTTTCGGTCAAAGATACTATAGTATTTTCGACGTCAATATTAATTTTCTTCATTTTGGTTTTATTTTGCTCTATAAAGCCGATATTACTGATAAAAATTAACAATGATAGGAATTAACAAAAATAGACCACCAACGCATGCGTATTGCGTATTATTTACTATTTTCAGTATGTGATTCCCCACTTTTATTATTCATATCGTACACGTGCAAAATTGAGTACTTAGAGTTGCCTTATGTTACAAATATATATTTTTATCCTAAAATGAACAAAAAATAATTATTTCAAATTACAAAAGAATCGTCCTTTTGGTTATTATAAATTATTGCATATTTAACCAAAAAATGCTGATTTTGTACTCGGTTTTGCTCGCCAGTGTATATAATAGGGGAATATGGCATTCAATATCCTCTTTCTCGTACCGAACTAATAAGATGAGTTTTGTGAATCTCCTGAAATTTAGAAGCTTGATATTTATGCATAAGATTGTCAATACCGAAGAGCCAAATTATATTTTTAGGGTCATTAGATTTGGCAGATCGGTGCGTAGAAAAATCTTAATTCAACGGAAATATAGAACTGCTTTTTCTGAATGTCAATTTTTTACTTATTGCGCTGGTCTTTGGAACCGACTCCCCAGAAAAATTCAACTTATTGGAAATGAAAGAAGATTTAAAATTGAGCTTTCAAAATATTACTGTTAACAACAATTTGAAAATTTGCAAAATGTGTATTAACTATTCTTTTGTATTAACTATTCTTTTTCTTCTTTTTTTAATATTTTATTGAGTAATTTTTTGATTTAATTTTTTTGAAAACTTTTTTTTAAATATTATAAATATATATATATGTATGTGTGTTTTTATTCACTAGCGCTTCAATTTATAAGATATCTATCTATCTTGTTGTGCTTGATCTATTAATAAATATAAGCCATTTATTTGTATAAATGTTTCTATATTAAACCTAATTCTCTTGAATTAAATAAGAATTTTAAATTTTTTGTTTTAAGGTTGATACTCTGCTTAAGAACGGTGCAAACCCTAATGAACAAGCTCTTTGTGGTGCAACCGCTTTACATTATGCGGCAGAATGTGGTCATTTGGAAGTATGCCGCATACTTCTTGACCATGGTGCCCGTTTGCAAGAAAATGAACATGGATTAAGCCCTGTTCTCAATGCTGCCGAACGTACACATGAAAATGTAGTACAATTGTTTGTTGATAGACCTGGTCTCTTAAAAAAGGAGGAGATAATAACTGCTCTTGAATTAATGGGTGCATCTTTTGCAAATGACAAAGACAACTATAGTATTCAAAAAGCATACGCCTATTTAATACGCGCAATGGAAATGAGATACTCGGATCCGGAGAAAATATTACGTAAAAATATAATACCCCCTATTTCAGCATATGATGATTGGTTTGAAACTGAAAATATTCCGGAACTGCAAGCAATACGCCTGAATCATCATTCAATACATATGGAATCGTTAACAATACGGGAACGTATATTGGGTAAAAATAATCCCGATTTACCACAACCAATTGTGTATAGAGGTGCCGTAATGGCAGATCAGGGTCGGTTTTCCCAATGCCAAACTCTGTGGAACTACGCAATGGATCTAAGAATGATGAATAACATATCAGTTGACCGTGATTTATTGCGATTTGCGCAACTATTTTCACAAATTTTACGTATGGAAGATGTTCCGCTAGATTTATCGCAAGTCTTATCAGTTTTAGTAAAGTGCCAACAAGAAATTGAACGGAATAAATACAAAATGACTCATCCAGGTCCTAAAGATCTTCCCCAGCTAATTGCTGTAAGTAAAGTAAATCATTTTTAAATACATAGCTATTACATATACATATGTTTTTACATACATATATTCTTTTCTAGGATCAAAATGAACAAAATGTTGCTTCTGCTTTATATCTTATTAAAATTATTACGAGAATATTAGTACAACAACCTCAAATAGATAAAGAATACTTAGATCTCTTATACAATACGATAAAAAAATTTATTAAATGTGATACTCGGCTTGCAGATGGACAAACTTTGCTTCATATGGCAGTTAATGGTGTAACTCCTGTCGATGATTTTTATACAAGTGATATTTGCAAGTACGTTAGATATCATAGCAATAAATAACAATTATGATTTTTTGTTTGTTATGATTTTTTTATATTAGGTTTCCATGTTTTCGAACAGCCTTGATATTAGTTCATGCTGGAGCTTCTGTTAACGCAATGGATGATTTGCGAAATACTCCGCTTCATACATTAGCAGCAAGTGTAAGTTCTAACAAATACGCCTTTTTAAAATAGTAACAATATTTTTTATTCCCCTAGTACCCACGCGATAATCCCCAATTATTGTCACAGGCTGAAAAAATCGTTAAATTGCTAGTAGATGCTGGTGCCCATTTAGAC
The DNA here is from genome assembly GCA_023159175.1 of Wohlfahrtia magnifica. Lineage (NCBI taxonomy): Eukaryota > Metazoa > Arthropoda > Insecta > Diptera > Sarcophagidae > Wohlfahrtia > Wohlfahrtia magnifica. The sequence continues at coordinate 144,283 of JAKWBJ010000505.1, read as the reverse complement.
GCAGTTAATGCTCAAGGATTAACTGCTGCTCAAATTAATAACATTGGTACTAAACAATTATAAAATATCTACAGTATTATATATTACAAATAATATTAAAATTTTTATATAATTTTAGGTGGTTTAAGCAACATAATAATTGGGTACGAAAACTCATTAATTAGTCTAAAATGCATAGCCGCACGCTGTATTGCTATTAACAAAATAAAGTATAAAGGATTAATTCCAACTATTTTGGAATCGTATATTCAAATTCATAGCGCGGAAAAATACTTCACTTGATATTTTAAATTCGGTAAATGAAACCAATTATTTATACTTGACTGTGTGTGCTCTTTTTGTAATTAAATATTAAAAATAAACAATAAACAAATAATTTTTTTTTAATATTTGTAATTACATACACCTGATCCTGTTTGCTTACATTCCAAAAGCTTCTATGGGTAAACCATATAAAAGCAGTATTAGGTGTAAATCAAATAAAACTATTGTCAATCAAGAAACATGCGTTTAATGTAATAAAAACAGTCAACCGAAACGGCAATATCACCTTAAATGTGCCTTGACTTAACCGATCTTTTTAAACCGAAATAACCAACAAGTACCATATAGTACCTAAAAATATGCAATTACGTTTACGTGATTAAATCTAAAACAATGTAATAAAATTACAAATGCAAAACATTTGTCGCTTGACAAAAATACAAAGCTTTTGCTATTCTGAGTTCAATAAGCGAAGTTATCGCATGTCATAAATTAAAACATTCAGCTCCAAAAAATAAGTACTCGCTTTCAATAAATTCTAGAATTTAAGTAATGAAATAGAAAACTAATACTAAGTTTGTGGTTGTTGAAATTATTACTCAATGATAACACAAATTTGTATTTGTCTATCGTTTTGATTTAAATGCCTGTTTTTTTCATCTACATACGTAGAGATGTACTATATGTACTATCATGGTGATATTACTTATAAGGTGGTGTTTAAGAACTAGCTGTTTTTTGTTGTTGTTGTTATCCCGTTGTTGTTGTTGTAACAGCGTCAGTTTCCTGATGTTCCTTCCTGTGGGAGAGATGTAAATTCTACAATAGTTTATTAATTAATTTGTGCCATGTAAGAAGTAGGTAATCCTAGATGTTGCGCAACAAGCCAGCTCCTCATATTTACCAACCTGGCTGATAAGGTTACCCATCACCTCCGCACTCAAACTTTCCCCGAACAGTACCTCACGAAAGCTGTCGGTTACGGAAAGACAGCAGAAAATCCACCAGCAGTAGCAGCCTCTACGGCAGCGGCAGACTTAAACCGCTTGGTCGACGATTTGCCACCACTCGCTTTAACATCCGCTTCCGACCCCGAGCTGCTCAGCTCGCTTTCCGTACGACGGAGACGAGACTTCGCAAGTGGAGGGTGTCCCATCACCTCGTCGGTAACAGCCCCAGACGCAGTGTCAAAGGCTCTACCCTTCGCCGTCTTGCGAGGTTTACACGCAGGCGGCATAATTATATTATTAAACACAAGAAAAACCGAAATCCAAATCAATGTCAATTTATCAAACCGTACCGTCAACACAACAATCCACAACTCTGGCAGCACCAATACCCACCGCACGAGTATGGTAGTTCCACTCTATTAGTCCTATCTAACCTGACTTCCGAAATTGTTTACTGTCCTAGAAGTCAGAAACTGAGACACCAAATAATTACGCTTGGGAGTCTCACTTTTACAACAACAATTCTTCACCAATTTTTTAACTCACACGCTAGCAAAGCACTTTTATTTTCACACACGATATTTGAACACGCAAATTTTTCGCTCTAAAGAACACGACTTTACTCTGCCACTGAAAAACCAAAAGTGTGGCCATTCTCCTTACAGGAGGCTGAATGGATAATCCTCCAACTACCTGTACGCATGTTAGAATTTTGCCTGTTAAGCAGTATCAGAATGTCCGCCAGCTTCGCAGTTGGAGGGAGGCACCCATGCTGAAACCGCCTTTCTGGATGGGATATTAGAAATAGATACAGTCGCAAGCTTGGCTCCTTCCCAAAGGTTGCCCAGGCCATTAACCGCATACAAAATAAAATCCTTGGATTCTTTGTTGAGGCAGTTAACGACCTTGACCCCTTAAGAGGAATGCGCTGCCGAACAGTTTATTGCTGCTATTGCCCGATCCAGAGATAATGATAATGATTTTTTGAAGTGGTCAAGATAACAATATGTATGAACTTAGTAATAAATTTGGTTTTTGCACGTAATTCATTTTCCTTCAATAGTTGAAAATTAAGCCGATTTTCTTCCAATTACGCATTATATATTATTTATTTCCGAAAAAAGTTAGCTTTAGTTCGTAAGACCGACTTCCTGTTTTTAATACTAGAGCTTTCCAAGATCTTTTTTTTTAGAAAAAAAAAATGTTTTACTAATTGAGAATTCAAGGAAAAATTTTGGAAAATGTATGTTTTATTTATTTTTAAAATACAATTAAACATAATTATTATTAAATTTTTAGGATAAGTTTAAAATATTTTGTATATGTACATAAATATGTAATTATTAATTCAAATTCTATTACATAAATACAAAGTTTTAGTTAAGTAATAATAGTATACTTACATTTATAGTATTCCTTTTCTTTTCGTTTTATACATTATTTGCCACTACATATCGTTCATTTACTTCAATAGTGTCATTACTTAAAAACATTATTTTTTAGTTAAACATTTAAAAATATGCCCAGTATTATGATCTATATTGTGTACAAAATTCTTTCTGATTCGTATAAAATTAAGAGCACAGGACCAGAATGTTTATTTCTTAATCAATGCAAAATAATAGGAAGAATGTTGTTTTTTCAATTATGACATTATTGAAGAAAATGAGCGATATGGCATGTTAAGATTTTTTTATTTGATGAATTCATTCACAGTAGCAAGGAAATTCAATTCTTAGCAATCGAATGCGGTAATTGGGCAACTTGATACGTACTCTGATGCCACTAAAAACCTACCAACCTTTAAAAACCATTTAAAAACATATTTTTATAAAAAAAATTTCATAAGTAGATATACTGTGAGCTGTAGAATAAGGTGTATAACCTCAATCCTACAATTTAGTCCTAGTTTTAGCCTTTTAAAGTAAGATATATTTAAAGTTTGTTATGTTTCTTTAAAACTGCATTTAGGCTTTACAAAATTTAAAAAAATAAAAGAAGTCTTGTAATAACTAACGATACCCAACAAATCGGAAGGTACTCTACATGTATTTTAGGCGTTAAAAGGTGTACAGAGTACAGGTACACTAATTACCCATTAAGAAACAACTAGGATTGTCATCTATTAAAAAATCGTAATAACATAGTGATTTTGCAATTTTCGAACTTCTGCTAAAATCTACCGAAATTCTATTTAGCCTACCAAACGAAAAATATTCTACCAATTTTGGTAGTATTCTACCAAAAGTGACAACACTGAATACGTATCTAACTTTATTTTCGTACGATAGACTACTATCCGATATTGACAGCGAAAATGAATAGCTTTTAAACGATTTTTTTTTATCGATTGTGGGTGTTTTTATAAAAAAAATTAATTAGTAAATAAAATAATTATTAATTTTTAAAGTATTTAGTAAAAAATATAAAATATTCGAAACCGAACCGGTTCGGTGTATACTGATGAATTTGTTGACGAAAGTTTAATAATTCTGGAAGAAAATGGCATCGAATGCCAACTTACCATATAGCCAAGCTCAAAGTGATGTGGCATAACGTTTAAGCCAGTCTTTAGACGAAATGGCCAGAAGCATACTTATACATTCTAACAATGTATATCCGCAATAGATCATCAATAAAGGCATTAGTAGGTGTAACCAGTTTGGAGCGGTTGGCTCTTGGATAGACCCATCATAGCAAGTTTAAAGCTAAAGCCAAAAAGTATCGTGTGACAGGCTGTTCCCTAACATCGAAAGCTTATAGACTTTGTGCTCCCGAAGACTCATAAAGTAATTGAGAGAAAATAAAATGGCAACCTATTGTTTGATTTAATTAAACATGATGCACTTAATGTAAATGAAAACTTCACTAAACTAGAAATAACAGAAAAAGATTATTTATATGAATTTTTTCCCATGAAAAAATAAAAGATTAAAAATTCTACAATATAGCATACAAAGATAAAACCAAATCAATATTACCAATCGGAATTTTTTGAAAAGGGAACAGATTTCACGTAAAATTTTGTTCATGATAAGAGCAGCTGTATCCAAAATATGTCGTACTAGTAAACAAGATACACCAAGAAAATTGTACAATGTTTTCAGTTGCATGATAGAAAACAGTGTTGTAGTATTTCTATAAACTGAAGCAAAAGCTATGAACACCTACGAATCAAAGAATATAATTCTTTGAGTACTAATAATACTTGGAGTTTGTCAGAATTGCTAGTTGGTCAAAGAGCAGTAGATTGTAAATAGGCGTTTGTAGTAAAACGAAGTGAAGAAGGTGATTTAAAATGACTTTAATTCCGCCATGTAGCCAATAATATGGAGTTAATTATAATGAAACTTTTGCGCCCGTATGCCGTTTTGCAACTTACATATGAGAGTGATATTAGCGATTGCTGAAGAAAAAAATTTACGTATGTATGTATCTTCTTAATCACGGAATGTCTTAATAGTCTTTAATGCAAATAAATTTAAATAATAATTTTGTTTATGAGCCAAACACGACTAAGCCTAGTTTGAAAAAATTTGTAACACAGATCCATAGATTCAGCTAACAAAAGCACAGTAGGTTGGCTCTTTTTAAAAATTGGACTTGGGAGAGATTAAAATTGGATGAAAACAGGAAAAATTAGTGACTTTTCTTCTAAAATTACATTTTTCCCTTTTTGCTAAGTCGTTTGTTTTTGCCCTTCGTCATTCAATAAAATATACAAGTATTTTACAGAAGTGCATTTGTAAATTCTGCACTTTGAGTGGCTAATAAAGAGTAAAGAAATAATGTTTGGTTTACCGTCCATTCGTACGAAACAAGTAATCATTACGCTATATCTTGGGAACTCTAAAAGATAAAGACTATTAAAGTCCACATTAAATATTAAATAAGGAATAATACTTATTATCGTACATCTCAATAAATATATCATTTTTCATAATGACAAATATGTGGTACAAAAACGGATAGGATTGAGACAAAGGGGAAATTTATTAAGCTATAAAACTTTTTTTTAGGAAATGATGGCATTAGATGAATAAAACAATGTTTTATGTTTTTAATATATACTTTTATTATTAAGTTCATGTTAAAAAAAATTATATCTTTTAATCTGCTTTTTTATTATTTACATTATATTCACAAAAATTTTAAATCTCTTCAGGTGTTTGTTAACCAGATCAGTATTTTATTTTAAATCACAGATAATATTTTTATAAATGCTTTAAATATACATACATACATATGAATGTACACACATAAAACATAAAAAAATCTTTGATCACAAAGTTAGATAAAACCATTTACTATTGTTTTTTTGGACTTGTATTGTTTTCTTATAAATTTTATTTGAATAATCATTTTGTTTGCTGTCTTAAAATCAATTACTAAATTATATGTTATCTTGATATTTGCTATGTACTTTTGGATAAATATTTGGTTGTCTCATAACGTCGTCATATGATGGAGGAGGAGCTGAAAACAAAATATTAAAAAAAATCTTGATTTCCAATTTTACTTAAAAGAATGGTATCATAATTTAAAAATTATTAATTTTTTTTAATTGCATCAAAATAAATTAAATACCACGTTGTTGTTGTTTTACAGTTGTTTTACGCTCTCATATCCTCTATTTTATGTCCGTTAATTTTTAACATGTAAAATTGTGTTACTCAATGCCGTCAAATAAACAAATCAGTACGGTATTACCAGGGTAACACATTAATAACCTTGACACAAACCAATAGATCAAAATTCTACAATACAGTCCCAAAGGCACCGACGTGGTGTAGTTTCTTTTTAGGCATTTTTATTCTCGTAACAATATAAAAGTGGTTTTTTATGTTTAAAATATAATTTTATTTTAACACTACACACAGAAAAATACCCAATTTAGAATCAGCATGAAAAATTTTCAAGTTTTAGTCGTTATAAATGTTTAAACAGAATTTTATTTTAACGTTGTCTCATATTGTATATATTATTTTAATATTCATTGTTGATTTAAAATTTTTCGTGTTAAAATAATTCAACTAATTCGTGTTCGCCTTATTTTAACATTTTCCGCAGTAAAAAAAAATGATTACTTACAACAACTTACGAAGCCCCTGATATCGTTGTATAGAGTGTTTTATTGTATTGCAATAGAATAGTTGTAAGTTTTTTGTTAGTAATTTTCCTACAAAAATTTGATGCGCTTAAAAAGCTGTATTGGTAAAAGTTGTATTGTAAAGAAGAAGAAAAATACAAAAGATATTTCTTTATTGTCAAAACCAAATTTTGTTAAGAAAATATAAAAATAATCCCAAAAATGGAGATTAACCATTTATATGTTAATATATTGTTACGAAAATAAAAATGCCTAAATTTTGGTATATTTGGTAGTTATGTTCATCTTGTCAATGCCGTACTTATTGGCGTATTTGGCAGCACTGCGAAATCGACCAACTTTTCGTTACATTTGAATTAACGGATATAAAAAACAGATGATATGGCAATTAGGTATATAAAGAGGCTGCTTTACCTACACGTCAGTTAGTTATCGTTTGGCTGCCAATAAATAAAGTTGGGTTAAAGCGGAAATAAAAATGTTGTATAAACGAATATTAAGTGTTGTATTAAGACAAACAGTATAAAAGTTATAGTGAAGTACATAAATGAAACGGTAAAACGATAAAAATAGCGGTGTTTATTTTATTTTAAAGCAATTTAAATTAACTCAAACGTTTTAAAAAATTGAAAAAGTAGCAATATTTAGTAAACTTTTGTGTTTTAATAAATTTTTGTGTTTTTTATTTGTTGATGAAAATCAACTTATGAATGCCAATTTTCTTCTTATTTGGTTTTTGATGTTTGAAATACATTAATACATTAAAACACTGGATACAGTGATTGTTCACTAACTAGTAAACAAAATGTTTGTTCAATACATGATACACGAATACAAAACTGTGAATTCAGCAATTGTTTTACATGGGGGCTACACGATCAGATTTTACGTTTGAATTTTTAATACACTGACACTTTTTTACTAATACACTCACAATTAAAAAAATATATACCAACTTGATAATCAAATTTGCTTTCCATCGAGTGTTTCAAGTTGATTTCAAGAAAACAGCTGTTCGTAATTGGCATGAACAATTTGTAGTTGTTTTCTCAGCGAGCACATTCTAAGCAAAGGAATTGTTTCCAAATTGATTTCTAGTTAGGTGCCGTCTACGTCACAGCTATAAATTTTAGTAAATTTTGCCAAGCAATATATGTGAAACAATTTCAGAAAAACTTGATCGTATTTTGTATACATATACAGTAGCACAGAAAAGTATACATACCCCCCTGAAAACTGGATTTTACACTGAACTATAAGGTTTTAACTTTCAAAAACGATATAATGTAAATCTACGCGAAAACTAAAACAAAAATATACCAATTTTTTATAACATATTCTTTAAATTTAAAGAAATTTAAGAAATTTAATTTTATGCACACAGAAAAGTATACATACTCGATAGTATTATTCCCCAAAAAAATTTTTTAAAAATTTTTAGTATTAATTTATATTTTATAGATCCTTGTTTATTCATTACATTTGCTTTTCACTTAAAATACAACTTTTTGTTTTAGTTTATTGTGCCACACTTTAGAACGAGCCGTCTTTAAGCTCTGTTTGTTTTTAATTGAACTTTATTGTACTCGATGGTCCAATTTATCAAATAAATTTTCTGTGAGCTTATGTCAGGTGCCTAGTAAGTATAATAAAGCTGTTTGGGAATATTGTATAATAACCATTCCTTTAAAATGCTTGCTGTGTGCCTTGGGTTCTTGCCTTATTAGAAATACCAGCCTCCACAGATTCATTTTGTTCACAGATTACCTCGTATCGTCTTCGATTAAGTTCGAATATGTGAAACAATACATAATTGCTTCAATAACAAGTTAAATGCCAATCCCAGCCGCCGATATGCAACACCAAACCATAACGAAACTGCCTACCATATTTTATCGCGGGTATCAAGTTTTAATGTTGAATTTTGGAGTAAAGTTGTTTTGAGTGATAATTGTAGGGGTATTATATTTGAGTATGATGAAGTCGTAAACTTTAACAAAAAAATGAGAAGTTCCGACATAAAAATTTGATACCCACGACAGAGAATGTATGTAGGTAGGGTTGCTATGATTTAGCGTAACATATAGGCGGTTGGGGTTGCATTTAATATCTTCTTGAAACAATTATGGATCAAAATTTACTTAAATTGATGGCCTTGACATAGGCGGCAAGCAACTTGAAATTAATTTGAAAACAAGTTGTTTGTTTAAAAGGTATTCGCCGTGAAAACAACTACAAATCGTTCATATCAATTATGATCAGCTGTAAATTTGAATCAAAATGGAAACACTCGATTAAAAGCAAGTTGATAATAAAGTTTGCATCAATTTTTGAAAATATGAGTGTGTTAGTAAAAAGGTATGAGTGATTAAAAATTGAAAGGCAAAAATTGTGTAACCCCTGGGTAACATGCATTCTTTAAGGTACTGCTACACGTTCAATGTAAAATTTATTTGTGAATAATAATTTGAAACGTTCGTAAATTATTCGAAAAAAACTGCTTTCCAAGGGTTTAGTTTCTCGAATCGAAATAAATAATAATCCCCCAGTATCAGTATATATTAAATGTTTATAATGTTATATTGATGGATTGCGATACATATCGAAGTATAACCCAATATTTTGTTATTTGGATCACGTGATAAATATTTAACTTGATGCAGTGCCCTTGTAAACATTATCGTGTAAAGTTTCTCAAGCAATGTTGAAAATTTCTCATGAATATAAATATTCGAAAATATTGTTTTTAAATAAATTTAAGGTAAGCTTACAATTTACTATATCAAGTTGTATTGCAGTTTGATTGCTATAGGGTATGCTATGCACGCATACTCATATACTGGCGAGCAGTATTTGATATATAGCAATGATATTTGAATTAAAAGCGCAGTAAAACCCAAAAAATTTTAAACAAACTTTGAATTTTTATTTAAAATAATGAATAGAGGAAAAAGAAAAGATAACAAGCAGAAACTCACTAGATTTAAACTTGGTGTTAGGTTTTAGACAGTTATATGAAAATTTTAGCCAATTCTACACGTTTACGTTCATATGTATATTCTGCCAGCTCAAATAAAATAATAAAATACAATGAATTACAGTTATGTTACTTGTTATCTTCTTATATATAAAACTGAATGTATGTTTGTATCTTTGTTTGTGTCTTGTAGACAGCTAAGCAACTGAACCGATTTTCTTAAAGTTTTTATAGTATCTCTCTGTATATCTGGAAGGAACTATAAGCTAAGTAAATTTTAAAAATTGGGTGGTGTCACGTCCATACAAAGTAAATATTCACTTGTCTATATCTTTAAAATGTAAGAATCTCTAAATTAAAAATCTATAAGTAAGAAACTCTAAATTTAGTCCAAATAGCTTCATAGTCAAAATGAATCATCAGAATAAGTGGCCGTAGTACCTCCCATACAATTTAAATATTAAATAATATGATTTCATAGTCAATGCAAATCAACAGTCAAAAATTTGTAGGAATAAGACATGGTACCTCATATACAAACTAACAGCCTGACCCACTATGTCAAACGTTATCGTTTCGAACGATAAGCAGCTTATTTGCGGCACACTAACACCCCATTCACACTATGTATTTAAAGGCATGCCTTTTTGTAGTTCTCTCGTCATGAAAAACAGAAAGCATGCCTTTTTTCTACCCCTTTTTCTTACCTACCCCTCTCGACAGCAAACAAAAAAAAAAAAACATGTCTGACAAACATGTTTCTAAAATCATAGTGTGAATCGCGTGTAATACTTTGTAGTCGAAGCAAAATGAATGTGAACGATAACCTAAGCATTTCAATATTTTTCATTTTCAATAAACTGAATCTCACTATATCGTTTTTCTGATGTTCGTTGGTTTTTTTGTCGTTTGTGTTAGGAAATGCTCACTGGAACACTCTGGTATGTTTTATCTTGTACATGGTTTCGTTACTAGGTGAGTAGTTCCTAGAAAGGCTTTAGTTTGTAGCGATAATCGCATAAAGGTGGAAATACACTATCAATCAGATGGAAGCTGTATTGTAGCAGTATTAATGAAATTTGTATGTGTGTGTCCCAATGTTGGAAGTAAAATCAAGAAATTTAAATTTTTCTTATGCTTCAAACAGCTGATTAACAAATGTACGACGTTGCTTGATCAATTTTAATTTTTCCTTCAATTTTATAGCATCAACAACATCGGAGAACGAAAAATTTTTATTTATTTTTTGGAATTTTGGCAGAAATTCAAAAGAAGAACAAATTGTTGACCTGTTGGAAGTTTATCGTTCTCTGACCACGCTTTCAGATGTAAAATATGATGATTACAGTAACAGACTTGACAAAAAATAATAAATACATTACGCTCAAACTACAGACGGTAGTTGAAAAGAAAAACGGATATGGAAAAAAGTGGTGGTAATTTTTTTTAACCATACAGCCAAAATTGCAATTAATGTTTCGTCCGACAACGACATGTAGTACTTCACTTCACAAAATTTACAAAAAATGAATGCTTGAATACTGCATTGACTAGTGTATGCTAAAAAGCACACATAAATAAACATTTTACCAATACTACTACAATGCAGCTACCATCTGATTGATAATATATTTCTACCTTAAAAGGAGAAAAAATTGTTTTTATTTATTTACAGTATAAAAAATAAATATTCATACACCTTTTCAAAAACCATTTTTTAATAAAATAAGTAGTTAAAAATAAAATTTTATACGATTAAAAAACTAGAGGCGTTAGTTCTTAAAACAAATAAAAGAGGATGTTTTAATTATATATTTTTTAAATAATAACAAGACTTAAGTCAATGAATTTTAAGGTTGTACCAATACGAATTTTTGATATTGTATTTTAGTTTCTTTACATTTTATATCGTCAAGTTCCAGTGGTACCACAGTTACATTTTGCATTATACAATTTCTACATTTAAGTGGTTTTTTTTTATCAATTAGCGATTTATTTGTGGAATTAAGATATGGAAATCCAGTTATTTATTTGGATTATTAATTGGATAAGTGGACATGGTACCCTCCAATACAAGCTAAATATTGATTTTTGCAAATCTTCAGAACGGTTAAAGCTAAAGCTCATAAGTCAAAACTCAACTCAAATCCCAAACAAACAAAATATTGATTTTTATTGTATTTTGGGAACAGTGAACATTACAACACGATATTTCAAACTCTATAGAAGAAAGCGCCTTTCGAAAAGATAAAGTTATATATTAACAAGATAAGAAATCTATCTATTATATCTATTATATACAACTTTATGAATAGTGAAACTGGTAAATATTTGCTGCTTTCTATTTTGTGTGAATTTTTCGAAAACAAAAATACCTATCACAATTAAAAAAAAAAACATATATATATATATATATATATATATATATATATATATATATATATATATATATATATATATATATATATATATATATATATATATATATATTGTCAATATTTCCAAAAATATTGGTTATATTAAAAAATAATATTAGAATGACTAATATGATGGTATAATTTGAAATTTTTTAACTTATGGCTTAACGAAATCGAATAAGTCATTTCAAAGTTATCATAAGAGGTAGGAAGCAGCCTCTTCAAAAATGTCATATTTTAGAAAAAAAAAAAATTAAAAACGTATCCATAGAATCTGAAATGCTGATGATTTTTGAAGTTAGGCGACCATATCGCATCAAAAATATATAGTAATTATCCAAGGTATTGTGCTTGTTGCATAGTGTTATTTTAAATAAAAAGTCTAATTTTCTTAAATTGTTTGGGTTTCATTGAAATATGTATAGCCATCTCTGCTACCCACTGTATGTTTGTATTGATGAAATTTGTTTTTTTTTCACATTATACACACAGCGGTACAAAAGCCAAATTGTTTTAATTTTGCTACTTTCTCTCTCTTTTATGAGTGCATTACTCAAAACAAATTCTCCAATCGTTCACTAAACTAACGGCAACTTGTATTGAGCACAGAAGGTTGTTTTAGTTCCTGTTTGCTATAAATCCTTGCAGTTTTAATAATTTACCAAAAAGAGGGAGGTACATATTCTTTTAGAGACACTAATTTAGTTTCGAATAGGAACACAGTACTTTAATATTTTTTCAATTAATTTCCAATAATTAATCGATCCACCATTTTTAATTACACAGGTCGAAGAAATTTTGTTTTTCTAAATAAATTCTGATGGTAGAAAAACACCAAAATAACCATTCTCAAGCTACGGACACATTTGTCAAATATTTGACGAAAAAAATGTAACCACTATTTTATAGAAACATTTTATGAAAACATTTTCTTTTATGCCAGCGTTTCACAAAAATTATTTAAAATTACTTAAAAAAAAATCAAATAATAATTAATAAATGGAGAAATATTTGTATAAAATAGAAATGGGTGAAATATATCACGACTAACACAGAAGTTATCGAACATTATAGATTTAGAAAATGGCTTCACGACATGTTAACAAGATGTTCATTCATTTTGATTTATTTGTGGTGAATTTATTAAAATAGGAGCAAACAATTTTCTTTAACTAAAAATTTTAAGCTTTGTAAAGCTTATGAAGCATATTTTAACCTGCAGATTACATTATAAGGTTGCTCTTATTTCTACAAAAGCAAACTTTGGTAAAAATAAATATTTTTCTCGTTATTAGTAATCGAAACAAAAACAAAATTTGCATTCAGAAGAAGTTAGACACAAAAATCGTGCCAATCTATTTTATTACTTAAAAAAATACCATTTGATATAGATTTCACCAAATTTTCCAGCAACTGACGATGTTTCTAAGCTTCCTTAAAGACCAACTAGACTAACGCAGTTTTGTAAAGCTATCCTTGAACTTATTGTCAATAGATTTTTCGTGAAAATATCCACTGTCTCTTCATAGATTTCAAATAAGCATTCGACAGTAGGTGTAGACGAAAAATGCCGACCACCCTTATTTAATTTAGGATCCCAGCTACACTGGTCTGACTGACATGCATGACATGAATTCGGCTTTACACATGTGGACGCCCTATCCACGTTAATATTTAACCTTGTGCTACACAAAGCAGTAAGAGAAATTGAACAAGAAGGATTCATACTCGCCAAATAGACTCAAGTGTGTGCCTATGCTAATGATTAAGCCATATTCGAAAGAATAATGTGTAGGAAACTGGGTCTTCTACAGCTAAGCGATAGTACCTCCCTATGTCTGTGTAATCGTAAAATTGAATTAATAAAGCGAGAAGAAATTGTGAATCGATTTATTAAATATCGAAGAATAGTATGGCTAGACCACGAACTCATACATATGTCAAACGAAGTATCAGCGGATAAAATCTTATTATATAAAGGCCTGGGGTGTCGCGCTAGACGGCGTCCGAAAAGGCGCTGGTTCGACGTTGAGACAGATCTGATAACAATGAATGTCTGGAACTACAAGCAGAAAACATTGGAGAAAAATTCTGAAGGAAGCTCTGGCCTACATCGGGCTCTAACGCTGTTAATAATAATAAGAATAATAATAATAATAATAATAATAATAATTGATAAGGATTTATGGAAAACAACAACAAGAACGACTTTTTCCACTCAATAAAAGTTACCGTTACTTTAGAAGCAATTTGAATCGGAAGGAAAATTAAAATTAGGGATGCATTCACATGATATAATCTTTTTCAGATTTGATATGATTCGATTAAAATAATGACTTTTTACATACTGTTTATGACATATTCCTCATCATATGAGAAAGCAGGATTGACAATAGCCTCATTAGGGTGCATTGCTCTAATACCTCGTTCACCAACAGCTGATAAAGGAATACGTTGAGAGTGTCGCCGCAAATTGTGGTTTTGTTGATGATATCCATCTAGTGTATGATCTTCGTTTTCTAACTCGTCAGGTTGAAGTTGTATCACGTGAACAGATGGACGTCGTGGCTCTACATTAAAAAATATTTAAAATTTTTTGATTTGTCTGTAAGTCAATTATATTATATTGCATTAGTGGCATACAGCTTTATACTTATACATACATATACATATATCTATATACATGCAATAAATTAGCAATCTATTTTAGAACTGTTGTTCCAGCAATTTTTATGCGTGACGTAAAATTTATTCGTTAAAGAGAATTTTTCGAATTCTGTTATTACTTAAAAACACATTAGCGAGAAAACATGCAACTCAATGTCATATGATCTACGGAGTCGAGTCCTCACTTATTTTTGTAATTAAAAAAATTTGTTTAAATTAAACCAATTCTTATTAATAAATTCCTCTTAAAACTAATATTTTGTGGCATAACCATTTCGTGCTTTCAATCCGGATGCCATGCTACTAGGCGACCCCTTTACCCATTCTAATCTTTTATTTTCTTCTAATTGCTGCAAATTTTAATATTTTTCCCTACTTCTCTACCTACGAGCTCCCATAAATTGTGGTTGCTTAAGAACTTGAGGGCTAACCGATTTGCGTGCTCAGATCATTCTACTTTTTAAATAGGCTTCCAGTGGCAATTTTTTCTTGAATATGAGGTAGCATGTGCTTTTTTCAAAATTTCACAGTACTTATTGGCGTTCATTTTGCCTTCATTTTTAGTTAAGGGATCTGTACCACGACGAGACATATTATCAACATATTATATACATATATAACATACAAGCTTTTCTCATCCAGCCTTGTCCGGGATTTTATAAAAACACAGTGATTAACAGTACAAAAGAAATTTCTTCAAAAATTAAAAACCGAATTACTAGTATTTAATTTGCCAAAAAGTATATACAGCAATTCTTTTACGGATGAATTCAATTACAACTTAAGGCAAAATTATGGAAGAGTATTTGTTAGGCGAACAAAGATACAAGATAGTCAAGTTTGGTAATGGAAACATTATGGTTGGTAATTGTTTTTCGTGGCAAGAAATGGGAGAGACAACAAAGACCTCAAACATACAAAAATCATTGAGGCACATATTTTGAAATAACCTGCCCAAACGTCAGGTATCAGTCCAATAAAAATCCATGGGAGCTTGTAGACTGCAAAATTAGAACTCGAAATTATACTATAAACGAAGATTTATCCCATGTATTACATACCAAAGGAATCACTAACAAATTGATTAAGTCAATGCATCATTGGTGTGCAGAAGTAATCAAAAATAAGGAATATCCCACAAAATATTGAGTTACGTAAAGAAGAAAGAGGATTTTATTGAAAATAAATACATACATACATACATATTAAGTTTCCATTGTATGCTAACACCGAAAAAGTGTTCAGCCCTTTTTGCAAATAGAAATAAAATATGAAAATGCTTACATGTAAATACATACAAGAGCTGTTTTCATGGTGAAATTAAATAATAATAAAATGTCATTTCACCATGGCTGTTTTCATTGAAATGCATTTTCATATGTGAAAGATGCTCGTTGCGAGCTTATTTACATTCATTTTTATTATAAGTACATATCTTCAAAAAGGGTCCAAAATAGCACGAATTAGTTAAAAATGCATAAATTTAAGAAGGAATCCGAAAAAAATAAGGAAGGGGTAACCCTTATGCGGACAGCAGTCAGTGTTTATGTGAAGTTAACTCTGCGAACGAGTCAAAAAATGGTTTGAAGGAAAAAGGATCAATATTTCCAGAAATTTTTCACAATTTTTTGTAATTTAATCAAGATTTTAAATTTAGAATATTATTTAGAATTTTGCAGCATAAGTACCAACGTTAAGTTTGAATATATAATGTATATATGTTTTCCAACCTGGGCTAAAATCCCAGAATAAATACTAAAAGATATGTATTGAAATGGGAAACGGTTTAATAATCGAATTCGAAAAAAATTATGTGAAAAATGGGATTTTGTGAGCATGGTGTGGTAGCCCAAATTTCAACATAAATATTAGTTCGAGAGCTTGGTGTGGTAAACAGTGTTGTCGACTCAGTGCTTTTATCACTATTTTAGTGCTTTTTAGGATTTTCGACGCGAACAATTTTCGAGTTAGTGCTTCTTTTAACCTTAGTGCTTTTTAATTTTTGGTGGCACCAAGTCATTATTTAAAGTGGTAATAAAAACTTTTACAAAAAAAGTAACAACACAGTAAAAATATTTCGACCATTCAAACGAATTAAAAATGCTTATTTTTATTAGCAGTGATGCCACATTGTGTGTAACTTTACATTGTTTATGAGTTCGTGTGTAATTAGTTTTATGAGTAATTTGTGTGTAATTTTACTTTTTGTTCTACAGTGTTCTTTATTCACTATATTTTGTCTTATGAAATTCGACATTTGAAATTTCCTGATTCGCAAATCAACTGAATATAATCATAAAAAAAACTACTGTTAAGCATGAATAATGGTTTGGGATTGTATCTTGAATGCTGGTGACGACAATTATATTTTTTTAGGCGACATTAACTGGAACTCCATAGAGCCGGAAGTATACCGAAATTTTTTGAAATAAATACCAAGGCACTTACTGACTGTTTTAGATTACAAAGGATATACATATAAACTAATTGCACGATTATTGCAGTTTAGGTAGTCATACTATTGTTGGATCGATTAAGCGTTAAGCCTTTTTTTGTGTTTTTGATGAAACTTACAGTTATTATTGGCTTACGGTTGATGTATAAATAATATAACGAAAAATCTATATACAGATTTATTATATATTTATGTTTGGAAGACTTTTTTATGAGACAAATTATTCTCGATTATACGTTGGAACCTATGTATTTGCATATGTATGTATGTATGTATACAAAAATCGAAAAAAACAGAATTTTGCGTGCAATTTTTATGTCGACTGTGTGCAAATCATAAAACCGTTGGTGGCAACACTACTTGTTAGATAAGATGTGTGGAGATTAAGTGCTAAAGTTTCTTAGTACGCGTACATCAACACAGGATCAGTAAAAAGACAAAACTTTGGTTTCTAATCTAAAGGCAAATTCGTTCTATATGCCGCTAATAGTATAGAATTCAGCTTGCGTTGCGTGTCATTAAGAGATAAGAAACCTTTGAGTTTTCCCTTTGTTTTTTATAACACGCATTCGAAGGCAACTCTGAGTAGGAAAATGACACAGCTTCGTCTATCGCCAGCATAATAGGGATTATACATTAATTGTGTACAGTGCATCAACGATGTTGATGATTTTCCCAGGACTTCTCGGTGTCATAGGTCTTTTCGAAATGTATAAAAGTAATATTAATTAGTGAACGCCACTCTGCGATATGCTCTAAATTACTCGTTATAGCAGTAGTGCACAAAACTGGGAAATAAAGGATTTCGATTAAAAACCAACTCAAGATTTATTTTACTTTAACTGCAATCTACGAACTCATAAATAAAAGATATTTTAAAAGATTAAGACGTAACACTATTGTAAAATAACCATTTAAAAAAATTTAAACTAAACTTATTTTAATTTAATCGAAGACTACTTATTTTTACTGTTAACCAAGGACTGAAAACCTAAGAAAAAAATTATTTCATCAAGACAACAAGTTGAGGTTCGGATTCGGTTCAGGATTCGAGTGGTGTTCAATATATAAAAAAGTACAAATGTTCTATTAGTATGAAATTTATAAATTTTTCAAATTAATTTTAATGTAGTTTTATAATTCATATATTTTTGAAGCTTCCTTCTTTTAAATTTGTTTTTTGCAACAAAATATGTACATCTAAAGGCTGAAAAGCCCTATTTTTATATGCAATCTATATATATATAAACGAAGGCTATTTTTGGCTTACGTATGCGCCGCCTTACTCTCAAATCCATGGACCCATTTCAACCACACTTATACACAAGGTAGGTATTGGGACCTATAAGGCTTATGTCTGGACGCCCAAAATCTCCATCCTTTTTATATACCTATGTCTATAGATAAGTTGTCCTATTTTATAACTTAATATGTTAACTCGAGAACCACTCAACAGAGAGTCTCTAAGTTTAGAGTTTCCAAACAGTCAATAGTCAATACAAATCATTAGTTAAAAAATGAGGAAGATTGGTAGAGTTTGCGTGGTACTATCAATACAAAGTAAATATTGTTTTTTGTGTATACTGAGAAGGATTAGAGTGGATATTTACGAATTTGCTCTAAATGACTTCGTAGTTAATAAAAATCATCAGTCAAAAGATGAACCTTTTAGCCTTTGTCTCGAAAGGAAATGGAATGTAGGAAAATAGTAAAAAATTATAATTAAGGTAGTAAATAATATAGCTGCAGCAATGCACGCCGGGGTTTATTTTGAAATAAGATATCAATCAAGCCGGTGACATTTACATTCGAAGAATTTGATTTCTTTCCTTCTTTTTCAGAACTTGTTAGAACAAATCCTCAACAACTTCTGAAGAACAAAATATTGATTCTCTTACAAAGCTCCTTTCCCTTTCCACTTGTAAATTTTTGAACAGAAAAAGTGGATTCCCTTTTTACTCTATTTTGTGTAAATATGGTATTGTAAGGTGGTTACTTTTTCATTACAAATAAAAAATCGATAATTGTTTTCTCTTTTTTTGGGACATTTTTTCTATAACCCATTTTTCACGTCGATTCAACGGTTATCCTGAACCCGTTTGCTGTTAACACACGATTATCAGTTTTTAGTCTCGATCGAATATATTATAGAACAGAGTTGCATTTTTTCTTGCTACCGTATCTAATGCATTATTTAAACCATTGTTTTATTTGACCATTCTTCTACATAAATCCGTTCATACCGTATAAAAAAGTCTTAACAAAAATTAAAAAATATATATACTAGTACATATGTATAAACACGATGTTATGTAAACTTTTTCTTAAATACGTACATATATATATTTTAGTATATGCATAAAAATATAAAGCAGTTAAGTTAAATTAAATGTTTGTTTTTCAGTAAAAGTTAATGAAAAAATATAAAATAAAATTGTACATCTTCTGCATTAATTAAGTACTTCTTTAAAATACATAAGAAATTTAAAGTAAAAGCATGAATATACTTGCCTGATCCAAGCGCATCTGTGTAATTATCACTTAAGCTTATATGAGGTGTTATTGATTTTTTGCACTTCAAAAATAAGACAATCAATATCCAACCCAATATAAGGACTAGATATACAAATCCTAACATGCTCATTAAGACGCTGCAAATACTTTAAATAATATTAATTATAAGTATACTATTGTCAATACAAAATCGTACTAAAATTGTTGCATTTAACAATAAAATTTTTGAAACAAATATTCTTGATTTTCTTATTTCCTAGTATTCTTGGTTTTATATTATAATATTGCATACAGTTTACAATTGAAATATGTACATATGTACTTATTTATACACTCTTTAAAAAATTAAATCGATAAATTGTCATTTACAAACATTGTAACATATTTTTATAAGTTGGCCATAACTTTCTTAACAATATTTATTAATTTTTGTAAATAATTTTACTAATAAAATCTAGCGTAATATGAAACAAAAAGGTAATTCTCTAACTAAACCACCAACTGACTAAGCCCTTTGTCTAACGTTATGTAAAAGCTTAAGGATATACGCAGCTGTCGCATAATGTTGCTATCGCAATTGGTCATTCAATTTAAAATGAAAAAGTCCGAATATATTTTAGTTTCAAGGGTTAAATGAATTGGTGGTAGTTACTAGTTCGCCTTAGAAAATTATATCGTAGCTATACATGTATTATTTTGAAAGTGGCACAAGTTCACTTTTTTTTTTGATTTAGAGAAATTTAAAGGTTTGCATTTCATTTAATTTAAAAATATTGGTAAGTATTAACGGATCAGAGTTGGGTTTATTGCATTACAATTTTAATGCATTATCGTTTCCATTACCACTAAACGAATTAGCATTAATATAGTAATATTGCATCCACCACTAGTGGCAGATGGAAATAATTAACCACTAACTCAACCAATTTTAGTGGTAGTGGAAATTGAGTGCACTAAATGAAGCGATGTTAGTGGTAGTGAAAACTTAGTGCACTAATTGTGAATGATTAGTGGTAATGGACTAGAAATCCATTGGCACTATAGTGGAATGAAAATTCAGTTTCACTGTCTCAGTTCCACAATCGTTTTATAAAGGGATTAACTGTCGTTACTGTCAGTAACGGATATAGTATCAATATATTGTGGTTCCAGAGATTGCATGTTAATAACACTCTGCTACAAAATGGAACGAATTTGAAAAACTTGAAAAGCAATACTGTTTTCCTGATAGACGCTATCGAATACAACAAGAATCTGTTTTTGAACTTTTCGAAACACCCTCATCCACGAAAAGACCAACATTCTATGTTTCTATGCTAACAAGTACACATGTCACTATAACCTATAATGTGTTTTTGGGCTATCACAGCCTGTAAGTGTTTCAAAAAACTTCATCCTAAATATATGTACATACCATCTTTAAACATACTGTGAACGTTTCCACATAGCTTCACCATACAGGAACCGAAGCTCAAATTTTCCGTAATATATTCGACCGAATAATAATTTCAATCTAAGATGAATTTGCACAACTTTCAAAATAAATATACAACTTCTGTCTCCTAAACACCAGAATCTGAATTTTTACTATAAATTGTTTTCACACAGAAAGATCATAACATTTTGTATCTTTAAATACCACTTTAATTTTATTAATTTTTCTTAAAAATGGACTTGCCCCACTTTCAAACTAAACGGCTCACATGTATATTGTTTGTGTTTTATATTTTCTGTTTGTATTTATGTATGTACATATATATACAAATTGTTAAAAATAAAAACACACATAGTTTTAAATTTGGCCACAACAAATGCTAACGATAAATAATATCAGTTACATAGTATTTTCTTATTTAAAATTTTGTATTATTTGGTTCTTCAAAATGAGCTCATTTATATTATTTTTATTCCAATTTACTAATTAAATAATTTTAATATGAAAAAATAACAATATGTAATTGCATATCAACTTACAAACCTCAATCCTCATGAGGGGAACCAAATGGCAGTCAGTAAACAAAATCGAATTAAAAACTTTTATCGGCCTACTGTCAAATGCTGGTCTAACAACAACAAGCAAGTTATTTGATTGCAACATTTTCCGAGACGGCTTACCAAAGTTTAGGTTTGTAACAATATTGCTACACGTTATTTTCAATGGCAAGTCTACTCTGTCACTTTGTAAAGCGAAGAACAAGTTTGCACCTATTTGCGATATTTAGAAACGCGTTCGTAAGAACATGCTAAAGTCCACCATTGGGTGGAGTTCAGAGTGCAGGGGTCGTTTCGGCAGTACATTCTATGAAATTTAGACAAATACGGTCTCAAAATTTGTTGGGTTTCTGATACAAAAACTCGATATCTTCTAAGCTAAAAATTATTATTGAGTACAACGACACCAAAGGCGGTGTAGATACGCTTAATCAAATAGCGCACAGTAATTCCGTAAAACGGAAAACAAAGTGTTGGATCCTCATGCACTTTTGCAATCTATACTACGCGATGACGAATTCAATCAGCCGAGTTCATCACAACAGCCAAATAAACGATGTAGATGCTATATGTGCCCATCAGAGATATTCATAATCTCTTGCAGTATTTTAAACAAGCATTGTTCAAAAGCCCCTGTAAGACCAAAAAAAAAACTGTTATTCAATTTTTTTGAGATTGAAAAAATTGGCCATAAATCAGTTAATAATTTTTACGTTTTAAATATTTTTTTGTTGCCCATAATTTTTATTTTCGATTTATATTTCTTTACGTTGCCAAATAAGAGTTATTTCCAAAAATATTTCCACGCTTTGCTTGCATTTCATTAGTATATACATCATATTTTACCCTTAAAGTCGCAAAACAAACATAAAAATTCTCTTTCTACGGAAACCTGTATAGCCGGCACTGCATGGACAATATGAACCATTTTACGTAAAAATGGAAAGTATCATTTTTCTCTTCCCTGTATCGCAACAAATCGACTTCTAGGACCAGTCTCACGGGTTTAAAGCTTTCTATTCCAACTATAACTGCTAATAATTCTCGCTAAGTATTATATTTTTCATCTTCTGAAATTAAATTTACTTTAAGCTCTCTAATTGATACTCTCAGCAACGATGACGCACCTAGGTAAGAACAAATAGTGCGCTAATTTGACCCCTTAGAAGACTGTATTCAATCAAGCAACGTTAAAATAAAACAATCGAAAATATAAGTTATGAGCAACGTAAAAAATGTTTTTCAAAATAACTCTCGTTAGACAACGCAAAAATAAAAAATTTTAATAAAAGTTATGAGCAGCGAAAAAATAAACATGTATTATGAACAACATATATTGAAAAGCATAATTTATTTTCATTGGAACAAAATCTAATTCCTTCAATACCTATAACGATTATGGCTAAATTTTTTTAGATATTTCTTATAACTGTTATGTCCCTGAAAATAAATAATATTTGATTTCATGTAACTTAATTGAAAAAAAAGTTTAAAAAAATATTATAAAAAAATTCTTGTATGTGCCTCTGAGGCACATTTTGACTGGATTCGTTATAACATTATCCAGACTTGATTAAGGTTAAGATAACTACTTTGATTATCAAAATTTTAAAATAATTGTCCAATTAAGTTCCCTCGTTTTCGTTTTACAGAACATACATAAGGAGCTCTACAGCCACTGCCTCCAATCCAGCTACTTCCATATTTTCAATAATATTCCTGATTACTTTTTTGAGACTAAAAAAAGTTTTAAGGGGGCTAAAGTAATCCCAATTTCTAACCCGGGAAAGGATCCTAAATTATCTTCCAGCTATAGGCCTATCAGCATTCTAAGTCCATTGGACAAGGTGTTTGAGAAAATAATCAGTAAAAGTATTTTAGTTGTTTCCAATCAGAATAATATAATATTATTAACCCGCAACAGTCTAGATATCCTAAAGGCCTTCAAATCTATTTGGCATGATGGTCTGCGTTTTAAACTTGATACGTTTAATTTTCCAACATATCTGCATTAAACTATAAAGAGTTTTTCGGTTCAACGCAGTTTTGTTATATTAATCAGTAACATACAACCTAGTAATCGACAAATACCTGTTGGTCTACCGCAAGGGTCAGTATCTCCATTTCTTTCTTACATATCGAATATAGCCGTTCCCACGAATCACTAAATCGCTTTTTATACAGATAATAGCGCTTTCATTTGCTGTAGAAAGATGTCGAACAGGATGGTCAAGAGAATGGAGGATAGTTTAAAACTAAGCAGTAGAAGCCCAGTGCAAAAGGACGATAATGGTGGGAATATCTAGCAGGGGCTCTAAAATTCAGGTTCAAAAGTAAAAATTCAGAATCAATATCACCCGCAATAAGGTTGAAAACAAAACAAATACGCAGAACTGCCCTCCTCCTCCAATGTAGGAAGCTTAATTAGGCCCAACCTATCCTCATACGAAGGAAATCCATCAACATAATTCCACCTAAAGCCACGTTAACAGAAGGATTTCAAACAACCGAGGCATACTCCAAAATTGGTCTAACAAGTGATATATATAACTGTCTCATGATATAGGGATATGAAAACTCCCTGGACCATTTCTTCACAAAACCAAGAACAGACTGTGCTTTACTAATCGTCATGCTAATATGATCAAAAAATTACATCTTTCTGTCCAATAACACACATAGATCAAGGAAGGTAGTAATGGTCTCTAACTGGTAAGAATCAATTGTATACCTGAAAGGCATATTATTCCTGCGAAAAAAATCATATGCTTACATTTCCTCAGGCTGAGATCCATCAAATTAATCAACAAACACATCAGTACGTCGTTGCAGAACAGTCTGCCCATAAATATCATCAGAAGAATAAAATAATTTAACATCATCAGCATACATAAGGACACTACAGTCAGAAAATAAATCAGGAAGATCATTAAGGAATAATAAGAATAAAAGCGAACCCAGATGGCTACCTGCGGAACTCCGGAAGAAACATACACAGTCTTAGACAACATATTTCGAAACAAAACTCCCTGAGTCTGAATAAGAGGTAAGAGTCTATCTAGCGATAAAGACTATCAGGATTTCCAATCAGAGCAAGTTTATGAAGTTTATGAAATTCTATGATCAACCTTGCTAAAGTCAATATAAATAACATCAGTTTGAGCCCTCGCAACAAAGCCACTAAAAATTCTCGTAGTAACTTCAAGAAAGTTAGTCACTGTCGATCTACTCTTTAAAAAACCATGCTGAGAGGGTGACATTAAAGAGAGATAATCAGTCACTAACTTCTCCATTAGTTTAGGAATAGCACTAAGCTTTGCAATATCCACAAAATTCGATATTTTCGATCTACTACCCGACTTACTAGGAAAATTACATATCTCTAAAAGCTTATTAAAGATAAACATCAAGGAACTATTCAGAACATCAGCACAGCCAGTGTTGCCGTTGAAAATTTCGAAAAAGTGTCATAAAAACGGTATTTGAGAAAAAAAGGGTAAAAAATGGTATTTTATATTACTTTAAAATAAAAGTCAAGTTTTTTGTAAAAAAAATAAAATTCATTTCAATTAAAAAAAAAAAAAAAAAAAAAAACGAACGGCTAATTTAATACATTAAACTAAAATAAAAGCAATTATACATACTTTAATTATAAATTAATGTTAAAAATAAAAAACAATCTGGGATACATTCATATATTAGCCATATTATTAAAAAGAAAAAAGTTACTTTTAGAAAAACTCTTGATAATGTTTACCACTTTTTAGAAACTCTTTCTCTATATTTTGTAATTAATTCTTTACTTGGAGTCCATTTTTTCGGCCCGGTTAGAGCAAATTGAGAGAGGAAAGAATGGATTCACAAGTATATTTCTTAAGTTTATTTTTATTCAGTGATAGTTATGAATAATTCTTTTATCGGAAGCACTACTAGTAGGCAAAGTAAATATTTATATATGTAACGAATTCATATAAATTTGAATATACAGTCGCACAGGAAAGTGTGCATATCCCCTCGAAAACTGCATTTTACATAGAACTATAAGGTTTGGGCTTTCAAAAACAATGTAATGTAAATCTACGCGAAAAATAAAACAAAAGTATATGTATGATCTTTTGCATAGCATATCCTTTAAGCTTAAGAAAAAGAATAAATTCAATTTTCTTCACACAGAAAAGTATACATGCTCTGCAGTATTACGTAACAAATTATCCCCAAAATAAATGTTAAAAATTGTTTTATTGTTAATTTATATTTTATAAATACAATTTTGTATCATAGTTTCACTTGAATTATTGTGATATCCTTTAGGAAGAGCAGTCATACAGCCTTGTTTGTTTTTAATTGCACTTTCTTTGTACAGGGTTATCTAATTTATCGAATAAATTGTCTGTGGGACTTATGTCAGGTGGCTAATACTCCTACTTTCAACGCACAAAACAACTTTACTACAACATTTTTCAACATAAAATTGTAATACCCGCGATTATATTTGTTAGGCAGTTTTCTTATAGTTTTCCATATTGCTTGATAAAGCCTGCTGCTCATCTATTCTTCTTTAACCACAAACAAACAAATATATTTTTATACATAAGTTAATATAATAAGATATTTGGGAATGTAATACTTACTTGTCCATTCACATTTATTTTGTTGCAATTATGAACATATGTGTATATGCAAACACAGGGGCATAACCGCAGTTGATCATCAGTTCATTTTACACAATTGTCAAACTTTATATGAAAAATAGGTATGCATAGAATATGACAGTTGCATAAAAGTCAGTTGTAATAATAATATTGAATGCAATTTTTATATATATGTTCACAAAACTCATGCATGTTATGTATATATACAATATACATATATAGAAGCTAAGTGTACTGAGAATTTTCGTGAGAAATTTTGTACACTTATAAACTAATAACTGAATACTATCCGGTTTTAAGCTTTTTAGAGTATTTGGAAAGAAGAAAGGAAGAACTTTTGAATGATGTTATTCTTAATAGATTTGAGGCACACATATTTGCGAATTTCTCAAGCAAACATATTCATTTTTTCCACATTTTTCAAGCTTAGAGTTTTTTTTATGGATATGAAAAATTTTCCCCCGAATCTACGACCAAGTCAAATTGCCTTTATGTAGACTGAAAGAAGTTGGCGAAGATATTCGCAATGTTCAGATAATCGAAAGACGAGTCTTCCTCGTAGAACATTGCAGTGGGAATCGCAGATGATTCGCGTTTAATACGAACGAAATTGTACAAGGATTTCGGATTACTACTATAATTAGACTTGACTCTACCCAAATACTTCATATAACGATAATGATTCAACCTACCAATATCAGCACGGACTCTCGAGTAAAGCATATAATCAATACCAGATACCCGATTTCAAAAACTTTCTAAACAACAGCGATTCCTATTCCTCAATCTTGCAAGTCTAGCACAATTCCATGAAGGAACAGATCGATCTAAAAGACGATATACAAATGGAACACACACATTGGAATAATACCCCACAAAAGCTATCTATAATCCTATCAAGCGAAGAAGAGTATTACTGACGTGAACTCAGTAAAGATGACCAATCAATAGAAGACAACAATGAATTCAAATGGACAAAATAAGCACGGCCAAAATCAAAATGACCCCTCGTATCCATTGAACTCTTCACGCTCTTAGATAAGCCTAAATCAAATCCAATGCGCTGTAACAGCGTCGGATGATAGACATCCTCCGAATAGATATAGGATCAATAAGAAATAAAGAAGAACTACTTGGGTCATCAATAGAAATAAGTTCCAAAATCCTACCAATAGAGTTCAATACATGATTAACATTAAAAAGACCAAGATCAGACATACCAAACAGAATTTCCCCACACGATGGGAGTGAAAAAGATGGTATCAACGAGCCGATCTCAGGCGAAGAGTTCCAAGAGATGAGTGGAAGATTATAGCCACTCAGGACCACTATAAGCCATCGAATCACTAACTCTGGAAACCAGTTCAAAAAGTGTCTCATAGATACGATATTCAGAACAAGGAGGAATATATGAGCAGGTGATGTATATAGGCCACGAATACGCACCTTCACATAAATAAATTCAACATCCTTAGAAAAAGCAAACTCAATCAATTCGGAAATATAACTAGCACAAGCAGCAATAAGAACACCACCACCATTCCCTGTTTTCCTATCGCGCATAAAAATATTGAAATCACTAGATATGATTTCATAATCAACGATATCAACATTAAGCCAAGTTTCAGTAAACAGAATTATATCGAAATCAAAATCAAAGCTACCTTTATAAAGCGCATAGAGCTTAGATCTAAGTCCATGAACACTCTGATAGACAATACTAACATTCAATGACAGGTCTTTCAATTTTAGACCTGATATAAAATTCAATATCCTCCATAGAGGATATGATAATCGAGATATGAAAATGGTTCTCCTAGGTTTTACCAACACCAAATTTCTAGGAGCAACAGCAGAATTATCAGTCGGATCAGATCTTCTATTCGAAGAATAAATGATGATAACAATGTAGATGACGATAGCAATGTAGGAGGATCAACATTATTACGCGCACGTATTCTTAGTTCTGCAGCAAATATAAACGGGATTGGACAAGTGGACATGGTATTTTGTATGTCTTGAGACCGGTTAAAGTAGAAGTTTCTGAATTTGGTATAGTTAATACAAATCATCAGCCAATAACTGGGCGAAACCGCACAGGTGGGCATGGTACTTCCTACACAAATAAATATTGTCTTTTTTATGTCTCGAGAATGGTAAAAGAGTAAGTTTCTGAATTTGGTCTAAATGCCGTGGCAGTCGACACAAATAATCAGTTTAAAAATGGGCGGAATTGTATAAGCGGGCATCTCTCATACATAGTAAGAAGTCGCCGCTTTATATTGAGGCTTTAAATCAATAAATAATCACTCTAAGACAGTATGCAAACAATTGTTGTACCTAAATACCTGGCCACTATTGTACATACATATATAGATTTCCGGGCAAAGCCGGATGGGTAAAGCTTATAAAATATAATATATAATTTGGTAAATACAGTGCTACCCGGATAAATACCTCGACAAAATGTCATGATTTTTAGGTAGTTATGCAAATAAGGTATTTCAACAAATATGCTTAATTACTTGCTAAAGGTATTTATTCGAACATAAACAATTATAGTGACAAATTTATTGAAGAAAATTATAATTTTAACAAAGCTTTTAAATTAACTGAAACACTTTATTACATAGTAACTTATATCACATATGAAAGTTAACGTAAGTTGTATCAAATAAATTGTTTAAAATATTAAATTTAACGCAAATTTTCTTTTATTTAGCTAATATGTACATATTTTGGGTAATTAAACAGAGAAAATTTAAGTGAAATTTCCGTTTCTAGGAAATATTTAAGTTAATTAAGCGAAAGGTAATTAAACGGTGAGTTTTATGAGAAAATTATAGGAAAAACGGGGATTTGGAAATTGAGGCAAACAAACGACAAAGATAATTTTTCAAAATTTTTATAAAAATCATATCTTAGATCACCCTTATCTTCTTGAGATGGTCTTTTGGGTTCTTCGAAATACCCTATAGGTAAAAAAAACTTATAATAATTATTTCCATTGTTTCTTAGAAACCAAATACACATAAATGGCAACATCATTTTATTGACGGCACAATGGATACAACACACAATTTGTTGCAAAGTGCCGATGCTTTGGATATACGCTTTAGTCTTCAGTATTATTAGGATTATGATCCGAAACAAAAATCAAGGATTTTGCAGTCATGGTTTGTATGAAACTGACCGAACCTCAAGAATACTCCTCCAAATTCTCTCTTTAAACGTGACGTGATACAATATTTGTGGGCAATTTAGGACATGGAAATACGAAGGAAGCAAATTAGTAATCAGAATGATTAAAAAACCGCTTTGGTCGAAGAATGGAGCAAGACTAACCCCGAAGCTACTGAAAAACTTGTTTCATCGACGGAAAGTCGTCTTAAAGATGTAATTAAGCAAAAACAAGGCCACACCAAATACTAAACCATGTTACATCCAAATTTTTTCCAAGACTGCTGACAATACACGAATTCAGATGTGGCCTGAATTTGTCATATATTTTAAGTTCTCTTTAAATTACCTTTACAAATATTTAAAAATACGAACACGTAATTTTAATATAAATAAAGAAGTATTTTTATAAAATTGTGCGCTTAAATCTTTTTGATATCATCCTTAGCTTTGATGCTGTATGTGTTCAAAGTTGTATTTTGAAAGCGCACGAAAGAAGCAACGGGCCACAGTATCTTAGCATTAGATCACCATCTTGAGGATTTATTTTTGCATCTCACATAGATGTAACGCCGCTATCAACACACCAAGAGCTTTGTTGATCTTTTGTCTCATCGCCACTTTATTGTACACTCCTACAATTTGTTGCGAAATGCCCATGCTTACCGCATTTATAGCATTTAAATATTTTACCTTTACCATTTCATTGCCGTTGTATTTAATGTTTTGTTTTCATCGAGTTACAAAAGCCTGTTGATTTATAAACACTGTCTCATCATTAATATTACTTTGAATACGTCGATCAGCTTCTTCTATTACTTATCTCCATCTTAAGCATTTCAAACGATGATAGAAACATCGCGCCTTAATTACTAACATATAACAAAGTTCTCTAAATTATTATTAACTCCCCAGCAATTTTAATGACAACTTCTGTAAATTTTTCTGATGTTTCCACAAAGGAATTTAGGTACTCACTCATAGACGTTATTGCTAGCATTCGCAAATTTAACACTTTGTCTTTATACATATAGTCATGTGAAAAATAATAGGGACAAATTGCGTTTTTCCTTAAAAGCTTGAGAGACAAATGTACTACAACTGTGCAACGGTAAAAAATTTGTTTGTTAAATAACGGTTCGTTACGTTGTCGAAATTCAAGCAGTCAATTTATAAGATCTTTTTGATAAATTTTTTAATATAAAAATAAAGTTGGAATCTTAACTCTTTCGATGTAAGTGTCCCTATTATTTTTCACTATATATATGTATGTATGTATGTACATATATCTCTAAGCAACTCCCTCCATGCTTCTAAAGCTGACATACATGTAATTGTTCAACTAATTAACCTGTGTTATCTTTACAGAGAGAATAATTGTGACGCGCTCTCATCTCCTCGATTCCATAATTCGGCTTCGTTTGCGTCCACTGGTTTTATAATTGTTCCATTTACAATGGACCACAAATCTGAGTGCACCAATATAGACTTCATTGGCACACATACCATACGTCGTAGTTATCAATGTTCCACTTATCTATTTGGAATATTGGCGAACTCATCATCGAATAAATGAATTTAAACTTTGATTTGAACTTTGTTTCATTATCTTTTTTTCTTTTATCCTTACAAGTGAAGTAATGCATCATTTTAGTCTTTAAATAAAACCTTTACCCCAACATTTTTAATTTATTCTAAACTTGATGAGCCTGTTTATATAATTTTATTGTTTTCATCTTTTTTATTTAATTTTATATGTATAAAACGTTTAGAACTGGCATCTATATACAAATCATATTTATAAATATGTATGTACATATATTGCTTTTGCTCAAACATTAACTTTTTTAATAGAATTGTAACTTTATGTGCGATTAAATATTTTAGTATTCCTTATATCTAGCGTTATTTATATACATACATACATACATACGTACATACATATGTATGCATGACTAATTTAATATATATTATTAAAATGTTTGTTACGTCAAAAATTTGTACAATTATGTACTATCACATTTATGTATACTCTTACGAATTTTCATTCGGTTTAATTCTTCGAACAATACAACGAACTATGTGTTAAAGTGTTGTAGTTGCTTGTAACTTTAAGTATCGATTCCGATTGTCTGTTTCGGATAAACGAGTTAAGTGCTCGGATGTTGCATAACAAGTTGTGGCAGTGGGTGTACTGGATCTTCTGCTACTGCAATTGTTGGTGGAACTACTATTGTTTGTGACGTGTACAGCATTCCGAAGTCGTGCAGCACCCCAAATTAAAACGAACAATGATGTGACTAATATTCCCAACCCTATACCAGGTATAAAACTTTTGTTTAAAGATTTTACAAAATCGTAAGGGTTTTGCGAGTCGTCGTGTAATTGGTTTTCATCATGGTAGGATTTAGAATTAAATTTTCTTCCCACTGGCGCCAAATCTGCCTTCAAATTATTATTGTTATGTTCTGTTTCAATAGATCGTTCAAATTTAGTTAGATCAGCATATGGAAGCCTATAGTGCCTTGTTTTCGGAAGATTTCCTGTATTACTAACTTGTAACTGAGTGATATTTGAACATCCTACTATTATATCAGATTGTATACTATGTTCTTGAATCATAACCAAGCAAAATCGATAACTGAAAATAAAAAAAAAATATATATTATATCTTAAGCGATACTACGTAATGATACTACGGCTACCTTTCTCCAATATCTAAAGAAGAACTATCTGGAACAATTACGCTTACTGTGCTCTTACCATTAATTATTTTGCTTTCACAGTGTATCTATTAAATTATTTTAAAAAAATTTATTTTTTAACTGAAGAGCAACTTAATCAATTAAAGTCTCTTACCGGTGAATTATCAATAAGAATTTCATTTATATTTTCCTCCTTGTACACAAAAATTGCATCACACATGTAATCACTTTTACTGAGATTTATAATCCAAGTCAAAATCAAACCATAGTCCGTGGAGTAATGTAGTTCATGCAAAATAATCTACAATAAATAAAATAGAATAGTTTTGGAATAAAAACATACATACGCATTTATTTTTTATGTAACAATTTATATATCGGGTAAGTTATCTATCTATCGGTGTAAATTTGAACCAGCGGTTAATTCGAATCTGACAATACCTATATCATTCTATTATGTCACAAAATTCAGTATATTATCTCCACCGAAAGAAATGTATGAATTTAAGATTGAGCAACGTTGGGATTTATTAAAAATTTATCATTTAAAATCATCTTTTCGGATGAAGCTTATTTTCAGCTTGGTTAGTACGTTGATAAGCAATATTTACATATTTGGAGCTCAGATAACCCAAACGTGCTATTACAGACGAGTAACTATTTAGTGCGGCTTGTGAAACGAATGCATCATTTGCCCATATTTCATATTTCACAACCATTACGGTCAATGGAGATACTTGTCGCACCATGATAACCGATTTTTTAGTACCCGCTCTTCATGATATTGATGTGAACGGTGTTTGTTTTCAACAGGATTGTGCAACTTACCACACATCTCATGCCACAATCGATTTATTGCGTCAAACGTTTGATGGCCGTTTAATTAGCCGAAATTTTGTTGTCAGTTGGTCGCTAAGAAGCTGCGACTTGGACCGTTGGACTTTTTCTACGAGGCGCCGTTAAAAAAAAGTGTTATTCCTACAAACCATAGACTATTGAGCATTTGAAGGTCAACATTAGTTATGCCATTGCCGAGATACGACCACACACACTCGAAAAAGTTTTCAAAAAATGGTCCGATCGAATGAGGTACTGTGAGGCCAGCCGCGGCAGCCATAACCGGTACAATTGTACTTCACAACAAAAAATAAATTTTTGCAAAATTTCAACCGTTTTTGTTTTATTGCATTTTCAAATTTAAACTTAAAGAATTTAATTAATAAATTTTTTATTTATTGTAAAATAAATTAGTCACATAAGCAATGCAATCGCAATTCTTTAAATGTTTAGAATGATATAGAATGTTGTTCTCACAATTGGTTGATAAATCTATGTATGTATGTATATGGTTTTGAAGCTTTTTCTGCAAAGATATACACAATCTCAATTTTATTTTAATCGGATAAGTACGTTAGGAGTAATACGACAATCGTTACTAACTAACACCAGCAAATAAAGCACATGATTTTGTTTTAGCTGCAAATGACAAACAAAAGTAAATATACGTTTAACGATGAGAGGGGCATCTCCCCTATGCAGAAGTTCTGTATACATTATGAAGGGGGAAGTTTGGTAGGATAGTGGGTTTTCTATCGGGACATCAATACCTCAATAGGTTACATCTCCTGGATAAGACCGAGCGCCGGCTATGTATCGAGGAGGACGATATCACAAAGTACGTTTTGTGCGACTGTATTGTAGTGTTGGACATGGCTGTCGACCTGTGCATTTCTATATATATAGAAAACAGTTGAGTAGGATTAGATCAGTGGACGATTGTGGTTAACTGGACATTGTCTGCGATCATTGTCGCACCGATAAATGTAATCATATGGGGCATCTTTTGTGACTATAATAGGACACTGAAGATCTTTTGTGATAATGATAATAATTAACATTTGCTTTATTTGCTTTTCTAGAATACCGTTTTTTATGTCGACCGTTGGCTAACATAATGTTACAAATTATAAAAGATCACAATATCTGAGTCTGATCAAATATAATAAATTTTTATTAAAATACAAAATGTAGCAATTAATTAATTTTTATTATTAGATCAGAACTAGAATCTTTCTTTCAAAATAATAACAAATATTCGTAATAGTAAAAATAACCTTGTTTCAAAGCTAATTTGATATTAAAGTTACACTTCATACTTTATATCGAACTTTTCTAAAATCTTAAACCTAGCAAGCTACTTGCTTTGAAATTTATTATTTGTTTCAGAATAACTAAAACTTAGCAGAAGTCGTAAAGAGTTTTTATGTTTTTTAACAAAATGTGACGAAAATAAAAGTACAACACTGCATTGTGGAAGTTTGGTATATTTTCGTGTCATCCTGACAATTTGGCAGCACTGCCACATCGACCATCTGTACGTTACATTGGAATTAACGGATATGGAAAAAAAAATGGTCGATATTTCCTGAACTTTCCAAAGTGTAGGCAATTAGGTATATAAAGGGCTGCTTTACCTACACGTCAGTTAGTTATCGTTTGGCTGTCAATGAACAAAGTTGTGTTAAAATGGAAATAAAAGTGTTGTATAAACGAATATTAAGTGTTGTTTTAAGACAAACAGTATAAAAGTTATAGTGAAGTAAATAAAGAAACTGTAAAACAACAAAATAAAACGGTGTTTATTTTATTTTAACGTAATTTAAACGAAATCAAATGTTTTAAAAAGGTTAAAACGTGACAATAATAATTGATTTATTTATTATATCAGTACTATCTGTTCCCGTATAGCGAATTATGTAGTAGGGATACCAAGTAAGAGTATATTTTTCAAATATTTTTAAAGCTCTCTATTCAAAGACCGAACAATATTTACCCCTTCATTAACCCCTTCAGATCGCCATTATTGTGATTTGGCATGGCAATCACTCAAATCTAACTAACGAAAATGTTATAGGCTACGCCTTTTTCAAAATTGTCCCTGGAAGTGGTTAAAATCGTGGAAAAACGTGCAAAATAAGTGACTTTTTTCTAAAATTACAATTTTTTATATTTTCAAAACAAAGTTTTTTGTTTGCTAATATTCCGATATTGATTAAGTTTGGAACACAGATATCTCTAACTAATGAAAATGTTATAGGGTTGTTTATTCAGTTCGGCAATAAATCGAAAATTTGTTGAAATTTTTTCAAAATCGGATATCGGGGACGTTAAAATCATGGAAAAATTATCAAAATTAATTGATTTTCTTTTCCATTCTTTCCTTTAAAGTAAAGTTTTTTATTTTCTAACATTCATCATCTACTAAAATGTGTTCTACAAAAGTACATTTTTAAAAGATGCACTTTTAAGGGCTAATAAGGGATAAAATAAGAATTCGAAACACGTAGTTATTACGGTATATCTTGGGAACAATAAAAAATAGTCTTCAAACTTTTCACATGCCATTTTATTATAAAGTAGCACATCAAGATAAAGAATTAACTTGACAGTAAGAGTGGGCGTGGCACCACCCATAAAAAAAACTTATTTTTATCATACATCTTAATGAATATACCAGTGGAAGACGTCAAAAGTCGGGCATTGCTGGATGGGTGAAGCAATTAACATAAATAAATAATAAAACAACTAACCTGAATATTATATTTGTTTTAAAAGTTTATATGTACGTACCTTATCCGATAAATCATTTAAATGATTTGTAGAATGATTATTTTTAGCAAATGATTCTAACTGTTGAATAATATTCTCGTTATCCTTTTCAATGTTTTCTACGTCGCAGTTAAGCATTTCATTCGGAACCTGAATTAAAGGAGCTCCTTCTAATTTTGGTGGCGTTGCGCATGTAATAGTAAGTAGATTCTGCGACTCTAAATTAGCCAATTGCAACCATTCTGCAAACTCACGAATAGTGCAATCACAAGATAAGGGGTTTTCTTGCATAGATAAGCTTTTTAACTCTCGTGCACCATTCAAAGCATTTCTCGCAACAATTGAAATGTCATTACCAGATAAACGTAAATCATTTAAGGATGGTAACGGTGCAATGAGGTCTGCTGTGAGCGCTCTCAAAAAGTTATGTGTCAAATCAAGCGTAGTTAGGCGAGTTAGATGCTGCAACGATGCGCTTGAAATTGCCACTATACCGTTGTAGCTTAAATCCAAAGTTTCTAATGATCCCAATCCGAAGAACGCATGATCTTGTAAAACATCTATTTGGTTGTGTCGTAAAGATAAAGTTAAAAGCTTTGAAAAGTTTACAAGAGCTTTGTTTTGTATGCTTTTTATAACATTTCGATTAAGATTCAAACGAGAAAGATTGTTTAAAAAAGGCAACGTAGCTGCTGTTAATGGCCCATTTAAGTTATTTGCACTGATGTCAAGATCTCTAAGGAAAAAAACAGAATAAGTATAATAAGAAATAGTCGTTAAATTAATTATTAGCAAGTACCTTAAATTTAGGCACTGTGTAAGTGCTTTTAAGCTGAAAGCATAATCACCGAGTCTGTTGCCTCCTAACTTGAGAATTTCCAATTTCTTAAGTTTCGTAAACGTTCTTTGGGAAATACTGGATATTTGGTTATTGCTCAAGTCCAAGTACTCAAGATTTATTAAGCTCGCTAAATCGGAGGTACCTAAAGCTTTAATTTTATTATTAGACAAATCTAACCTTTCTAACTCTACTAGTGTTGATATAGAGTTCCATGGTACACTAAGAAGAGCGTTCCCCGGTAGCCCCAAAGCTAAAAGTGGACCTTTAATACCCAAAAACGCCAATTTATGGACTCTTTTAATTTCACCTGAAGAAATTATAAGGCATCTTAAAGAAACTTTATCAAATATACGGGCATCACTTAAAAATGTAACATTTTTTAAAGAGATATCTAAAAGAGCCACAGAATAGGAAGTAGTTCGCAAATGTTCAGCCAATGTCTATTAAGAAATATTTTTAAGAGATTTTATTTATTTATTTATTGATTTATTTATTTAATTTAACACTTACTGTTAATCCGTGAACATCACCATTACACCGTAAAGTGTGAGGTAAATCACATGAACATTCTAAGGATCTTGAGCCCGTTACATTTGGGCACTTCCATTCTAAAGAATAATTCTCAATCAGTATTGATGAAACATCAACTGATTCCCTTTGTTTTTTGATCGGTGATACTTTGTTCACATATTTCGCTGGCTTTTTTAGTAAAGCTTGGTGTGATCTAACTAACGTTAAATTTGAACTTTTGTGTTTTTCTAAATAGACCAACGGTTTTGAATCCTTTTCAAATATTTCGCTCTTTATAGACTCATCAGATACAGCAAATGGAACAATACTCATCTGGTATATTACTAAGCTTACTAATGAGAACATCAACTTTAAATTTTCTGAGAATAGCATTGTGGCTAAAAATAAAGAAATATATTTTACAGAAACATATACACATGTATGTACGTACATGTATTGTATTCTTCTTATTCTTATTCACTCGATACAAATTATTTGAATTAAAATACATAATAAAGGTTATCCAAACTTAAACCTATTGGATTAATTTTATATTTTCTAAAATTTCTAGATCCACACTAAATATTCGCTATGGACTAAATTTTATTAATGCAATTATATAGAAGCCGTTATCCTTAAAGTAAGTTATTATATACATACATATCTTAAAATTAAATTATATGAAAATCGGATTAGAAAATGTACAACACAAGTGAAATTAGTATGAAACAAATTAGTAATTATCATTATTTGAATTCTTTTGTTTCTAAATTCATTTTCAGGTGCAAATCTTTGTATTAAAGTTAAAAAAATTTACGTATTTTCACTAGTTCTTCATATAGTACGCTCAGAAACATTTTTAAATTGCACTCAAATGGTAGACAATAAACTTCTTTATTATTACGACACTATTTTTTAAATACCTCTCAAGTATTCCCAAAGTTTCGTTTTACATTAGAAATCAAATATATTCTCTTTTATCCTTTTTTTTTTTTGGCTTTCATCGTTTAAGTTTTTAAGATTCATATTAAGTTGCGCCTTAGTTTTGACAAATTTCGCATGTTATATACAAATAAATGATAGCAAAGTAGGATAGACATAGTAGTAGGCAGACATAGTCAAGCCATAGCTAAGTAGAACCGACGTTTATGAGTATGAAAGATATAAACATTTTTAATGATTTAATTTATTTTATTTCTAATATATCGAAGAATTTCAGCAAGTTGTTATTTCTGTTTAAACTTCATTAGCAACACTGCGTGTATTTAAACCATACGATCGCAGCCGCTTTTTTATTTAAACATACTTTTAAATACGCTCTGCAAATACTCACAGCTGATTTTTCAAAGCAATTGTGGGAGAACTATTTACGAATCTGTCGACTTGTTTTGTTCGGTGATTAAAATGACAACATTATATACGTATAAGTAAACGATATGGGTTTTAGTGGCAAAGTACTCGTTCGTTAAAATCCAACGTATGACCGCACTGCGAATGTAAAGAAATATTATCTGTTATTTAAAATAATTGCCATAGCACAATACGGTCACAAACGTTTTAACTAGTCTTCCTGATACTATTCAAAATACTTTTTTGTTTTGTTTTGTTTTGTTTTGTTTCAATCTTAATAAATAAACTGGGCTTTTTTATAAAAAGCATACCCATTCAGAATATTAAAATTAAATGTGCTACTGACTGAATTGATTACTGAATACAAAGATTTCTTTTCCGAAAATAAACTAAAGCATGGGAAAAATTATTCAGAATTACGTTCTTACAATCTTTATATTTATTTTGGGAGCAATCAGCTTTGTGGATGGTAAAAAATATATGCGATGCGAACTATCTAGGGAATTGGTTGAAAAATATCAGATAAGTAAAACCTTTTTATCTAACTGTAAGTAAACATCTATAATATGTATATTTAAAATATTCGTTTAAAATTGAGTAACTTTTTAAGGGATTTGCCTAATTGAACATGAAAGCGATAGAGATACTAAGAAGATAACAAGTTTGAATAATGGGGAGAATAAATACGGTATCTTTCAAATTAGTAGCAAAGAATGCAGTACTGGCAATAAAGTTCAATCGTGCGATACAAATAAAAATCCGTGCTGCCAAATGAAATGTGAAAGTAAGAAATGTTTATACATATGTATGTATGTAAATAATGTCGAATTCGGATAAGTACAAACTGTTTAAATTTATTAGCTTAAAAGAAAAACCGCTGTAAAGGTATCAGTTTAATAATGAGGAATATTAAATCTTCTAATAAACATAATCATTCACAGCCGTATTCATAACGAAAATCTAGCAAGTGCATAAGTATGATTGTTAGTTAATGCACTTACAAATTCAACAAGTTATGAATTTTTTTCACATGAATATACTATACTTTGTTAAATATAAGTCGTTATAAAAAATGCTTAATTTTTATTTAAGATCCTGTTTAAGCAAAAAACTATTACTATCATATTCTATTTTCGCTTGACCGAATTCGAACGTACATACATACATATGTATGTATTATACATATATATATATATATATATATATATATATATATATATATATATATATATATATATATATATATATTGTGGCGGGTCGATTTGTAGGCACGCAAAATAATCGCCCAAGTGGTAAGGAAAATCGTATTCTATGGATTAAAATAAGAAACTTTGCCCAAGGAATCATACCTCTAAAATGAATTCTGATGGTCCTTATTTTGACTCAAAGGTCAAATTTTGAAAAATCCCACTTTGACTCATTTAAAGTGCCCCAATCGAGTCTAAGTGTATGACCGATCCCCCCCCCATTCAGGCAAATGGGAAATTGGAAATCCCAATGTAGTTATATTGTGTTGTAGAGATTTTTTCAGTATTTTAAAAGACTGAACATAAATGTTAAGAAGAAAAGTGCAAGAAAACAAAGAAAAATAAAGAATTTTAAAAATAAAATTTTTTTTAAAAAGTTAAAAAACATTAAAAAAAATTACATTTCAACACATTCAAAATATATATTTAATATATTTTGTGAAATCTTTTATTATGCTGTGCTGCTGTTTTGAATATTTTTTCAAGGTGAGTACCAACTAAAAAATTCTTCTTAATTCTTGATTATGGTCTTTGGTTTGTTTAATTTTTGGTTGGTTTAACTTTAAGTATTGTTTTCTTTTATTTTTTCAGCGAAATGAATC
The DNA here is from genome assembly GCA_023159175.1 of Wohlfahrtia magnifica. Taxonomy (NCBI): domain Eukaryota; kingdom Metazoa; phylum Arthropoda; class Insecta; order Diptera; family Sarcophagidae; genus Wohlfahrtia; species Wohlfahrtia magnifica. The sequence continues at coordinate 104,241 of JAKWBJ010000505.1, read as the reverse complement.
CATAATCCTCTCCACCGCAAGATGAAGCATCAACAACTATCGAAAACCCAATGAGTCATATACCTAATCATGATGTTACTCTCTTTGGTGCGTGTATGATATCTTGAGGGCGAGCTGGATATCTTGAGATATTATTTTTACTTGAGCGAACGTGCTAGAAAAGAAGAACAAAAATTTCCTATAAATCCTTCACTACTCAAGTAGCAAATAAGTTGATTAGAATTTGAGAAAAACTTGGAAAATGTAAATGTGATTTGAAGGCATCTGTATGTACATGTGGATTGGTTTCAGAATGCCTCAAAGAGTGTATGCACGATGGACATAATCAGAAAAGATTAACAGCCGATGCATTTTTGATGGAAAATTAAGAGCAAGGAGCAACAGCCATAAATACCAACAATGCATCGTTATGATTCAACATACGTACCGTCATCGGATAAAGAAGATATGAATAGAAGCAATGGTTCACAATACACAGAAAGATATGATTGTTTTAACTTTACCTTGATGTATGACAAATTTGGTGTGCCTGATAGAGTAGCATCAGCATTGGGAACCACTCTTTTCCAAGATTTCGAAATGAAAGATAAGTATGGCGAACCTCTCATCACGGATAAATCGAAAGATCGCGGAGAAAAAGACAAATGCAGACGAAAAGTGCCTCGCAAACGGTTAGACAATACCAATTTGTTAGCGGCTTCATTCGATGGTAGAAAAGATGATACTGTAACGAGAAATAAAATTGATGGGAAGTATCATAGTAGGATGGTAAAAGAACCGCATCTTGTTATTTTTAGAGAATCAAGTTGGTTACGTAAGAATGGAACATGAAACGACTGAATACAAAACAACCAAATAAAATTATTTTTTCTACAATAAAAATATATCACTGGATGCATTTATTGGTATATGCACTGATGGAGAGCCAACAAACACTGCGTCACACGGTGGAATTATACGAAGATTTGAATTGCTGTTAAAAAGACCATTGCATTGGTTCGTTTGCCTTCTACACTTCAAAAAACTACTATTTCGGCATTTGTTTCAAGCTTTAGATAAATCGGAAGACTGAGCAATCAAATCGAAACTTGTAAAATTCTTCCGGTAAGTAATTGTTATCACTCATTTATCATAATTGTTAACCGTTTTTAATTATTTGACTACTTTATTTTACTATTTTCAGGTGGTGAACGGCTTTGCGAAAATTGCGTTGAAAAATATGCCCTCTGCTCCAGAAAAAAATGAATTTTCCACCGGTTCGAAGTACTTATACGACATTGCCCATGCAATTTCTAGCGGCGTGGTTTCGGGTGTTCTGGGTAACATCAAACCAGGGAAAATTGAACATTCTCTCTGGCTCACCAAGGCCGTTAGATTATTACGATTATATGTGACAATGGTAAATCCACCCGAAAATTTACGGGTTCTGGTTGAATTTATAATTAATTGTTATGTGCCAATGTACTTCAATATCAAGTATTATAGCGCTGTGTATTATTTTTCAACTTCGTTAGTTGGTTACGGCTTCTACAACCTCCTTTACTCAGTACTGTCAAATATAACTCATATTATGTGCATTCGGAAAAATCTTGCTATCTATGTTATTTAATGATAACAAAGAAAAGCGGGACTGACCTATAAAGAAAATTCTATGCTATCGAACCGATGTTGAATACCCAACGGAACTTAGAGCTTATAAAAAACCAGATATAAATTTTCATTGCACAAATTACACTGAAATTATCAATTTGAATGGTATAAATAAGGTATTTTAACCACCATTCACGCGAAGCAAACCATACGATACATTGAAAGAATATTTAAATCAAGATGATCCACCGTTTAATGATCTAAACATTCCGTCACATATACAACGAACGGGACGACATGTTCAATTACTAGCTAGCATTTCCAAACGAGTTATACCAGAAAATGTAGACGCTAATATGGCGACGACATCAGGGATCATTGCGAAATTGTCCAGACTTGAGAACAAAAAAGATTTCAAACAATAATTTTTTTTTAGTTTCTTTTCTATTATTAAGTTCCATTAAAAAAAAAAAAAAAAAAAAAAAAAAAAAAACCAAAACAAACAGCCATTTCGCTGATTGTTTCACGTAAAGTGCCAAAAATGGTGATTTTATAAAATTTTGTATGTGGACCCACTCTAAGCGAGGTTCCAGGGGGTGTGCCATTAGCATGGGTGGGGGTACGCCCTCTAAAGTTAGTGGTGGTCGGTCATACATTTAGACTCGATTGGCGCACTTTGAATGGGTCAAAGTGGAATTTTTCAAAATTTGATCTTTGGGTCAAAATAAGGAACAGCAGAATTCATTTAAGAGCTATGATTCCTTTGGCAAAGTTTCTTATTTTGATTCCTAGAATACAATTTTCCTTGTCACTTGGGCGATTTTTAAATCGACCCGCCCTAATATATGTATATGCATATATGGTATACTGCATTTATAAATTTATATTCTTATTCTTATCCATTTCGTAGATTTTCTTAATGATGATATTGCCGATGATGTTCAATGTGCCAAAAGACTATTTGAGCTAAAGGGTTTTCGAAACTGGAGTGCTTGGAGTGCCTTTTGTCGAAACACTCAAAATTTACCTAATTTAAGTGTTGCTTGTAACATCAATACCGTTACTCCATTATCTAGATTTATTTTATATATGAGTGGTAGTGGAAAACAATAGCCGTAACGGAATGTTTTGAATATTGGCTACACTTGGCTAAACGAAATTTTTAACACAATAAATTTAAATGCTTTGGCGTAAGAAATTTAATCCATGTTGCTAACTTAAAAGGATTTATAACTTTTTAAAACAATTTGTATAATTCAGAGCATACATATAAATTACGTTCCGGAAGATGAGTTTTTTGAAAAGAAATGTGTTTGTATTTTAATAAAAGATCAACTACGAGTATAATATTTTAAATACAAACAATTGTAATGGATAGCGCGCGATTGTTATATTTTAATTAAAATGCAAACATAATCATAAAGAGCTAAAAAAGTTGTAGTCTTTTAAGCCTGCCTACATATGTATATGATACCTTACACCTCAATCTACTTCTCTCACTTTTCTGTGTATCAAGCAGGACCAAGAATGAATATCTACGGAGATTTTTACTTTCCCTTTATCCATAAATTTACTTTTTTTAACCGTAAGAGTTTTTAACATATATTGTCTTTTTTAATTCTTTTGAAAGTAAAAGATTTAATTATTTTAACATTGCATTGACTACGCAACTGTCGTTCTTTGCTTCGGTTGCTGCGTTTACAATTGTTTTTTTTTTCAGCTGTTTTATAAAGTTTACATTCCCCTATTGAAATTAATTTCCGGTTTTGTCTACATTGTACGTATTGTCCACTTCACCTGTTAAAGCAAATTTTTTAAATACTTTTTACCGAACCTGCAGCAAAACAAAACATCATTTTTATTACTTATTCTAATCGTGTTCATACTAAAATATTGAAAGTAACCAATTCAATTCTTTTCAATTTTTTTATTTTAAATCATTTTATCAACATATCGACCCCTTTGCGCGACATTATCGTAGGTTACAATTTTTGCGAAATTGACTTTTTGATGCAAATGTATTCTAATGGCACATACCCACCACATGGTAAAATATTATATCAATATTCGCCTGCATACATATAAAATATCGTACAAATAAAAAAAAGTTTTGTTATTACGACTATTTTGAGCATGCCTTTTTCGTTATACCCAAGGCGAATTAACACCAGGTGACCTTGGCTTGCTACGTAAGCAGCGATAACTTTGTGTCAAAATGATTCTTCATCCCTTTTTTTTGACAACAAATATATCTGACACACGGTTAATTTGTTTACTATTTGCCTACTTCAGTGTTGTATTATTTTGACGCATTTTACAGTGTCGCATTCCTTTTCAAATTAGACCACTTTGTTTAATTCGCATTGGTTATACCATTATTTGAGAATTCTCTTACAAAGATAACAACGGGTAACTATTTGCATATTTAAATAGGTATTTATATAATAATTTTCAATTAGTTTTCTTTAGTAAACAAGAGATCATAGCCTATCTAAGAAGCTTTCTTTATTAATAATAATACAATAAAATTAATTTTTGGATGGAGAGGTAAAAAACAATTAATTCATCAATACTGAAGAATGTATATCGCACATTAGGGACAAAGATGAGAGCAAAACCCTATTTCTAAAAGACCAAGCAGATGGCAATAAAACCTAACTTTTTATGAGCAAATTTTAATATGCAAAAGGTCTTAAACACCCGTGCTGAAAATATCTTATATTATATACGAGTATGTGTATTTATTATACACTGTTTCACTCTCGTAAATATCGAGCCATAACCGCCAAAAAGACGTAAGCGCCATGATTATCGATTTTCGTTTTTTGATAAAAATCGATAGTATTCGATCAATCCCACCAGTATACAAAATTTTGTAGCTCTAAAATGTACCTTTGTGATTTTACAGCAAAAACAAAAGAGTCTTATGTACTACTCTAGAACAAAAAATATTGAAAAAAAACCTTCTCCTGAAAAATTTGTTTTTTGTCGATTACGTCTTTTTGGCGGTTATGGCTCGATATGCCTACTATAATTTGAGAGTATACGAAAATGGCACAAGAGATAGTCACTTTTTTTTGTGAGGTGAAAGCGACAGTAAGCGCGGCTCTAATAAAGTACGTTCAGCCCTTCAAAAGTAATTGCTAAAACAGTTAATAAACTAAGTCTCTACTATGGCAGTTGTGCCGGTCAGAGCCGCAACAAGGCTGTAATAACCATGTTTCCATGCTTTTTAAGCTTTGTCAATAAAATTAAGGTTGCCTTTTTACTTCCGGGCCATACTACGATGCCAGTAGATTTAGTTTTCGTATCATAAGATAATTTTGCGCAAAATGGGCGCTATGCAATTAAAAATTATATACGTATACCCCAAATATATCACTTGCGGAAGAACTTCTGCAGTATTTGCTAAAGTGTTTCCACTCAAACCGAAACTTGTGGAAGTCTGCTTCCAGAATAGTTTTTTATTACGACGAACTTGATGCAATAAAGTGCAGACGTGAGTACAGATTGCAGTATGGTTTGTTATTCTTACCTTAGTTACTTTGAGTATATTGACCTCTATATCATTGGCTATTGCCTTTAAAGCGTTTTGTTTTTTAATTTTATTCTTATAGTCTTTTGAGTACGTGTCCCGTAATTCATGATAACTTTATTGTTTTTCAATTACCAAATGTGTTTTTCTACCACTTCAAATTTGGAAAAGAACTCAAAAAAAGTGTTTGAAACAGAAGAGAATACAACAAACCGTTTAATTGACGTATACCTGACTTCATCTGCAAGTCTTCGAAACACTTGCAGTTCACAGCAAGTCGTTCAAGTTACTTTCAGAAAGCAATAAACACGTGTTTCCACATAATTGCTGCAAGAAACGACAAAAACTTCTAGTAGTAACTTCTGGAAGCTACTTCCGCAAGAAGACTTGGTAGTGGACACACGGCTTCACAGTATTCCTTTATTTATTAAACATACTACATGTTTTTTTATTTTATACTATCTAAAATCCGACGTGTTTCGCTACGCCTTTCCTAATTGTTATCTTTATTATCTCAGATATCATTTTTTACCCTTTTTCCACACTTTATCCCCTTCTGTAACTGTTACCATTTTAAATGTGTAAACAAATAAATATTTACTTTGTATGGGCGTGACAGAGCTTATGTGGAATTTTTCAAATACCTTTAATGCCACACAAATATAGAGATACTGTAAAAATGTTAAGAAAATCGGTTCATGTCTACTGCATATCTATGTACATACAAACACACATTCAATTTGTATATATAATGTGTATATTTTACCAGATTAATTTAGCAAATTTTCTTTAACTTTTTTAAACGTAGAATTTGTGCAGAGACCTCTCACAGCAAGAATGATCGTCAAACGGCTCTAGAGAAATCATAGTCCAATCACTGCTCAAATGGGTTAGTCCGGGATTGAATCCATAAAGGGTTTTATAATAAAAAAATAAAATGAATTTTGCTTATTTTCTACTTTTTGAAACAATGCACTTTAGGAATCAATTAAACCACTGAGTTTAGATATAAGATATTGGTATCTTTGGAAAGGTCGTGGTCTCGGTGTTATGAATCAATCAAAAAAACTATCGTTTTCATTGACAAATATAAAAAAAAGAATTAATTAATAAAAAATAATAATTTTGTTTTATTAAAGTTATTAAGTTAATGCTAATAATAGGGATACATCATTTTGTATCTATTCGATATCACTTTGTGTTTCATCAGTATCTTCGCCCATGCTTACGTTGAAATCCACCTTATCAGATGATGAATGAAACAGACATTGTGCTTCCTTAAGCACAACCATTTGTATTGACTTGGGAGTCTTGGGAATTGCAGTGACGACCAGTTCTGTTTTTATGAAAAGAAAGTTAAACATATCTCTTTATCTATATCTATATTATTAATCATTCTTTATTTACTTGCGTTATGCTCTCTAACTTTTTTGAATATCTTATTTATAGATTCTTGCGCTTCTTTAAACAAAGAATCAACAAGTAAATTTGAATTTTGAACTACTTCCTAACTGTGGATCAACATTTTGTGTGGCGTTGACGACATCTAATACCACTGATAATTTTTTACGAACGTTTCTACATATGCATAGATATATAGTATATATTTTTTATTAGGTCGGTATTTATCCTTGATATTTTTGCTGAAATTTTGTACTGCCTAAAAATACTCTGGAAGTATATTCATCATTGTAATTACTAACACCAGACTTTGCCTGAGCTATATATATGTAGTCTAAAAAAAATTTTCTGATTTTTTTTTAATTATCTTTTATCAAGTGCTTAAGAAAAACACAGATATTCTTTAAAGCTACTTAAACCGATTATATATATCAAAAGGTCTATTCTCTTTCTAAATCCGTTGAGAAACTTAAAATTGGTTAATGTTCAAATAAGTTATAGGCTTACAAGTTCATGAATGTAGAAGAAACTGGGTTTTTATCCGTATCTTTAGATTTTGGAGGTGTTTCAAAAATTTCAAACGCAGATTCTTGTTGTACTCGATAGTGCCTATCAGAAAACTAGCATCACATTCCAGGTGTTTACTTGTCGCACCGTGTTATTTACTTGCATAAAACAAAACAAGCATTCTAATAAAGCGGATATAAAATGTAAAAAAAGTGTTCAGGTGGGCAGCGTTAGGCAGAACAAAATTACTATAGATGGAAACTATACACTTTGGACTAAATAATCCATACAAAAATACGCTTGCAAACTATTGCGGGAAAAAGATGCAAGACTTGAAAAATTAAATTTTGATTTTTTTCGATAAGAAAAAATTCGATTTTTAAATTAGTTCCATAACCGTCATATTAGCTGACTATATGTAGTTTAAATTAATTTTAGTATAACGACATGCATATATATATATATATATATATATATATATATATATATATATATATATATATATATATATATCTAAGTGTAAAAAAAATTATTAAATTAACGGCATTCATATTTTATAACTGTTCAAAGTTGGTAGAATTAAATTACATTTTATAAATATTCTTTTAGTTCGAAGCTTGTACTTTGAGGGCGCGCTCTTCATCGAACACGAAATAATTAAAAAAAATTAAATGCAGTTCAACTAAGAAAAGTGTAAGCTATTAAATCTCATAAAAATCTTTCCTAAATTCTGATTTTTAAAAATTTACTTTTTTCCAAAAATTTGTTCGGGCTGCCCCAACATGCAATGTCTTGAATACTATTTTGTGGTTTAATTAATAAAATAAAAGTACAACTTATATTTTTTAAGAAGATTGATGTAATCCCAGTTCTAAGCCGGCTTTTAGGCTTTTTCTAATAAGAATATCATTAACCCGCAACAGTTCCATTTTCGCAAGGAGCATTCTACTGTTCATCAATTTAAAAAAAGTGTAACAAAAAAAATCTTAAGAGTATTGGCGTTATTTTCCTCGATATCAAAAATGCCTTTGATTTCCTTTGGCATGACGATCTAATTTTTAAACAAAATGCCTTTAATTTTTCAACATATCTGAAGAAAATTATAGTTTTTTGGATCAACGCTCTTATGTTGCACCTATCGATAATAGGCTATCTAGTGATCGACAAATACCTGCGGTTCTATCGCAAAGTCAGTGCTGTCACCAACTCTTTACTCAATTTACATATCAGATATTACCGTTCCCTAATTTACGAAATAACTTTTTACACGGATGATATTGCTTTTATCTGCTGCGATAAGGTGTCGAACGCGATAAAGAAGATAATAGACAAAGGAGGGTAGTTTTAAATTAACCCAAAAATAGTTTGACAGGTAGAAAATAAACATTAATAATAGTAAAACTCAGGCTATAATATTGCCACATAATAAGGAATACGTGGGACTAGGGGAGTTCTAGTCCCACAAGGGAATAATATTAAATATCTAGGAGTTGTTGGAGATAAAAATTATCATTTAAACAGCACTTGGAATATGTTTGTGAGCAGGCAGTAAGATGCGGTCGTTCAATTTATCTAAATTTAATTGTAAGAATAAGATTCTTTTATACACGATGTGTATTCGGCCTATTATGACCTGCATGCCAGGTTTTTTTCAATGCTTATAAAACTTACAGAAAGAAATTACAGGTGATAAAGAATAAAAACTTGAAGATAATGCGTGGTATAAAACCCAGATATTCTACTGATTTCCTGCACAGAAACTTTAATCACGTAATGATTTAATTATTGTTAAGGTATCTCACTCTGTCCTTTAATGAAAAGTGCAGAACGTCTACATATAATATACAGTGAAAGCTCCCGTGGGCGGACACCGACTGTTACAGCAGATTTGTCTGTTATCGAGAGGTGTCCGTCTACGGGATAGTTAATTAAAAATGGTCGATATTCACAGCTATTAAATATTCTATTATGTATTAATACATGTATGTAAGTGAAACAAATTTGAGCAAAATTTCACTTTACTCAATTTTTTGTGCAATTCTTCAAAATGGTTTTGCAAATTGTTTAATTTTTCATATGCAACAAAGCCATCTATTGAATTACTTGATATTACAATACTTATGGAGTTTTCATTTTCGATATTTATTTCAATGCTATCATTTTCAGTGTACACAATGTTATCGATAATAGGAAAAAGGCGTCCGCGACCGGCCATGGGAGTGTCCATCTAGCAGAGTTTAATTTGTTCTGAAAAAAACTAGAAAATCGAAGAGCTTGAAGAAATTGTCCGCTTAATAGAGGTGTCCGCTTGCGAGTAAAGATTTCACCGTAATAAGAAATTTGCTAGTCACTAAATCAAGATTTCTTAAATAACATTTCCTTAATTCTGTGATTTAGTTGTTTTATTAGTTAATTATTAAAATAGTGGTTGTTGTAATAACTTAAGGAGGATCTCATAATAATGTAATATACATATCACACTTGATCAACCAGAGACTATTAACTCAAAATAATTAAAATTACACTTTTTGCAAGAAATCAACTAACAACATCAATATCTATCTACTGTAAATATTTCAACGTATACCGATTATTGTTTCATCTCGAAAACCACATTTGAGACCATTTTCGTGATAGTGTAGTGACTACCTTCATATAATCAAAAAGTTATCATTTTGAGTTAATACAAAAGTGGAAATAGAAATGTATCGTATATTTTGTTTTGAGTTAATAACCTCTTGTTCATCAAGTGCGATATGCACATATTATTTTAAAGAAAATTTCAATAAATAACTTGATGCCATAGAAAAAAAAAGTACAAAAAATTGCACTTATTCCAGCTAAATGATTCATTTTAGCGATCAAGTAAATTGAATTTAAGCAGTTCACCGAATTTTTTGTTTGCCCTGTACTGCTATGTTTGTCCTATAAAGCTATGGTGGTACCTCTTTTGGAATTTTTGCGATTTTCTGATAAAAATATCCTTCAGTTTCTATATAAAAGTTTATCGCAACGGACGACCAATCTTAATGAATACTGAAAGTGGTTATATCATATTTTGTACTTGATTAGAATGATTAAAAAAAGTACCAATGCAATGAGCTTGGGCTTATTTTTTCGAGTTTAATTTATCATTTAAAGTATCTGCTATTCGCCTGAAAAAATTCACTTATTGTTGTCGTATTAGAGATTTATGGTACTTTAATAAAATTAAGGCGATTCTATCCTGTTGAACCTGAATGTACTAACTAGTGAATACATACATATGTATAAATATCGAGCAAACTGTTAAATCTAAATGTTAATACTCTTGCTAAAATTTGAATCCACTTCATATCCATACAAATAAATTTAGAATTTTAAAACAAACAAAAAATCAATTTTATTAAACTTAAGTTCAAAACCCACACAGACGGTTGGCTTGTTGTTCATTTCGTAAGTCTATATACAGCAAAAATACATATCGTTATTTAAAGTGAAAAAGGCTCTTACAAAAAAAAGACAAAATTTTAGTTTCCAAATTTATATAAATTACACCGAATTAGTTTGCTAACAAAAAATAATCTGTTGTTTTAAAAATAATTTTCTTCAGTTTTAAAATTTAAATATGTTAGGGCATTATTCGTTTAAGTTAACGATATAACTAAAATATGTATGTACATTTATGTATAATAAAATCTAAAACTACTAATTATATGTAGGCGTACATGACTATTCTCTCAAATTTATTAGAAAGATTGAAATTAATTTCAATTTAAGCATTTTTACTATTACATGCTGTTTTTTTATTACTTCAATAAAGAAAAATTAAGACTTATTTTAATTATATACCTATAGAAAGATTTTAGTTATTTCATAATTTCCAATACATATTGTTTTAAATTCAGACCCTTAAATAACTAATTAATACGTATGTATTTAAATTAGCAAACTATAAACGTAGGAGTCTTTATTTCAATTTGAGTAGGTTGACAAATATTCAATAAGGCGTTAATATAAATATACATATATATATACTTACATATGTCTGCATTTGTAAATATGTCTGTGCATACATAAACATATGTATATGGTGATATAAATAAAAAATATTTACCTCTTTGAGATGCGTATATTTAAATAAGAAAAGTAAAAGCTTCATATATTTGGTATAAATCGCGTAGGCGTAACAAGTAAATGATTATCATACTTTTTATAATTTTTTGTTTTTTTTTATTTCTATTATGCAGTAAATTTTTTACAGCTTAATGTAATTGACGATATACTTTTCAAACTCATTTTACATTTTCTGCATTTATTTTGTCCGACACTCAGTATTTATTACATTACATTTACTGAAAAGCTCAAAGCTTAACTCTCAACCGCTTTGTTGTTAACACTTCAAATGTTATAGCTCAACTGTATTGGATCATTTTTATTATCAATCTACCAGCCAAACTCAGAGTAACCAATTTATTCTGCCAACATGTTGTGATTAAAGCCTACATAAAATTAGTTGGCTTACGACAAAAATACAGTCAAAATTGACTTCGTTATGTAAACTTATATATGTACTCGTACATAAAAATTTAGATTTCATATTTAAGCATTTAAAGCCTGCGTGCAACTTTAATTGCATTAAAGTAAGATTCTAGTGTAAGATTTTGAAATAAGTTTGTGGTACAAATTTTGAGAAAAAAACAACAGTAAATAATTTGCATAAAACCAACAAAATATTTTTAAATGTTCTTTTTCAAAAAAGAATGATCCATGCAAGGCGGTCTTAAAAAAAATAAAGGGAAATTGAATGAAGTTAAAAACTTTAAAGGAAAACATGATTTTGTAGTAAATACAGTAATGCAGAAATAGAACAAATTTACAGAAAAAATACAGAAACTAAATAGAACAACAAATTCGAAGTTGGATAAAACTGAAATTGTACAGAAAACCCGTACTGCTGTACTGTTTTATTTTTTTATCTAAATTTTAAATTGATCTTCTCGTACTATATTATTTTTTATACACTAGCTAAAACCCGGCGTGCTTCGCAACCCCCATCTTAATTATTATCTTAAATGTTATCTTAGTTCCCCTTACGGTCCAGATCCAAACATTTGAAATAGCCTATAGTTCCATCCAGAACAACACTGTAGGTTCTGCTTTTTAGCTCTATACAGCCTTAGAACAAATACACATTAATTTTTATATAGTATATGATAGTATATTATTCATCAGAGAAAAGAAGGGACAAACTCAATATTATTGTTAAGAATTATTTAATTTCGTTTACATTTCAGTGTAAAAAACATAAAAAGCAGAGCATCATGAGCTTCAATGCTAAAATAAAGTGCAAATGCAAAATTTTGGATGATAACCGCAGAAATATGAACGAATATTATAATAATCAGTACTTAAACACTCCCCCATTATTAAATATGACCTCACAAAATATTTTAGTCTTTTAGTCTTTGACGAAATTGCCAAAAAAAAAAAAAATTAACATTTTCTCTGATATCTTCACAGGACAACCAACTGAAGTCGTTGTAGAAAACTAAGAGGATTCTGTTAATAATAAAATGGGAAAATGAAATGAAATACAAAGAATTTTCCAAAAAATTGAACATATTCAATATAAGAAGCAAAAATAGCCCTTAAGCTCTGCAGGATTCGAAAATCAAATGACTGAAAGAAAGCTCAGGACTACAAAGCTTATAAATGATCGTATAGTAATCCTATCAAATAACAAAAACTTTTTCTTCTTCTAGGGAGATTCAGAAAGAACTATATTTAAGTGTTTGGTCACGTACAATATGGAAAAAGCTTAGCCAGAGCAGTCATTACTACGGCACGCAAATATAAAAAAGCCTTTGGCATTTGCCAAATGTATGTAAGTGTGCCAGAATCATATTTTAATCGAGTGATTTTTCCAGATGAATCGAAATATAAACTAAAAAAGTTTAAAACATCGAAAAAGAGTATGATGTGAGTCCTCAAAGAACTTAAATCTAAACACACATGGTGTAGGGCTAGTTTTCTTTCGTGGGAGTGGGTCGAATAGACAGAATTGAAACAAAAATGAGTGGTGAACATTGTGTAAAGAATAGTGATATTGTCATCAGCTTGTGGTACTTTATCTTCCAACATAATATTGACCCCAAACATACGAGCAAGGTTGGAAAGAACTATTTTTAAAGAAAACTATACCAAAACACTGGAATGACCGGCTCACAGAACCGATCTAAACGCCGTGAAGACATGTGGACCAAATTAGATAACAATATTCCAATGGAATATCGGACTAACATCAAACATTTTGTAAAGAAATGCGTGCCGAATTGAGAGATATTCCTATATAAATTTTTGAAATACTTGACCTCAAGTATACCTAAAAGACTTTGTGAGATCATATTTAATAAAGAGAGGGCTACTAAGTTCCGATTATTATAATATCCCCTCATATTTCTGCGGTTATTATCCAAGATTTTGTATTTGCTCTTTATTTTGTCCAACCGTTGGCAGGAAGCATTTTAATTTATGTTGTTTTACTGTAAAAGTTCAATTAAAATATAGAACTCTTTATGTTTTTTAGATTGAAATTTAATCGAAATTAATAAATTAACAATAATATTGAGTTTTTTTTGAAATTTTGACAGGGTGACACAAAATACACACTTTTGGTGTATTTTGTGTTGTATTTTTATTTTCGTAACAATATATATGTATATATACTAGGTCTGTTTTAAATGCCTGTTTCAGGTACGTTATTTAATATTTTATTCACTTCTTATTACCTTTTGCCACAATTTTTTCATTTGGATATAAAATCTCGATGTGCAAATGATTTATGTATGCTGCTCCAAAAGATATTTTGTTACAAATTTTTTAGAACATTGAGAACATGCGCAAATTTTATCTTCATTTTTTTCATGTCTTACTAAAAAATGGTTCTGCCGTGATTGTCGATCAGAAAAAGTATGGTCACATTCTTCACGTCTATAATCAATTAATTAAAATAATAATGTTTTTGAAAATACAATAGAATAAAATTAAAAAATAAAAAGACAAAAATGATAAAAAAAAAGTTGTGTCCCGGTCCTGAATTAACTCTGGAACATATCAATTCCGCATTATATTGTCAAGAGGTTTATAGGCAGGTTAACTGGGTTAAACCCACCCGGATTTTATTGGGTATTGTATGTAAGACCCGGGTTGATTTTTTCTTTAAAAGTTTTCGTAAATTTATTTATAATTTATATTTACAACAAAAACAAGTATAATTTACGTATTGGGACTACAATTTAATTGATTTTTTCTTTTGTAGCTCAAAAAATATAATGAATTAACAAATTTATTAAGATCAAAATTTATCAAATCACTGCTTACATCTTTCCATCACCTCTCCGCGTACCTTCCCATAAAAACTGCTCATCTTTCGAAGCGATCCAACTTTGAATCCAATTTTGATTCAATGACATGCCAAAAAATATTGTGTTTTTTATTACCAATACTAAAACAACGTAATTATATTAACAAACAAAATACTTATATTGTCGATTTGAACGAAATGTGAAAGCAGTTATAAAACCCAAAAAAAAAAAAATCCAGTAAAACCCGGTGGGTTGCTTTTTTAAAAACCCGTGTTTTTGCCAACCCCGATTACAAGAATCTAATGGGATTGAAAATAAATTGAAGACCCAAATATGTACCCACGAAGTTCTAGACTTTACATTTGAGGCAAACATTTAGTCGATGAAGGTTAATGTGAATATATTACGAATTAACTGCTGACTTCTGTAGATTTTCAAATAGACCATTTAATTGCTCAACAACAATCTTATTCAATATACAAGGAAACTTTATTTATAATTACCTAGCAAAGACTCCATTGATTTCTTTTTATGTATTAAGATTCAAAAAATAAAACTATATATATTACAAAGAAAATATACCAAGGTTTCATTAGGTTAACAAAAAAGTACCATACCAATTTTCAACATTTCTAAAAAACCGTTTTTAATTAAGCTTTATTGCTTAAAATATGTCGAAAATACTAGCTATTGTTAAAAGGAACTCATTTTTTTATTTAGGATTAAGTATACTTTTATAATAGTTTTCAAAATTTTTTATTCTTGTCTGAATTCTGTACATTTTAAGGTCACTTCAATGCACAGAATATCAAGTTCACAGACGCAAAATACAGCTAAGCTTGATGAAATTTAAGTGAGGTCAACTGGACATAGATTTTGCCGCTGAAACTTTTCGACTTATAATTTTTATCGAATATACCTACATACTTTGTATATACGTAAGGCCTTGATAAACCAGACCTCGCTAATCCGGATTTTTGTGCAATACGGACATCATTTTTCATTCCATTTTGTACTCTAAAATCCGGATTGATTGCAACTTTATAATCCGGATTGCATCCAAACTGTTATATAATGTTAATCTCTATTAATATTAAAAGAAATTTTGATAATAAAAATAAATAAATTATTTGCAAGCATTCATGGTGAAATGGCAAAATGCTTGACCTTTTGCAATGCATTTGTAATTGATTAACTAAACTTAACGAAAATATCATAGCAAAAGCAAAAAGCTAAATTTTTTGGTCTGCTTCTATTTTTATCTTCAAATTTAATAACTGTGTTACTGAATTCTTACTGATAACTTTAATAGGTAATGAGCAAAAGCAAAAACGTGTGGCAGTAAACAGTTAAGCAAAAATAAAATAAACAATAGCTTATTGCTTACAGCAAGAGCAATTTTGTACAAAATGGTTGCTTTGCTTACTGCTTAAGCAGAAAACATACACATAGTGAGATTAGTTATTTACAACCCAGTAAAATGTTTACCACTTATGTACATCTTCGATCCGATACCACTTACAATGCAAGTAGGACCAATCCAAAGCTTGTATGCAATTCCTATTTACATTTCACAGTTATTTATTTTTTCACTTTAATTCATTAAAAATTCAAATGAAAATCTATTATTTTCCATTGAAAGCAAAATTGGCATTACTTCCATTTCAGTCATTTTATCATTTTGAAACCCTTCAATTTTATTATTAGAGTGATAAGAGATAACATTAGAGTTGACGTTTGCAAATACAGCATTATCCTTGGAGAGTCCATGATTTTTATTGAACAAAATTTACAAATTTCCATAGATATTGCATCACCTGATCGAGAGTCCAAGTGTCTGTGTTTGGTTTGTTAGTAATAGTTTTGTTTGTGGGTTAGCAGGATGAGGTACATGAGAACGAAAATTAGGATATATTCCTTACTATGTTTGGAACGATAATTCTGAACTATAATCCCTGGTGAATTCCCTGTCAAAAAAGTAATCAAAAGTTTCCTAAAAAGAAGAAAATATAATATTTTATTTAATTACTATTATTAGTGCATACGTGTTTACTTATTAGTGCATACGTTGTTTATCATTAAGTCTGTTTGCGTACTAAAAAATTTTTAAAGACTTGTACAAGTCTTACAGTAAGCAGAGAGGAAAAAAAGAAAACTATATGACAGTTCGAAGCAAGAGAACTTACTGGTTTTTTTTTAATTTTTGCCAGTAAGAATTTTTATGATAAATAAAAACAGCTGATAAAAAGCATATGTATAAGAAACAAAAAACCTTTTCAAATAAAAAAATTTAAAAATAAAAAAATTTCTTACTTTAAATAATAAAAAAGATTAAGTTTAAGCTTATTTATTTATTTATTATTTATTTACTTATTAATATTACTTATTACTTATTTAAACTAATTTATTTTATGTTTTTTTTTATTTCTCAATCAGCTGTTTTGACTATCTTGCTAATTTTTACTGGATTTCCGTTTGCGTACATTTCTAGATATTTTTATTTTTGAGAGTAAATTTTGTTTTACTCTCCGTTAATTTAAGTGTTTAAGAACCATCTGGTTATTTTAAAACCTAAATAATACTACATTTTTTTCCTGTAATTTGCAGTCGCTAAACAAAACACACATTTTATACATCATATATATTTATCTTTTTTTAAATAAAAATTAAAACTTTATTTTTTATTTGTATCACACGATTCACACCATGATTTTAGAAACATGTTTGTGAGACATGTCTTTCGTGTTTGCTTGCGAGAGGAGTAAGGAAGAAAGAGGGGTAGAAAAAAGACACGATTTCTGTTTTTCATGATTTTTTGTGTATTCTCCTTTACGCTTATTTTCGTTTTTGTTATTGTGCTTTGTACTTCAATGTAAAATAACGCAATTATAGTTAAAAAGTCAACCCCACAAGAAAAAAAATCATGATTTTAAAATCATGGTAAAAATGCAAGAGGTTTCTAGAATCAGATTTAAAACATAATTGAAAAAAATACAAGCCTTTAGTCATAGAATGAATTGGGTGTGTTTTTTTGTGTTTTTCTTTTCATTTATTTATATATTTTTACTTTTGACAACTACTTTTTTATTTCACCACGGCCACTTTTTGACATAACTAGAGGTAAAAATGTGCTCTTGTTTTTGTACTGTTGTAGTTTTCCACCAACTTATGTAATTTCGTCATGGCAACCACCTTATGCAATTTCACCACGCTATCATTCACGAAAAAAGTGTAGTAAAATAGCGTTTTTGTGTGTAACATATGTATGCCTACTGTTATATATATTGTATTTTTTGTTGTTGGTGTTTTATGTTAATGGGGATTAGTACGTTTGCTACAAATTTTGACAGCCTGGTAATAAAAAGGTTACAGGAAGTAGAGGTAATTCAATATGGCTGGAGGATATCGAGAGTGGAAGGATTAAATTCATAAGCAGAAGAATAATATTCTAGAAAAACAGATAGGAATAATACAAATGTATAAAGATTGAATTAAATTTTTTTCGAACTACATAGAAATAATAGATGGCTGTTTGGTAGCAACATATTGCATATGAACAGTAGGATGAACATGATGTGTGATCGATAAGTACCATTGGGAGTTAAAGGTCTAGGTGGTATATATCAGTCAGATTGTGGGTTTAATCTTAAAAGTACTTTGAGACTGTGAACAACCCTTTTAGTTATTGTGAAAATGACTGCAAGTTTTTGTGCGAGAATTTGAAGAAAAGAAAAGATTTGTGTGGAATCTCAATGTGACTCTTAGAGTGGAAGAAAAAGAAGGATAGAGCAACATAGTTTTTGAAAAAATCATGGACAAAAGGGTGAAATGTCCAGCATGGTAACACAGGATAAAAAGAGGAGGATAACACTAGATTACCCAAATCCATAATCCAAAAATCTTTTCAATTAAAGATTTAAATTCTTTTGGGATTAAACTTATTACCATATGTACGTGAGTCAGATTTTAAAACCATGAATATAATTGTGATATTAATTATAGTTATTTTATTTAGTTGGGAAAGCCTTTGTTTTCACATTTCGACCATTGGTAAAACACATACCCAGGTAGGTTTTTATATTTTGTTCCTTTTTATTATTTTTCACACAATAAAATCTGGAGGACAATAACATAAAAAAGAAGAAAGAATTGAAATACTATTGCCTTAAAGAAGCCACTCCCGCAGAAGTTTAACCAGGATTGTCGTGAAGAGATTACCATATATATATACACAGGTGGACAGAAGTTACCGTCATTTCGTCTTTAGAAGGTTTAAAAGACTGCCACACTATAAATATAATTGAAACACAAAATTTTGTATTTTTAACAAAAACTATAATATCGACCCCTTTGCGCAAAATTATCGTATTCATAATTTTATATACAATAACATATATTTAATGTTCATAGTGCATATTTCTTGTGGACAAAAATCACCATCACGGCATGTTTTATAATAGAAATGTTTGATAAAATTAAAGTTATTTTACCACTTTAAACTATTTTTTGAATGAATTCATGAAGGGAATGATGCGTAAAAATTTAATAACGATAGTTGCTTTAAAAAGTTTGCTAACGCCGCATGGATACTAAACATTAACCAAAAAAGAGAAAGGATAACTGAAAAAGAAAAATTGTTTAAAATGCGTACAACCAAAATAAATCTTTTCGGCAAATATGCTCACGTACGATTACGTACCAGCATTATAATTCGTTTTAAAGACTTAGAGTGAGTATATCAACAAAGAAGTGGCCGACTGCCGCCACTATCTGTTCGCGAAAAGTGGCAAATAACTAATATGATGATGAGCCACCAAAACTCCGCTATCAGAAATTGCTGCAATGGCGAAGGAAAGCGCTGGTACGTTTATTTATTCTCATGCTATACGCGGAGCGTTAAATATTGCTGGTTATAAAGCCAGAGATAAAACCACGTATTAGCAAAGTGATGAAATGAAGCGCATGAGCAAAGATACAGAGTTTTTAATGTTATTATCTCAGGAAAAAGTAATTTTTTGCTTACAAATCGGACGGACGTGTTTTGACATGGAGGCAGAAGAGCGATGCTTTACTAGAGAAGTATATACAGACAACTATTAAACATGGAGGTGTTGGCAAAACACTATCTTGATATTTTTGAAAGTAATTTATCTAAAAGTGCACAAAAACTAGGCATTGAATCTTACATGACAATGACCCCAAGCACACGACAGAAAAGTTTGGGTCATAAACAATTCCCCCCGCACCTTAAAAACTCCTCTACAATCACCGGACCTCAACCCGATCAAACATTTATAGGACCATTTAGATTGACAGATTCGAGAGTACCATATTACTTCTTAAAGTATGCTTAAACAAATACTTCTAGAGGAATAGCAAAAAATTTGACCAGATATTGCAAAAATACTGGTACATTTACAAGATGTGATAAAAACACACTTCTTATTAAAATATTGTTTGCGATATTTTAATGAAAAATATCTTTAACTGACGGTGATTTTTCTTCACAAAATATTTGAACTATAAACGTTTAATACTTGTTTTTGTAAAATACCTAAGAAAAAAGGCTGGCTTTAACTGAAATAGAATTAAAATGTTTTATTGCTGTTGTTAATAATGAAATATTATGTTTAAATTATTTTCCTGGCGTAGTCCTAGCGTCCTTTAAACATTTTAAACTAAAATGACGGACTCTTTTGTCCATCTGTGTATATAGAATTATATATACGTCAGCGATTTTTTTCTCGTCTATTGTTGTATTTTGTCTTATAAATAGTAGTAGTGTTAATTTTATATGATATTCTTTAGATTATCATAATTTTTTTTTTCTATTATCTTTGTATTATATGTAACATTATTTTATTTATATTTTGGGGTTTGGAATACTTAAAATAGGATTTTATTCCTGTATGAAAATAATTGAAAAAGAAGAATTGCGTTTTAATAGGAATAAGAAACTGAAAACAATAATATGAAAAGAAAACATTAAAAGAAATAAAAATAGAAGCTACAAGGTGCTACTAAAAAGCATATGTGCGTAGTCAGAATACTTTTATCGGAGAATTGTGCAGAAAACTAAGCCCTAGGGAGTTCCTGCAGGTTGGGGAACTTTCAGTTTTTATTTTTTTTCTGTGAAAAAGGAGCACATTTGCTTTAACAAGATATACATAATAATAGCATTTGATTCAGATTTGGTTTTAGCTAGCATTTTGGGATTTATTTAAAAAAGGAAAAATTTAATAATATCTTACGTTGATTTTGGTTCTAGTGTTTTAAAACAGTTTAAAAGAAAATAAAGAAGAAAGAACTTTTATATTTATTCTTTATTAAGATTTAATATCATAAAAGAAACTTTATTCAATTTTTTCGGATCTTTTTTTCTTTATCATACTCGTATATGTTGGTGATGTCTGGTAACTCTGTACACCGTCTGCGTTCACCGTTATTATTGGTTTTTGTTTGACTTTGATATTTGTTTCTTATTTTTCGTTCCTACCAGGGCACACTAAAAAAGGTACTTGCGAGTTTACATATGTATGTTTTTAGCTCAAGAATGTTTTCAGTTTCCAGCTGACGAAGTTTGTTTACTTTTTCTTCTTTTGTTTACATTTCCTCATCCGCCATTTTTGAAATTCAAATCTGGGTTGCCAGATTTAAAATTACAAAAACAAGAATCAGTACATTTATAAAACAATGGTATGTATCTAATTAAAACCCTTATTATATATGTAACGACAAACAGAACTTATTCTATTTAGAACAGTTTAAACAAATTTTTTAAATTAATAATTGCAATTTTACTAAAAAAAATAATAAACAATATACATGCATATGTACTTCCATAAACAAGTTAAATATGTTTCTAGCTTTTTGTCCTTTGTGTATAGTTTTTCGCTTATTTTTTTCTTTTCTTTAATTCAAAAACATTTAATCTAAAAAATAAATCAGTTAAAACGTGTGAATGTTTTAAAAATTGCATATTTTCTCAAAATCCTTACATGCACTTCTACTTCAAAAATTTTGATATGTTTAAACTTTCAAGTTTTTCGAACAGATTCGGCAAAATTCTTGATAAATATTGCCATTGTGGTATGGTAGGTAAGACACTCGCCTACCAAGCACAAGGACCTCGGTCCAATACCAGGCCAGACCATCTGAAAACAGAAAAAGTTTTTTCACCAGCCGTATCACCTCATAAAATTAGCTAGTAACTGGTTGAGTATTGAACAGCACATTGCCTGAGAGAAGTCCCCGTGTTACTGGTAATTATTAAAGATATTTTCGATTAAAAACATATATGTGAATATTATATTGGTGAGTATATACATATGTACGTTTAGAATATAAATAATTTGGTTATATAAGCCTTTTGGTATTTATTAACCTTCATTTCAAAACACTCTTTCGTATAAGATGCTAATGATATTTTATATCTGTAAATCTCAGTATTACCTTTATTTGATACATCGATTTTAGATAAAATCTATACTTACTGGTAAAACAAAACGTCTGGCAACACTATGCTATATCAGCTGTAGTTGACACTTTCGAACGGGTTGAAAAAATACAAAAACAAATTGACTGTTGTCCTCGTTATTGTTTAAATCACAATCAACAATATACATTGTGGTTTAAATTGTTGTAGATCTGCATGTACCTCATATTTTGAGCTATGATTCCTTCTTTGAATTTTAAACAGTAAAAATGCATTTTCTTTTATAATAAAGTTTTTGTAATCTGATAAGATATTGAAACAAGATAGTATATATGCTGTTAGTGATTAGTATAAGTATAATTTTAATAAATTTATGGTTTATGGTAAATAAAACGCGTTATTTTACTCTTAAACTATTTAAAATTATTATTATTTTATTTTCATGTTTGGAAGCATAAAAGAATTCAAATTAAGTGGCGAGAAGAATTGCGTACAGTTGTGGCAGCAAAGGCGACGCGAGGAATTAATATTTGTTTTCTTTTTTTTTGTGTTCTAAAGCGTTGCCAGATTCACTCCATTCACTAGCTGACAAACTTGGTGCTGCCACAAATTTTATGCCAAATAAGTGTTAGAACAAAAATTGATGGTTTTAGTAACTTATGCTTGGCAATGATAGGTTGGTAAAAGTGGATATGGTCGCGTGGTGATTAGGTCGTTCCACGAAAAGGTTGGGAAGGCTAATAATGGGATCAACAACTATGTCGGGAGACATATGTGTGAGTAGTGTGAATGTAGAAACTAAAAATATTGCTAAAAGCACTGAGTTGACAACGCTGATTACATTCAGCTGAAAGATGTTATTATAGGCTATTTTCAGTGATGGCAATTCGTTTTTGGAAAAATTTATCGTTTTTTAACTGCATTTTCAATTTTCCAACCAAGGCTTCTATGAAAAAAAAATGCGAATTTTCGTTTTTTAAAACAACTGAAAACCAGGAATTCAAACAAATTTTGAATAACGGAAGTAAAACTGCTGACATTCATTTTTTAAAAGGTTTAACTTGTATTTGTATATATTCGCCACAACAATTAAAACTAATAAAAAACAACAGCGATTTTGTTTTTGTAAAATCTCGCGATAGCTGGCAAAATTAAACTATTTTAAATTTTAATGTATATTTGACCGTGATAAAAGTTGAAATGTAATAATTTTGTAATTATTTTTATGAAAAATACTACAAATTTATTTAATAATAGCTAAAACCCGGTGTGAATCGCTACCACCAACTTAAATATTACAGTGCACTCGGAATAACGTCAACACTCGATTTCGTCAATATCCCAAAATATCAACCCTTGTTGTTTAACATTGTCGGCTCTAAAACAGCAACCAAATCACAAAGCTCTGAAACATTAACTCTAAATAACACATAAAATTTTAGCGTTAGTAACAGTTAAAACATATTCATATGTGCGCACATACAGTTATTTTATAAAACTAGTTCCAAATTTGAGGATTCCCCTTATAAGCAGTTTAGAAATGAAGTTAAATTTGTATTCCCTTTTTTGTGCTTGATGGAAGTCTTTTTTATGTTTTTGTTTGGTTTTAGCTTCTGAACAATAAAAATGCTTTAAATTACACTATCAATAAGCTTTTTGTATTAAATTTGTACATTCATAGACGTCAACAATCTGATAAACGTCAACAATCGTGGTTTTAATTAGTTGACGTTATCCCGAATGTACTGTATTATTATTCTTAATTATTTTTACAACAATTACGTGTAATTTATTTAAAATTTCGAATAAATGCATAAAATGTTAACTTTATTTGTATTATTTAACAAGTATTTATTAGAAGAAAGAAATAGTAAAATTATGTACATAAATAAAATATCAATTTTCCATACCTGACTTTATTGTTTTATAAAAATCAGGGATGATTTTTTTTGTTTTTATAAAAACCTATCTTCTAATAAATACTTGTAAAATAAAAGAAATAAATTTAACATTTTATGTATTTCTTCGTAATCTTAAATCAATTGCGCATATTTAGCTTTTAGCTGTATGCAGTCTTCAAACAAACAATTCAATATTTAATATGAATGGAAGGCGCACACACCCACTCATCTATTTCACCCAGTTACTGGCTGAAAATTTGTATTGTTCACGACTTTGTTTGAAACTAATTTAGAAACTTGTATTACCGTTCTCAAGATATACAAAAATCAATATTAACATTGTATGGGAGGTATCACGCCCACTCACCCAATTTCGCCCACTTTTTGACTGCTGATTTATATTGCCTGTGAAGCCATTAGACCAAATACTGAAACTTTAGCTTTAACCGTTCTCAAGATATATTAAAATCGAAATTATCTTTGTGTGGGAGGTACCACGCCCACTTGACTGATGATTTGTCTTGGCTCTGAAATCATTTAGACAAAATTCAGAAACTTTAGCTTTTACCGTTCTCAAGATAGACAAAAATCAATATTTAGTTTGTATGTGAGGTGCCACGCCCACATATCCGATTCCACGCACCGTTTTTAAGATTATTTGTATCGACTATGAAGTTCTTTGAACCAAATTTAGATAGTCTAACTGTTACCATTTTGAAGACTTAGACAAATAAATATTGACTTTGTATGGGCAAAACTTATTTTATTCTCAATATTTTAAACTTTAATTTATATAAGTGATTAACAAGCGAAATTTTCATTCTGAGCATTTTTTTAACTTTTAGAAAAAAAAAAATTTCTCTAATTTTGCGCGAAAATTTTTTTTCGCAACTAAGTTATGAATAACTCCGAAACTTGAAAATATAAAATGTTATTCAGGTGACTTATAGGAAATTATGTTCTTAAACATTTGCTGGAACTTGCATTAAAATCGGTCAAGTCGTTTTCAAGTTTTTATTAAATACATTGATATAACTACCATATTTTGCGAAAAAAAAAAATGCCACACCCATAAAAAAATTTGAGCCTAATAGAAAAAAACTGAAAACGGATTTGAATTCAGCGCATCAATTCCTTATATTCTATATAGTTTTATTTAAAGCCTAGAAAATTTTTGTTTTTTGTAGACCAGAGTAATTGCTTTCTTACAAATAAACCGAATAAATATTAAACATCCTTGCAGATAAATTATAATTAAACGCTTATTATTTACTGATATTTAATTATTATCAATTATCCTGCTTTAAATTGAATGTTAATTGATTTGCCTAAAAAAGAACTGTTAGTAGAACTTTGGAGTAATATTTAAATATATGTACATATGTAGGTAGTTTCAGATACAAGTATGTATCTGCTTGAAATCACAAATATGTATATATCTTTTAAGTACACAACTGATCCTTTTCAGGACCACAAAATACTTAACAAAACTAAAAGTTAATGAAATACTTTTAAAACTATTATAAGTATTTATCTCTCTAACATGATATTTAACCCTTTCTTACAAATTATAACCATCCATATTTTTCACATTTTCCTATTTAAGTTTACTCATAACACAAATATCATTTTATTTTTTGACAATGTAGGACAGTGACCAAGTATCACTGTAATATAAAAATCTAATTTAATACAGTTTAAGCGATTTTTAAACTATAAACTTTTAAACTATTACTATTATAAGTAATAATCACTCTACATATTAAAGGGTGTCCAAAATTGAGGTATCATTTTAATTTTAATAAAAAAAAAGACTTTTTTCAGGCATTACAAATATTTGTATCTCAACTTATTACAAATAGGTTCTGGTTAAAAATTAAAAACTATTTCGGTCCAATGACCTTACTGGCTCGGCAGGCTTCCAAATATCAGGCTTCAAAAGATCTATTGTTTATTTTGTTGTGTGGCAATTTTCATCAATTTTCCGCCGCAAAAAACTTCGGATCATCTCCCTGTAGCGATTTTCATTGAGCACACCAATTTCCTAATTACATCTTAAAAACTTATGACATTTTCAAAAAATGTTTTAATGATAAAAACACGTTGTTGCTTCATGTAACGTTCCATATTAATAACTAACCGGAATTTATTTAGTCTGAAAATAAAAATGTAGAATAAAAATTGCAGGTAGCAAAAAAATGGCAGCAAAATTAAAATTATACCTCAATTTTGGACACCCTTTATTATATAACATTACGTCTCGCTTTCACAAGAATTTTTGACTTACACCAATTTTAGATAAAGATGTGTTGACAAATTTTGTTAAATATTTTTAAAACTACGCTTCCAGGTTAATAAAAATAGGATAACAAATTACCGATTGTGTGATAAAAGTTGCTTATTGACTGAAATCCCATTCCTAATAAACACACAAATTTCAATAAAAACAATGAGTTAAGATTTCAAAAACGTTATTTTTATTGAGAGACATTTAAACTTAAATTTTTTAATTATATTCATAACATGTACTATAGTTACTAATATTTTTAATCACAGCAGTCTTCATTATATGTCTTAAAAATTTAATAATATAAGAATGTTACTTAATCCAAATTTTCATATCATCAAATAAAATCTAAAAGCCGTAATTCTATAAATTTTTAAAACTTCACAAATTAACAATATTATAGTAAAAAAAATAAATGATACAGTAGACACGTCATTTTGAAATTAATTAATATACATATTTATATTTAATAAAATACATATGCGATAACATACGCATAAGAAACGAATGATTTGTATTTCTTAAAATTTCGCGAATTGTGTTAGTACAATAAATATCAACAAACAAAATCCCTCTTTAATTTTGAAAGTCTAAAAATAAGTTATTTTTTATACAAAGCATGATAGATATATGTGTATATCTATCTATCAACTGTGATACATTTAAAACTTTTCTGTATAATGTTATTGTGGAAAAATATTTTTCAATATAACAATGTTAGCATTGCTAAATATGTCATCTGTCTATATTTATGATTACTACTTTTTTAATGTTGAACAATTCAAAAAATTATTTAAACTGAGATTTCTATGTTCTGTTTAGCTTACTTTGCAACAAAAACCTCTGTCATTGATTGATTTTGTTATCCCTTTTTATTTTCGCCTAATTTTAAGACATTTTAAAATTATTTAAACAATTAACAAAATTACATTGAAAAATACGCTTAAGCAAAGACTTAGTACACAAACAAATATCTCATATTATAGATAATTCTTAAAAGTTTCTAGTTAGAAAATTATCGATTGCCATTATTAACCAATCTTTAATCGCATTGACAGCTACAGTTTTCAAATTTAGAGTGCAAAAGTTTTATTTTTCTAGCAAATTCGAAATCAAAAAGTTCGAGAATTTAATTCTTATTTAAACAAATTTAACCAATATAAAAATATTTTAAAATATAATTAACGCAGAATATAAAAATAATGGTTTACAAAGAAAAAAAAGGTTTCTATTATCGGTGGTAAAAAATGAAAAAAAAAAATGTTTTTAATTAAAGAGTCTATAATTCTTGTACATTCCTGTGGTGATTAGCTTAGGTAAACAAGCGAAAACAAGCAATTAAAGAATTTTGTGTAAATAAATATACGCTTTCATTATCACATACTTGTTTTAACAAATAGGTTTTCTAATTAACAAGCCTTAAAAAATATTTCAATATTTATTACACAAGTTACCTACACATTATGCGGTGTTATTATTTATCTGAATTTAATAAAATTTATTATTATAGCAAATAAGTATGATTGAATCATAAATATAAAAGGTTATTTCTAATTCAATCATTAAAATCGACTACGTTAGTCGGGATTGATCAACAGGCTTTGTATATTTAACTTAAATTTGTATTTCGATAAGATAATTAATTTGCATACCCCAATGGTAAAGGTAAATATACGAAAAATAGTTTAAATTTAATAATACAACTTAAATTAAAATTCTTAATTGTCGATTAAAATAATTTTAATAAAGTAATATAACAAATACTATCATATTTCGGAATGACAACTTGATAAACTCTTAAATTTGTATAATACTTAACACTAATTATTAGATTGTAATGTATGAGAATACTTCGAATAACTTCAAAGCATTACTTGTGCTTCTTAAGGTCGTGATACACTATTCATTTAAATCATAAGACTGTTATTCTTCAATCTTATTTACATTTTTACTTCTCACAAAATATGGTCGATTTTAGTTTAATTTTTATCAGCTCCTCTGCAAAATGTTATTATTATAGCTTTTAAGCTGATTTGTAAATATTTGGATTTTATTTTTTATGATCTTTAAGAACAATTCTTGTAATAAGTATTACGCATATGTGATGCTAATCCGCCATAAGCTTTCATACTTTCTTCCGATTAAGCACACCTATAAAATTTATTATGACTAACTCTAATAATAAATACAATATATCACGGCCTTCACAATACATTACTCAAAGTAAATATACATATTTACAATAACTTACAAAGTTATGTACAAATAACATGTGTATTTTTATCTATCAATAATAAGTTTTGTATTATTACCACTTTTAAAAATAAATAACTTAATAGCTTTAAGGTTTTTAACAATTTTTACAAGTCAGAAATAGAACTTTACCATATATGTCAATGTGGCAGCATAATTGATATTTATACTGCAATTTGTTGCATAGTTAGTTGACTTATTAGTTGTTGGCACAACTTACCATACTCATATTGATCTCCTGAAATACGTCGTAATTTAATGCCTTTTCCAATTGTTTGATTATCTTTGCTTCGGCCTTCACATACTTGCACTTCAATTTGCAAACCACCCGAATACTCTAAACTTAGGTTTGTCGCTGCAAAAGATGTTGAAACTTCCATAGGATGTATAGAAGAATCAATAGTAGATGAGGAGCTACTGCTTAATCTAGCGTCTGACCAACGTCCTGCATTTAAAGGTGTTGTAAGATTGCAATCATCGCCCTTATAAAGAATAAAACACTTTGGAGGCATTGTTGAATCTATAGTTTGTTTCACCATTTGTAATATACGCGTTGTATCCAAGTTTGAACATTCTTGCGGCAAGGGTACTTCATAACACATTTCCTCTGACATACGACGTGAATCACACATAGAATCCGGAGACAAATGACCTTCCGTTTGATCTCCAATTTCTGAATGTGAATCTGACTTAAAGCCTGAAGAGGCCGAAGGTTCTTGACAGGGGGAGAGATTATTTGAGTCATTACTTAATGAGTCATCTGAAAATCCCAAAGATTTATCACTTCCTCTTCTATCATTTGGTTGACCCGAATTTATAGGAGGTTGCGATACAGTTGAGTTACAATCTGTTTCCAAGCTTGTTTTACGACCAATTCCTCTTGTAATAGAAGGCATATCACTGGATGGCTCAGTAATTATTAAACCCTGTAATGACATTAAAGGTATAGCATTGTGGTCTGAAGAATCGCAATCACTGTCTCGACTATTTTCTGATGAAAGTGCGACTAAAGTAATTTCACTTCCTTGTACATCTGTAAGACATATTTGGGGATGCGATAATGGTTGGCCTGCAGATGTTATGTCCTCTCCTATAGATTCTGGATATATTGTCGGTGTAACGCCTCCACTACAGCCAGCATATGGAGTACCAGTTGATATAGTATGACACATTTGACCATTAGCGTTTTCTTCTTGAATTATACATAAATTTGGTGAAGCTGGTGGTGTGGAAACAACTCTGACGGGTTGTATTTGAGATAAATTTAGTGGTTTTAAATCATAATAGGATGAAGTCGGCAAAAACCAGTTTTGTGGGGTTAAAGAACCTTGGGGCGTTTCAGAATCTTCAGAAGTGCAAACATCCATTGATAAATCTAAAGGTTGATTTGCAATCTCGCTCGCTGCCGATGTTCCTCGTGTAATTGATCCTCCTCCTGTTGTTAGATATGAAAATCCTTTTGTAATTTGATGTAGAGGTGAAGATCCACCACCTCTTTGCCCACTGATGGAATTAACAGGAAATAGTGACGTATTTGGTACAGAAAGATTAGGAGAAACTGACCCATTATAACCGCCTAAAACTGGCGATTGACATTCTGAGTTGCATCCCGAATAACTTATGCGAGTCCTGCCACTATCTGATATTTGAGTATCCGGTAATGGTTGGTTTGAGTGTAAGAAACCCACTGAATCTCCTTGTGAATTTGCAGAATGTTGATTTAAAGTTTGTTGTTGGTTTATAAAACTTCTAATGCTTGAATTAGTATCATTTTCGGATCCAATTCCGCTAATTTGAATATGACTAGTATTTGCAGAATTTGGCAGTAGTAAGGGAGAAACGCTAAGACTGACCATATGCTGAAAATGAGATTCTCCATGGTCTAAAATATTTCCACCGTAATTCTGTTGTATTAAACCTAAATGTGTCGCCAAATCTAACGGGATTTGCCTAGTTAATAAAATCTTATTTACTATCTCCATATTAATGCGTCGTTCATTTGCTAATTGCTCTAAAATTGGAATGATTGTTTTCAAAGCGTTCTCAGAAATTTCAATATCGCGCGCCAAAGACGGAGAGCCACCAATCCGACGAAATATATTATGTGATGGTTTGCCATGAATGGGAGAACCTGGATAATATTAAATAACAAATATTTACAGAAAAAGCATTCATCACTCGACATACATATTTACAGACATTGACAAAACTGATCGTCACTTGGCTTCGTATACGTTTGGAGGAGATTCGCCACGTTTAGAATTGGAAACGAATTTAAAACATATTTTTTCATCTTAATTAAACAAAAACTTATAAAAATAAGTACAAAGGCAGATCGCGGTTAACGCACTAACTAACAAATTTCTTTTATTGACTTATTTTACTTGTATTTTACTTCTTCTTTCTTTGGTTCAATCTTTTTTTTCACGAAAAAATCTAACGGAACTTGTAAAAAAACAAAGATATTTTACCCTTTCCCGGACAAAACAGTTGCGCAAAAAAGTTTTTTAGAATCGGAATATATTTTATGAAATATGGACAGCCAAAAAGAAAAATAAAAATGTAAGTAGATTAGCAAAAATTTCTAGGGCCTACAATTCTTGGACTAAGAATTTAGTTCAGAAGCTAATATAAATGTACATTCTCAAATTGAAATAAAAAATTTAAATTTAATTGGCTAAAAAGATTTTATTCCTTATTTAAAGCATAAATCATTAAAACGATTTCTGCTTGCTGTGAATTATCATATTGCACAAAAATAGAGCTGAATTAGTCGTTTTATATTTCGTGATAAGTGGTACCAACCTTCAGACGAAACAAAGTTTTCTCTATAATTGTTCGGTTGGTATTGCCATTGGTTATAAAAAGTTGTTTAATTTTAAGAAAAACCTATTTTAAACATTTGGGACACCGGTATCTAATGCGTCAAGGGGTTCAAATATTGTGGATTAATTTTTATGTTGCCATATACAGTGATGTTCCTTAAAATAGAGCCACCTTATCTTTTTGTATTTCACTGTACTTATTTAGCTTGAGGAAACTGTGACATATGTGTGACAAAAGAGTAACTGTAGATTTGTTATCGATATGTTTTCTCTATGATACCGTTATTTTTATTAAAATTTTTGCATTAATATTTTAAAAAATTATGCCATTCTCCTTTAGTCTGTGTTATCAAGTGTTCCTTAAAATAGAGGCATTCCAAAAAAATATTTTGTAAAAGCTGGTAAATTTATTGTGTTTAAAATTTGTAACATACAAACGTAAGTTAATATCCTTTTAATTAGAATTGAATGTTGTTAATTCCTATAATTTTGTTCTTATAAAAATCCAGAATGGGTAGATCTAAATATTGTACACAGTATGGTTTCATTTGTGACAATCGACGTAACAACTCCAATCATACGAAAACTATTAGTAAAAAGTGATTTTAAATCAAAAAGTGCAAGAAAAGTTCCATTCCTTAAAAAAATTCATTTAAAAAATAGATTGCGGTTTGCAAAAAACATGCGACTGGCCTGCTAGCAAATGGCGAAATATTTTGTGGGCCGAAGAGACAAAAATAATTTTATTTAATTTGGATAGAAGCAGTCAGTGTGTACAAAGACCGCCGAACACCGAACATCTTTCTCAATACACCAAAAAAACAACTAAGCACGATGGCGGAAATATTATGGTATGGGCATGTTTTTTGTATAGTGGAATTGGACCTATAGTACGGATTGAAGAAAGAATGAATGCTGTTTTTTACACAAACTTGCTTAACGATTTTATGAAGCCATACGCTGATTCGGAAATGCCGCTTCGATAGGCAAAACAATGACCCGAAGCACACCCCGAATCGGGCAATACAGAGGGAGATTTGTTTGAAAAAAATAGTCTGAAGCTGGCCTGCTCATTCAGCAGATTTAAAACCCATTGTAAACCTGTGGCGATTAGTTAAGGTAGCTCTAAAGGGAAAATATGCAATAAATAAAGATCACCTGTAGGCATTAGTAAAAGAAGCGTGGAATAATATTCCAACCGAGACATGCCAAAAACTCTTAGACTCTATGCCAAAACGTCAAAAATACAGGATATTCTACTAAATACTAAGAATATTTAGAATTATTAAGGTTTGTTACTTTGCTCATCTGTTGCGATTTTGTTGGCTTTTAGATAGTTCAAGTTGATAACTCTATTTTTTTTCACACCTAAAATATGAAATTACAAATGTTTTTCCGCAGAAATATTTTTTTTAAGTCTTTTATCAAAAGATAAATATTGTTATTTAATTCTTTTGTTGTTCAGTTACATAAAAATAAAAACCTAAAACTTTGTTCTGAAAATCTAGTGTCACTTTTTTATTTAAAATTTTTAGTGGAAGGTGGCTCTATTTTAAGAAATACCACTTAAGACTAAATTGTTAAAAAGTTTTGAATAACATTACCAAATAAAGTGACAAACACTTTTGTTCTCACTTAATGCAAAAGTAATGTTTTTAGAATGTGTCAGAGTATGTAGGACAATTTCTAATTTTTTTCTTTAACACTTTGCTAGACATAAATGATAGTTCTCCAAACGAAAAATATGTAGTGGTCCTGGATTAATTTTTAAGTTGTCATAAAAGACTACATTGTTAAAAGAAAGAAGATAGTTCTCCAAACGAAAAATAAGTAAAGTGACGATGACTTTTATATATATGAATATATAAATATGTATATATACTTATTTATACATGTACATACATATGTATATATATCGCTCAATTACTACAACAGTGCCTACTTAAAAAACAATATTTCAATTTCAGCAGAGCTGGTTTAATATTAAATATCCTATTGTTTAGCATTGACATAAAAAAAAACACTTGTTCCTGTTCTCATAATTTTGTAGGAGTCACGAAGTATTTGCACACAATATAGATCACAATGTTTCGCATATTTTAAAATACTGAACTAAAAAATCATGTTTTTTGAGTTATGACACTATTGTAGTAAATAAGTGATATTATAAATTATAAATGTATATGAGTATTATAAATGCACTATAAACTCTTACCAGGTAGACTAATAGAATTCTCTAAAAGTGGAGGACTAGGTGCTAATAAGAAATTTCTTTGGGCTATACCCTTCTGTAAGTATTGACATTCCTGTAAAGGTCCTTGAAATTGTGTTTTAGATCCTTCAGATGCTCGCCTCACAGGGCTATAGCGACCTAGAAAAGACGACGATAAATAATTAACATAATTTATTTTTTGGATAATAAGTTATGTTTATTAAGCGGAAATTGTGGATTGAATGAATGGTAAAAAAAATAATACAAAATAAAAAGAAAAAATAAAACAAATAAATTATAAAGAAGAAATTATAATATTAATTAAAACTATACAAAATTACATTTAACATAAAAAAGCAGATAACTTACCAATTTCTTGAACTGGTGGCAACTTACAAGCTTTACCATAGGTACGTCTATTTGTGTAGGACGTGGCTGTTGAGGTGGCAGAAGCTGCCAGTGGTAATGATAAAGTTGACGGATTACATATACCAGAGGAACCCGATGAAGGGTAAAAAGAACTAATTGTTGAAGTACTAGAATAAGTACTAACATAAGAATGACCACCAGAGGATTTGGGAGGTGATTGACTTAAACAACTAGAATTATTATTTTTTATTTTAAGTGCTGGAGGTAAATAATTTCGATTCATTCGGGATTCTACCTCACGTATAAGCTCGGGACTTATTACTTTAAATAAAGGATTATTTGTTAAAAAGACAAAAAAATTATATTATGACAACAAAAGCAGCGTACATATTTGCAGCATTTTTGAATTTCAGATGTTAATAGGAGCAGCCGCCGTAAATATAGGTGTAAAGTAAAAATGCAAATAAAAAAATTTAAAAACAAAATATATATTAATAAAAAAATATAAACTAAAGAAAAATAAATGATAAAACTAAATTAGGAAAGATTTTAAACAAATGCCTATACGTAAATTAAACGAAAATACTAATATAACAAGTTTCAAAAATAAAAACAGTATTAGAAAAACTATTAAAAAGTATTGATTACTTGATGTATAATATTTAAAAGTGCGCTATAATTTTATTATATTTTTATTACCTACCAGGAGGTCTTTCGGTAACGGTCAGTAATCCTGTACGTCGGGTTCGTATTCCACCACTTACGCAGCCTGCATTTTGGGTTATAACATTCGATGGATTTGGAGCCGCCAAATTTACAGGTATATGCGTTAAAGCTTGTTGTTCATGTGAATGACGTGTTGCAGAAAGATCATCTGTACAACCTACTGTATGTCGCTTTGAACAACCACGTATCTTCATATATCTAAAAAAGATGTTTTAAAATTTGTCATTGAGACATAAATTAATATTTGCTGAACAAGAGAAATAATTTTACAAACAAGTCAAATATATAATGATTTTATATTACTTATAGTAGATATATTAATAATAAGAGATTTAATAATATTTACTTAAAACATAGTGTAGAAGAGATGGCAAATTATCAAGACAAACATATGTTTGATAAGGTTAATGAAAGCTCATATTGTTATTTTATTAATAATACAAATATAGCCGGGTTTGGATCGGAGCAACTTAGTTATTTCTCAGGCTATTTGGGACGCAGAATTCAAATATGCACTACGTTTTTAAGATTGGTTCTAGTTTCCAAGATATTTAATAAAGTAACTTTTTAAAATTGTTGACAATTAATATCTATTTTATTCAATAAAAAGTAAAAATATAGAAACGAAATGCAGTCTGAATCGTTTGTATTGTTCCTCTCCTTGCTCATAAGTTTTTAGGAAAAAAATCGAAAGGGAAAATCGAGAAATATAGTAATATTTTTCTAATTTTCATTATCATATAACATCCGCAAACAGACCAAAAATACTTTGAATCGAATTTGCACTTTTCCCTTTGTATTTTCACAGGTTTTTTTCAACAAAAAAGAATTTTGAATTGAATTCTTTATTGAGACTTTTCATTTCGATAACATTTTTCTTTATAATAAACAATGATGATATATTCAGATTAGAATTATAATTCTTATTCTAATTATACTAAAAAGAAAATACTACTTGCTTAACATGAAAAGTTTGTATAGTTATATACATGAATAAAAGAGGTGCAAAGACTAGCTCAACGTCCTTTAAATATTATTGACAGAGAAAATCTGCATAAAATGAATACTTCAAAATTAACCAACAAAATTAACTAACGAATTAACAAAAGAAACAGCTGTTCACGACAGCAAAATAAAACAAATCTGTCTCGAAAGAGCACAATAGAAACTTTCACATAAGGCACTCATGAATAATATACAATGTATATTACAGTAATCAAAAATAAACAAACGTATTCAATTCAACTCGAAAAAAAATGGAAAGCATTTCACTATAGAGAAAACTATTTTTCAAGAAGTCAGAATAACAATAGTAACTAAGATTTACATACAGTAATATAATAATACAACAAGCCCGTAGGCAAAATTGCAGCGTTACAAAATGTTTGACTATTTTTAATGCATTTGTAATTGCTTACCTAAACTTAGAGAAAATAACACAGCAAAAGTAAAAAAGCAAAAGCAAAGAAGGTAAAATACTTACTTTGCATCGAATTTCAGCTTTAAACTAAGTAACTTTGTTGCTGAATGCTTACTGAAAACTATGATAGACAATAAGTAAAAGTAAACAGGAAAAAAATGGGATAATAAATAACTTGCTTAATATTGCTATGTGTACGTTCTTTGCTTAAGCAGTTAGCAAAGCGAGCAATTTTTGTCTGTTGTTATTGCTGTAAGTAGTAAGTTTATTTTTTGCTTTTGCTGTAAGCAATTGATACGTTGTTTTTTTCATTTTTCAATTTGCGTAACTGATCGCTTTTTTAACTTCGTTGCTGTAGTCATTTCATTGAGAAAAATTTGTTTAATTTTTTATTAACAATAAAAAAAATATATACATACAATACATACAAGTTTGTTAATAAAAGCAAAACAAACGAAATTGACATTAATTATTAATTTTCAAATAGTGTCAGCATCAAAATAGCCAAACCCTGACAATACGACTCTCATTATGTCGTAGAGTTTTGTTAGAAAACTGAAAACTATACGTACACATAAAATTATTCAATTATTCTCTATTGTATTCTTGGAAGTAAAATTAAATAAAATTATTAAAAGTTCTATAGAAAACTGGCGATTTTTCGTATTTTAATATTCTTAGCTTGGTGAATAACGCACTAACCTTTGACAATAGTGTGAAATAAATATATGTACATAATTAAATGTAATTGAATTCAATACTCTCATTAAATAAATACGTGTACATTTTTTATTCGATTTTATTCGATTTTTATCTTCGATTGCCTGATCCAAATGTACAGTGTTCAATTTAACTACGAAAATATTTTCCAGTGTATCCTGATTTATTTTGTTTCGATTAGCTTATCAATAAAATCACTCTTATCACTCTTATCAATAAAATTTCACAAAAAAAAACATAAAATGTAGAGGAATGTATGAAATCTTTGAGTCGATAGAACGATATGTATAATTCAATGTTTAAAGATGATTTCATGTAAATGTTGACCGTGGCTACGGCTTCAATAGTTCATGCGCTGAGTCCAATTTTGACATACTCTCTACAACATATCGCCCGGTATCTCACGAATAAATTCTTCAATATTGGCTTCCAGTGCGTCAACCGTTGCGGCCTTGACAATATAAACATGAGTCTTAACATAGCCCCACAAAAAAATATGACGGCGTTAAATCGCTCGATCTAGGCACCTAATTGACCAGCCATAAAAGTAAAATAAACTGTTCACCCAACTTGCCTCTCAATTGGGCCACTGTTTCGCATGCTGTGTGGCATGTGACATCGTCTTCTTGAAACCACATGTCAGAAAAGTCCAGCTTTTCCATTTTCGGCAAAAAAATAATTTGTAAACTTCGCCCGATAGCGCTCGCTATTCACAGTAACGTTCCTGCCTTTGTCGTCTTTGAAAAAGTACGATCCAATGATGCCATCAGCCCATAATCCATACCACAACAGTGCTCTTTTAGGATGCATTGGCAGTTCTTGCAATGTGTCTGGTTTCTCTTCACACCAAATGCGCCAATTCTGCTTGTTCACGTATCCATTCAACCAGAAATGAGCTGACCATAAAATAGAAGAAGTGCACGATGCACTTTCTTAGCCGAGCATGAATTTTGACAATAAAATTCAATAATCTGAAAGCGTTGTTCGTTTGCAAGTCGATTCATGGATAAATTATAAACCAAACCTAATATATTTGATAGTAACATGTTACACAAAAACTGCTGAGCTGCCAAAAACAATGTTGCCGAAAGCAAGGTTGCTAAAAAATCACCAGATATTAAATATTTTATAATCAGTACATACAAAATTTTGTGAATTAAAATGAAAGTATTTTTAAATCTTAAATGATTAATTCTTAACAAGAATTAAGCTCTTTTACTAATTAATTATTCTGTAAAAATTTATTACAACCTATTCTATCTTTGTTAACAATAACTTCGTATAACTTCTCGAAGGCCAAAAGAGAAAATAATTATTAACGCTTATAAAATTACAGATAACATAGCATTTAAAAATAAAGTTATTGAATATTGGGCTTAAAATTTTATAAATTAAAAAATAATTTACCTCTGTATTTCGTCAGACCCTTCATCTGAATTCGTATTTGTACCTTGAGTTGTTCTAGCCTCTGAAGATAATTTTTCCGTTGCATTATGTTCATTGGTAACTTCATTTACTGAAGGATTTATGAAATAGCTTTCAGGAGACAATTGATGAGTCTGATGAGATAGATTTTGCTGCTGTCCAGATGTAAAGCAATATGGTAAATTTGCACCCCCATCTGAAGCTCGACGATTAAATGAACCAGCTTAAAAAATATTGAAAAAGTTAAGTATTAACAGGAATAATTTTTAACAGAAATAATAAGCAATGCCTTAAAAAGAGATCTATTCCTAAATAGGATTTGTGGGATGCCACCTGTACGTACAAGGCAAGCCCGTAATAAAAAAGAGAGTTTTAAAACATATATTTTTCTTTTGCACAGGTATATAGAGGTTTATTTTATTTATTTCGTACTCTTTTTCCAAAATTTATATATTTTAAGTTCTTCTGATTACGAACATAATATAAACTACAATCTATTATAATAAGGTGTATTCATAAATTGAAAAAGAGCCGCAGTTCAAAAAGTAGTTGATGCCGTATGGCATCAATATACCGAAAGGGTTCAATAAAAATATACTGTATATATCGCACTTTAACAACAAGAGGTTATTAACTCAAAATTTTAAAATTTTCAGTAGAGGTGAAAAACTGTTTGTGGTTACATTTTGAGCGAAGTTGAAAATCCGAATATCATAGTAAGCAAAAAAATAATAGCTTTTTTATGAAAATATACGATACATTTCTACTTCCACTTTCGTATTAACACAAAATAATACCTTTTTGGTGATATAAAGGTAGTCACTACACTATCACGAAAATGGTCTCAAATGTGGTTTTCGAGATGAAAGAATAATCGGTATACTTTGAAATATTTACAGTAGATAGATATTGATGTTGTTAGTTGATTTCTTCGAAAAAGTAAAATTTAAAAAATTTTAAGTTAATACCCTCTTGTTGATCAAGTGTAATATGTATATTAATCAATCTTAATTTTCGAAAATATTAAACATAAATTGTTTACTTAGTTGATAAAACAATACAAATTTTATATAAACTATATTTTTTTCTGAAATCAACAACATTGTTTTAAAAAGTATATATATATATATATATATATATATATATATATATATATATATATATATTTATATATATATATATATATATATATATATATATATATATATATATATATATATGTCAAATTATTAATCAATTATGTTTTTGTTATAAGCTATAAATTTGCTGTTTTCCAGAGTAAGATTGATTGCATAGAATTTATAATACATTATCGCATCGATTACCACTAAACGACTTAGCATTAATGCAGCAATATTGCAGCTACCACTAGTGGTAGATGAAAATAATTAACCACTAACTCAAATAATTTTAGTGCTACATAGTGGAAATTGATTGCACTAAATGAAACGATTTTAATGGTAGTGTAAATTTAGTGCCACTAAAATCGTTTCATTTAGTGCACTCAATTTCTACTACCACTGAATGTTAGGGGCGAAAATGGAATGGAATGGAATGGAACCCAATACAATGAACCCAACTATGCTGCCCTTAAAAATATATCACAGAACTTTCTAAAATAGATCACGGAATTTTCTAACGCAATTTTGAAAAAAATCCAGATGCTCTCTTTCTACATTAAGCTAACGATACATATATCTAATATATCGAGTCATAACCGCAAAAATATATTAAGCGACTTAATTTTTAATTTTCGTATTTTTTTTTTTTTTAATAAATGAATTCATGGGCAACACTTGAATCTCTTAAAATTTCATGGCCATACAAGGCAGCGTTACGAATTTATAACAAAAACATTTTTAAGTTAAGTATGCATTGATGGTATGTTTATTTTTTGTAACAGCAATTTGTCGCTTTGTATAAAATTCTCTACAAAAATATTAAATTAAATAAAAATTAAATAAAAATTTCGTTTTTATATACAATATACAGAATGTGCATGTTATAAAAAGCTCAAAATATTTTTTCGTTTCATTTCTAATGGGTCTCGGAAGGAAAGAAAACACTATCAAAGATAATTAAGATTTTACGCTTATCAAATAAAGAGAACAGAGCATAATAACATAATATAAATAAGTGTATGTATATATGTCATTTAAAATATTTAAGTTTGCATGTACACAATTTTTTTGTAACGAATGATTTCGATTGCTTATTTTAAAAGTTTTTGCAACAATTGAATTTTTTAACATTGTAAATATTTGTAGCAAACAGAAGAAATAGATCACAATCTTTTTGTTTTGTTTAGGGTAAACTGACTATGAATGTGTTTCAAATAAAATTATACTTGAGAATTGGGATGTACTAGGCAATGCTTTGCTCAGAATAATTAATACATCATTGGAGATTGGTATTTTTCTAGAAAATTGGAAAAGATCAATGATAACACCGATTGAAAAAGTGCCCAAGGCAAAAAAATGTGTGGAATATCGACCCATAAATACACTAAAAACATGTGAAAAAATAATGGTAAAAGTGGTAAAGGTACAATTTGAGAGGTTTATTCAGTATAACGGTATATTATCTGGACAACAATCAGGTTTCCGGAAACTACGGTTAATTATGTTGTAAGCGAATGGAAGGACGTAGAAAAAGAAATGAGAATGATGGCAATATTTATAGATTTTAAAAGAACTTTCAAGAGTATTGACAGAGATATCATAATAAAGAAACTGTATATGTATGGAATAAGAGGGATTGAGCTAGAATGGTATAGGTCATACTTAACCGAACGCAAACAAATATAAATAAAATAATACTGTGTCTGAGGAAGCGATTAATAATTTTGGAGTACCACAAGGGTTAATTTTAGGTGCTCTATTGTTTATATTATATATAAATGACATGCCAAAAATACTGGAAAGATGCAAAGTTGTGTTGTACGCTGATGACAACCTTATGTATACAGTTGCGAACAGTGATGAAGAATGCCAAGAGAACATGAAATAAGATGTTCAGAAAATAAATGAGTGGATTAAAATTAATAAATTAAAATTGAATGCGCAAAAACAAAAATAATGGAGATAAACATGAATTCTGACGAAGTATTTAAAATAAACGATTCTGTAATAGAAAAGGTAGAGAATATAAAATACGTGGGCTTTATAATTGATAAAAAATTAAACTTAAATGCACACATCGATTATGCATGTAAAAAAATTGGCAAGAAAATTGGTTTTCTGAAGAGAATTAGCAAAAAAAAAAATCGTTATCAACAGCAGTAACTATATATAACACCATAATAAAACCACACTTCGAACACGGTTCCACCATATTGTATACATTCTGTACCGAAAATCAATTGACAAGAATGCAAAAACTTTAAAATAAAGCGATGAGAGTGATACTGAAGTGCGATTGATATACTTATATAAATACAATGCTCTACAATTTGAAATGGATGAACTAAAAAAAAAACAATTACAGTTTAATACATTGATGTTTGTTAGAAAAATTAAGAAAGGTGATGCGCCGATATACCTATGCGAGCAGATAAAACACGTGTGAGAAAGCCAACCATATATGCCAAGAAATGTAGACGACTTTCGAATTCAAAAAGTGAAGTCAAATCATATGCAGAAAACGTTGTTTTATAAAAGTCTACAGCTATATAATTTATTACCTTCAAATATTAAAAAATAAATTAAATCAAAATGTTTTTAAACGAGAATGTATTAATTTTGTATTATTTAATGATATGTCAGGTATTCTTTTTTAATGGAAAAGCCAATTAAAAAATTACATTTCATATATTTTAGAAAAGTTAAAAAAAAATCATTAGGAAAATGTAACTACATTTTAAGCAGGTTTGTTATTTTTTTATTAAAAGAAACACCAGATGGATATTCCAGTTTTTAAGAAATTAAAGAACTGTAGAGTTGGAAATGCAAAAACTAAAATGTGCCCACGACAACACATTTTTCCCAATTCCTTTGAAAAATGCGCGTTACATTTGCAAGACAAATTTTTAGTAGAACAGTTGTTGCTGGCATTAGGGTCATTGTCAAAACTTTAACATTTAAACTGCAAAGTTTATAGAAATAGTTGATTAAATTTTTGATATCTTTAATAGAGGTTCACTCTATTCACTCTGTTTATTTAAAATAAATATAAAGAAAAGCAGTGTTCGGCAAACTAATATTAATGCATTTTGCAAATGTATAGTAATTAAGCCTCTCACTCAGGTCACTTTGCACTGTGTTTTTCCAGTTTTCTCCTTACTTCTCTTTGTTTGTTTTTCACGAGAATAAAAATTAAGAGAGCAAACATCAAAGACGGGTACAAATGGAACAACCGTCATAGAACAATTTTGCATATATGAGATGCACGCCCCATGTATTGTATATTCTTTGGTTTAATCCATAGTACTATTGAATCTATAGCACTGTTTGGGCGCCTAGTGAATAGTATACTTCCATATACAAAACACGTACTAATCAAAAAAAAAAAAAAAAAAAAAAAAAAAAAATATGATTGCATTGAAATAAAAATTTATGTTCGGATATACACATTTGAAAGAAATATATTTGAAACAAAATATAATAAAGGGTCCGCCATCTAACGTTTTTTTCAACTAGTGCTTATTTCGTGAATGGTAACACTTAGCTCATGTCTGATTTGAAGATAATTAGTTTTATCCTTCCGCTGAACGAATATGGTTGTGTATGCGCTTGAACAACGCTGGGAATCTGGGCCTGCGATCGACTTACAGAAGATGCCGATTTTGGCAAAAAAAAATCATCTTTTTAGATGAAGCTCGTTTTGATCTTGGCGGGTATGTAAACAAGCAAAATTGTCGCATTTGGGACATAGAAAACCCGCACGCATACATTGAAAAGCCGATATACCCAAGACGAGTCACTGTTTGGTGCGAATTTTGGTCCATAGGCATAATTGGGCCATTTTTTTTTTCGAAAATGAGCAAGGAGTGGACGTTACAGTCAATGGCGATCGTTATCGGGCCATGTTGAACGAATTTTTGTTCACAAAAATTGAAGAGGAGGATATTAGCAACATTTGGTTTCAACAGGACGGCGCTACGTGCCACACAGCCGAAGCTACACTCAATGTTTTACGCCCTGTTTTTGAGGATCGCATTATCAGCCGCAGAGCTGATGTCGTTTGGCCACCTCGGAGCTGCGATTTGACACCGTTGGACTATTATTTGTGGGGTGCCGTCAAAGATAAGTGTTACGCCAACAAGCGAGACACAATTGAAGCTTTAAAGGACAATATTCGTGAAGCCATTGGTGAAATACAGCTGCACACAATCGATAATGTGCTTAAAAATTGGACCGATCGTGTAGGCTACTGCATGGCCAGCCGAGGCAGCTATTTGAATGAAATTATTTTCCATTATTAACCGGAAGGATTGTACTTTCAAATAAAAAAAAGAAATTTGAGAAAATATTCAGTAGTTTTTTTATAGCATTTTCAAAAAAAAATTATTTGGCGGACCCTTTATAAATTCGATCTCAGAATCCAGACGGCACCCTAAATTGCGCACCAAGGACTACAGAAATATATAAATGTCAATTGAAAATGCCTTCAGCAAATTACATAGACTTAAAAATACACTTTGCCAGTAAAACCATACCAAGATAATGGGCCCTTTCATGGTTGGCGCCTTTCGATATTTTTGCCCTAGATTAACGAAAACTAGCCAAATTTTTCTTTAATTTACAACTAAAATGTTGAATAACGACTATGATTCACCAATCATGATAATTGCGAATACATAATTCCATAAATTAAAAACATTAACTTTTAATACGTTTATA
The DNA here is from genome assembly GCA_023159175.1 of Wohlfahrtia magnifica. Taxonomy (NCBI): domain Eukaryota; kingdom Metazoa; phylum Arthropoda; class Insecta; order Diptera; family Sarcophagidae; genus Wohlfahrtia; species Wohlfahrtia magnifica. Next base: position 60,449 of record JAKWBJ010000505.1, on the reverse strand, counting down.
TGTTTCAAATTCTTTTAAATTACTTGTTTGCGGGATTTAGAACTAGGAAGAATCTTAAAAGAAAATAAAAAAGATATAAAAACATATGTGTATATTTACAAAATCATCATATCAACCATTTCATGCGTTGGACAGTACAGAACCGTCATACAAAATTTGTTTGTATTAGATGGATTAAAACTGGATTTAAGCAACAAAACTTTCTAAAAGACCTTCTCGTGTAAAATTTTGTTTTTGTCGCTTAATATTTTTTGCGGTTAGGGGTCGATATGACAGTCATGGTCTGTTCTTTGTTTACTACAGTTAATCCGAAAGGAATTCGCGATACAATAATTCTTTAAAAAAGGTAGCAATTGTTTAAAAGTTTACTTGCAAAGTTCCTGCAAAAAAATAAATATTCGTACAGATAAAACATAAGCTTTCACATTTTTTTATTACGTATGTCTTTAAAAGAAACATCAACTTAAAGTATAAAATTCAAACAGTAGAATGGCTTTGCACATTTCTTACATAGAAAGGCACTTAAATTGATTAATTTTTGTACAGCCTTTTATTTTTTTAACGTTGCTATAGTTCCCTGGAGTCATATACCCTTTTTAGCCTTGCTTTTTTTTACTACTTTTTGATTAGATTGCAGCTTATTGCTGACCTATCAATCACCTGAAATTTTTTGTGCGATAGCCATCCTATAAAAATTTTGGCGTTGTGCTTTTGTAACGTCTTATATAATTAAAAAATATATATACATATATATATACATATATATACTTACTGGCTCCCATAACAAGTGGGGGTTTTAATAAATGTTGATCCTTTATGGTTAAATAATGAAGAGGTTGGTTTTGCAGCATAGGCAAATTGATTGGGGGATTATTGCCGATTTGCTTATTATTTTTCTGCTCGTATTTAAAATCCAATGGTACAACATTAGGATCTTGGAGTGCTTGTTCATGTGCCACATCTCCAGGTCCTACAGTATGACGTCGAGTATTGCTACTGTTATGTGCCGAGGTTGTACTGGTGGTTAACTGACTACTATTACAGTTCTTAAAATATGAAACATAGTAAGGAATATCATTTTCAAACCACAAATTAATGTTTTAATCTTTCAATAAAATTGAGTAAATCGAATATTCAATAAAATACAAAATATAAGTTTTCTTCTTCATTTCAATAAATTAATCACATCATACTTGTAATTAAATATGACGGTTAATATGACACAATGGTTGAAATAACTTTATCTGTGGGAAATTGGACAACAATTTTTTTTCTAGCCAAATATGTTGAAATATACTTATATTTCGCATTTTTCCTTGATGAATTACTCGCACACTAAACCAAAAACATAAACCAGTTCACAGAACCAATTTCTAACGATCGCAAAAGCTCCTTTGGAGTTGTAGATGCTTTTGGTTTATTGTGATATAATAAAATGTGATATATAATTTTTTTTCTACTTACCTCAGTTTGTCTTTGTAAGCAGTCAAGATCAATATCACTAAACTTTTCCAAATTAACAGAATCATCAGACCACATACATTCCAAACCGTTTTGAGATACACCAATATTATTTAATGGGCTTAATCTGTCTAAAGTTTCTTGAGGATCTGATCGATCTACTATACCAGTAGTAATGCTAGTTCGAGACCTAAAATTACGTTTTATATGTATAAAAGATGTCAAAGACGATGTTAAATTTTAGTATCTCTTCATAAATAACTTAAAAACTGAAAAGAACAAATAGATAACTTATTAAGTAAAGCTCTCCAACCATTAGCAGCGAGCATATCGTTCTTTTTATTTACAACTTGATTTAGAATTATGAACTGAGGTTTCAGCAATTCGTAACTTGTATGGAACGAATTACATTTTCACTAAGACGCTGTTATGAGAAGTATAGAAGTTAACTCAATTGAAGTAGCAAAATATTAGTATCAAATTTCTTTTAAAAAATATTCCATAAAAGATTTTTTTTTGATACAAAATTAATATACATAAACAAATTTTGAGAAGAAGCAAAAAACATATTCCGAATTCAATTATCCAAATTATTTGAATGCTTTTAATTCTTAAATGTTATACCAGTCTTGATTAAAAACTCGACAGTTGAAAAATCGAAACTTACTGAAATATGGAAAATAGTGTATCAAAATTTAGAACGAACGTTTTTTACTACCTTTCCATATGGGATCGAAATAGTTTTGTGGCATATTATAATTAACATATAATTATGGAAACTGATAGAAAAGGAAGTAAAAGCTTAGTTTAACAAATAAACTTCACTTATTTTAGAAAGTTTAACAAATATATGTATATGAATTTTTAAATAGATATTATTTTATTATGTTTCCAATTTTCCCCAAAGTGGTGTGATAAAAGCATTCCAACATCTTTTTTTCAGATTTAATCATCACATTAATGAGAATTAGTTATGGAATAATGTCATTGATTTTGTTTTCCTAGTTTCAAGAATGGTTTAGGGTTGCAAGAATTGATTCTGTAATTAATCTCTCCTTGTAGCCTTCCTTGTGCTTTCAGCACAGAAGCTACAACAGTTTTCGAGTTATATATAGAAAGCTTGCTCTCAACTTTCCGCAATGTACAGAATTCGTTAAAGAAATCGCTTAGCGTTATTATCCTATATTCTTTAATTTGTCGTTTATTTTGAGAATTAAGTTATAAAACAAAACTAATAAAAATAATGTTTTGGAAACTCGCCATATAGGATGCTATCTTGACGCATTTAAAACAGTGAACCAACGTCCTTTGCTGCGGGACTTGCAATGAGATAGTTTCGAAAATATCTCGTAAATAAAACGAACCAGTTTTGCTACTAAGTGCAATTTTAGATCATAAAAAACATAGAAAAAGATATTAATTGATACAATGTAAATATATACAGTATATATCTTCTCATAAAGAGTCAAAAGAATTCTCAGAATCATTTGTCATCTCATTTTTAAATTTTTGTAACGAACGAGTTTTGCTTCTCAGCTACTTATATGTACTACATACATACATAAACAAAACACAAATTTTTACACTTTATTTTAGCTACATATATTCTCAAAAGTTAAGAGAACACATTATTTGTTTAAAATAACTGTAAACTAATTAAGATTAAAGCTTATATACTACTTTGATCATAAAGTTTCCCATCATTCCGATTTGAGTTTTTTTTTTTTTTTTTTTTTTTTAGGTTGGTACATCTGTTATTGATATTCACGCTAAATCTTAGCGTCATAGCTTGACATTTGCAAAATCTACGTAGCCAAGAGTACATCTATTTCTATGTGTATTGGCGATTTTGTACAATTTCGACCATGTTGAGGTCGCGAAAGACGTAATCCCAATTTCATCAAAAGGATCATTATTGGAGACGAGACGTGGCTTTATGAGTGCGACATGCAATCCAGATATCAGGCAAGTGAATGGCGTTCACCAAATGAGCCGAGACCAAAAAACCAATGTTTTTAGTCAAAAAAAGAGGACAATACTCACGGTTGTCATGGATTACAACGGTGTAGTGCATAATGAATTTTTGCCAGAATGTAAACAAAGAGTATTATTTGGGCATTATAAGACATTTACGTGAAGCAATTCGCCGAAAGTTACCAGAATTGTGGACAGAAAACTCGTGGATTTTGCGCCATGATAACGTACCGTCGCGCACTGCCATCATTATTCCAAATTTTTTTGAAGAAAATACCATCCAACAGCCTCCGAATTCACTTGATTTGGCTCTGTGACTTCTTTCTGTTCAGCAGCCGTTTTAAAAATGTAAAAAAATCGCCAACACACATAGAGTTAGATGCACTCTTGGCTAACCTAACATAAAAAACTTTAATCGGAACAATGGGACCGTCACACGGGGGTTATTCCGGAAACTTTTTGATCAAAGTAGTATAGGATATAGTATTCATACCTGCTTCTACTTGTATGTTGTTGAATTTTTTGGTATTCCCTACGTTTTTGTTGCAATTTATCGTAGAGTAGGTAATAAATAGCGTAAATGTTGTCAAAACGATTTTCATGTACAGATTGAGCAATTTTATCTGCCGTTAAACCAGGCAACTGCAACATATGAGAAATGACAACCGAATCCAAATTAGGTATTGATGTTATTTGAGAACATGATTTGTAAGATGACTCCAATGTACAAATGCTCGAATTAAAATTTTCTAATAATGTGTTAGATTGTGCTACATAAGGTTGAATTGCTTGTCGGCATTCTCGCTCGATTTCAACGATCCAATCGCTTAACCATCGATGTTTCATTATTTGTTTCAATGTAAAACGACGTTCTGGTTCAACCACCAACATATTGCGAATTAGATGTTCACATTCTGTACAAAAAATATATACTTCTTTAAAGAAAAATAACTATTTAGAGTTGTAACTATACCTTGTGACATAAAATATGGAATGCGAAATTTTCCAGTTACAACACGGCTTTTTAGTTCTAATAAAGTTTTACCATCAAATGGTAAAGCTCCACATACTAAGGCATACAAAACAACACCTAAACTCCAAATATCAGCCTTGGGACCGTCGTACTCCAATCCTTGAAAAACTTCTGGAGCTGCATACGGTGGGGAACCACACCATGTTTTTAAAGGATTTCCTTCTTCATAACGATTGCTAAATCCAAAATCAGCTAATTTTATATTCATATCTTTGTCTAATAGCACATTTTCCGCTTTTAAATCGCGGTGTACTACACCGTTTAAATGACAATATTCTACAGCAGTCACCAACTGTGTGAAGACCCTTGCTGCTTCCGGTTCTTTCATACGTCCATTTTCTACCAAATGATCAAATATTTCGCCGTTTGACGCATATTCTGTAACTAAGTAAATCATTGTTTCTGATTGCATTACTTCGTACAAACGAGTTATATGTCTATGTCGAAGTTTTTTTAAAATAGAAATTTCTCGATATGTCTTGGCAAGATATTCTTCATTTAAACAAGTTTTGTCAATTATTTTAATTGCTACCTGTTAAAATAAAGCGTAAATGTATAGTTAGAAATTTAAGGCTAAATTGTACAATTAAGCTGCTTCTAACAGCTAATAAGATATAACTATTAAAATAAGCCTCAAAAATAATATTTACAAATATTTCAGATAATATGTTTGCTTTCTCTATTTATCGTTTTCAAGTTCTTATTACTAAATCTCAGACAGTTTAGCTGAGGTAACAATATCTTACAGCGTTTACAAACACAAACAACTAAAATTTGTTTAACAAGATAAACTACGATGTAAATGTTTCACTCAATATATTATATTATTAAAATAATTTAAGACTTTTTAACAAATAGGATGAAATAATATTTACCATTAACTTTCAATGTAACTATGCAAATATAGAACTGTCAAAAAAAACAAACAAAGAAACAAATCAAATCAATGGTTTCTATTAGTAACCTATTAATTTTTGATCAATTAGTTGCAACTTTTTTTCTTTGTTTTTTTATGTGAAAAAGGTTTATAATTTTATTAATAACACTTTACAAACTAATAATTCAGATATTTATAAAGGTTCAATAGAATCAGTCATGTTCAAAGAAAAGGCACTGGAAAAAAAAGAACCTAAAAGTGCATTGACAAAATCTCCCACGACAATGCTTTGTGAACTTACTCGTCTCAAAACACAACAAAAATATCTTGAATGTAATCATATTAAATTAAAGGTAAATAATTTTTCTGAGGATTTACATACTTCCTCATTGTCAGTATTTTCGCATGAACCCAATCAATCAATAACTCAAAATATTATTGAGCTTAATCAATTGAAAGTAGAATTAGATGAAGATCAAAAAAAGATTTGCCAACAATCCTGGACAGAAATTAAGGAAGTGCACTTAAAAATACAGCAAATCAAAAAAGACGTACAACCTAGCTGTTTAAACGCAAAGACAACAGCAAAATTGCGTGAACAGATTATTATTATTAATACAAATATTGAGAAATTAAACTTACAAAACAAAAATTACTTAAATTTACTACAAAAAGATGGTGACAATTTATATAATAATGGAATAAACGGAATTTTTTTAAGAATGAAAGAAAAAAAAAATTAAGAATGAAACAATTAATCATGATATAAATGTATAAAAAAATCAAACAACAATCGCATGAAAAGTCAACAAAAAATTTATTTATGTATGTTATTTACCAAAACAATAAAAAAATAAAAATTATAATATTAATTCAATAAGAAGAAGATACAAATAATTTAGAATCGCTAAACACGTTCTTTGATTGGTTTCATATCACTTTCATCACTGGAGGAAACTCATTATGACTAGAAAGTACGGTCAACGGTCAGGAGCTTCATCGTTTTCTCATGCAAAATATTTGTCATCGGGCTTTGTGAACAAAATGTGTTAAATAAAGGAATTTTTTAAAAACCAAACACAAGATATATTTTATTTTAACTGCAATCTAAAGGGTCCGCCAAATAATTTTTTTTTTTAATGCTATAAAAAAAGAAACTACTGAATATTTTCTCCAATTTCGTTTTTTATTTGAAAGTACAATTCTTCCGGTTAATAATGGAAAATAATTTCATTCAAATGGCTGCCTCGGCTGGCCATGCAGTAGCCTACACGATCGGTCCAATTTTTAAGCACATTATCGATTGTATGCAGCTTTATTTCACCAATGGCTTCACGAATATTGTCCTTTAAAGCGTCAATTGTCTCTGGCTTGTTGGCGTAACACTTATCTTTGACGGCACCTCACAAATAATTGTCCAACGGAGTCAAATCGCTCCGAGGTGGCCAAACGACATCAGCTCTGCGGCTGATAATGCGATCTTCAAAAACAGGGCGCAAAACATTGAGTGTAGCTTCGGCTGTGTGGCACGTAGCGCCGTCCTGTTGAAACCAAATATTGCTAATATCCTCCTCCTCAATTTTTGTGAACAAAAATTCGTTCAACATGGCCCGATAACGACTGCCATTGACTGTAACGGCCACACCTTGCTCATTTTCGAAGAAAAATGGCCCAATTATGCCACTGGACCAAAATTTGCACCAAACAGTGACTCGTCTTGAGTGTATCGGCTTTTCAATGTATGCGTGCGGGTTTTCTGTGTCCCAAATGCGACAATTTTGCTTGTTTACATACCCGCCAAGATTAAAATGGGCTTCATCTGAAAAGATGATTTTTTTTGGCAAAATCGGCATCTTCTGTAAGTCGATCGCAGGCCCAGATTCCCAGCGAAATAAGCACTAGTTGGAAAAAAAAAACGTTAGATGGCGGACTCGATACAAGCTCATAAAAAAGCATTTTTAAAAGGTAAAAATACAACAGTATGTATGTAAGATTTTGGTTGGAAAGTTGTGCTGGCTATGTTCCTTTTTGAGAATGTCGAAAAATAATTCCACATTTTTCACTGGTAAAACCTTTTCGTTTTGTAAACCTGCTGGTTTAAGTTTAACTTAGGTATAACACATTAGCCAATTAGCAAATATTTGAAAGTAAATTACATGAAGTATTCAAAGTATATACACCATGTAACGAAAGTCTACATACGATACCAATTTTAGGCGATTATTTAAAATTCAGTAAATAATTTCATTAACATTATTTTAGTATGTTGCAAATACAACGCTAGTAAGTTATGCAAAGGAAATAATTACAATATTGCCAACCGTTTTGCGTATAAAACTCAAAAGTACACATACTAATCCATAAACAATTGAACGAAAGTCTACATACAATATGTTTTGAGTAGAAGTCCCGTTACTTTACATGAACATAAATGATTATACTATCTATACAAATAGGCCAATTCTTTTATCTCTTTCACGCCCATTCTACTGCATCGATTTTGAAAAGATATACATATGTATATGAATTTAAAGTTTTGCTGTGCAGATGTGCACAATATTCATTTTATTTAAATCGCTCCAGTACTTTGGGAGTAATACGACCATAAAATTCTTATTAACACAGATAGAAAACACATTTTTTTATGTGGCTATAAATCTGTGGTCCCAAGCAATAACAGTCTAAGTCGAAAATGAGAAAAACCACTTTTTATATACAAAATTGTTTCTGAAAAAATTGAGAAAGTCTCATTTGTTTAGGAGATATTTAATATAAATAAACATACATATATGGCTATTTTAAATGGAGAATATGAAATTGCAAAAAAGAATACACTACGCGTTATCGGGATAGCGCACCCACCCCCCACCCCACGCGTTTTACTTGCAGTTAACGTTAAATATTATATGAATCAATTTAGATATGTCCTTAAAATTTCTATGTAGTAGACTCTTATCAATTCCCTTCAAAATAAACAGCAACAATAACTGATGTACCATTTAAGATAGTATTTGAATTAATTTTTTTTTTTTAGAAAAATTATACTAAAAACGTATTGAAAAAATTGATCATCAGGATAGCGACATCAGCTATAATTCCAGTTTAATTAAATTTTAAGCATCTACATATGTAGCATTTTAATTCTTAAATACTATATTTTAAACAATATTAAGTATAGTTAGTAATGGGGCCGCTTTTGTCTGAAATAGCATCAATTTTCGATTTTAAAATTGAATTGAAAAGTTTTTTAATATAATTCAACGAAAAGGTGGACCGTATGACTCCTTCCATTAATTCCATTTTTGTGTTGTACTAGTACATTTTCCTAGCCACCATCTCATACGTTTTTGATTATATTTAGGCTGGGCAAATAAGGTGGCCATACAAGGGCGTCAGATTTTTTGCTCCCAATCCACGATTTATCGGATCGGACTGTATGAATTGGAACATTTTAGATTTCCATATAAGTTTTGCAAGATTCCCAAATAAGTAGAAAAGTCGTTTTCGAAACGCTATTGTAGTTCTCTGCATTCATACACTATGTTAAAAAAAGATAGGGGCTGTGATAGTGTGATCAGCAATATCCTACTATGGCACCTGCGTTTTACAGTTTTCGTCAATAGCTTCTTTATATTTTTACAGTATCTCTGTATGTCTGAATGGAACTATAGGCTACATAAATTTCAAAAAATTTTAACTGGGCGGTGCCGTGTCCATACAAAACATTTCTCGGTAGCGTAATTTCTCGATTTGTTGATTTCAATTGGCCGCCTCGTTCTTGTGATTTAAACTCGCTGTATTATTTTCTCTGGGGCCATTTCAAAGAACAAGGACGTCTGCCGACATAAAGGTGCCGACGTGATAGAGGTGGACATTTGCCCGACTTCATATTCCATTATTAATTCCGATATTTCTATTTTATATTAGTATGAATAGAACTGAATTTGTTAAAAAAAAAATGTGTTTTTAAGCCAATTTACTTCCCAACCTCAAATTGGCCGACCCTTTATATACTACCCTGATCAAAAAGTTTCCAAAATAACCCCCATGTAGCGGTCCCATCGCTCCAATTTAAGTTTTTTTTTTGTTAGGTTGGTACATCTGTAGTTGATATTCTTAGCGTTATACTCGACATACGCAAAAGCTACGTAGCCAGAGGTACAAAATTTTTACAATTTTAAATTTAAAAACATAAATACATAATTTTATTTTAAATACAAAAATACATTTAAGTCTTTTTGATATCATCCACTGTAAGCGTTTAAAGTTATATTTTGAGAGTGCACTTAGTAGGCTGTGAGCCACTGTATATTTCTCGGTAAATAAATTAACAAGAGAAGAATAAATATTGAAAAATATAACGAATGACGATATTATATTTGAGCCAAGTGGGTTTAGTGTTAAGAGTACTCCGTCATCGATAACAAATATAAATTTAGTCCTACTTTCAGTTAACTTATAAAGTAAAATGTGTCGGTACATATTTGAATTTTAATGAAGCATAGGAATTGAATGAGAATTTTACTCCTATGAATAAAATGTTATTATACTTGCCTTTGTTTTAGTAATGATGTTTGAAGCTAACTTTACTACAGCAAAGTTTCCTTTACCAATAGTTTTTTCCAAATCATAGCAGCCCACACGTAGTAGTTTATCCACAGATACTTTGCTTGTAGATGGAACTTTATAATTTTGCTTCGACGAAGCCATTTTCTAGTATAAGAATAAAATCCAGAGTTTACTGTTGTGAAAAATCTTTAAATAAGAGATTTTTATAGTTTTTATATCTTTAAAAATTTGTTCTCAATTACTACCTTAAATTTTTCACCAAGGCGGTGTTTAAAATTACAGATTCAGAATTAATTAGATGTTTTATTATTGATAACAGCTAAAAAAATTATATTACTTATACATCTGACATTCAATCTTTCATACATTGAATACATATTTAATTCAATAACAAATATGTACAGTATATACTACAAATTAGTGATTAATGTTTGAATTGAATTTAAACACTTCTGCCTTCCACTTTTTGTTGAGATAAATATTGCGACTGTCATAGGTCCTGTTTTATTATTTACAGCAATGTACTGTAACTTTTAAACATAAAAATAATATAGCTAATAATATTTTAACAATTTTATAAGCATACATACCTACGTTTTTAGATGTCTTAATAATACCAGCCTCAAATCACATATGCGTAAATTCCCTATACGCATTTAATAGTTAGGAAAACAAAAAAATATATAAAGTCATTCTGATTTGTGATTTTTAGACTGTATATTTTACATATTAACACTTACAGTATTTAAATTAAATCAAACAACATAAGAAATACTAATTGCGTTATGTTATTATCGTACACAATAATTTTTGCAATGATGATCTTCGTTCAGCCTTTGTAAATGAAAATATTTTATTATTTGAATGTTTGAATTCAATATATTCTCAATAATACAACTTGTACTTCTGGCCATATTTAAAAATTCAGAGATTGCTTTTAATTTTGTAGATTCTGAAATGATAAGAAAAAATATAAGTCTAATAACAAAAAGACGATACAGACATTTTCAATAGTTTAAGAATTTTCTCGGCCACTTCCGCAACCATTCGATTTAATTATACAAAAATCTAATTTGATACTTTGCTTCAAAGAATACAAATATAGTTTTCAAATAAATTCAAACATCTAAAAATTTTAAAGCTGTCTAGGCTTGTTACAACTGTCCACAACTTTTGTTTTGGATCAAATTAAAAATTAATATCTCAATTTAATAAACCTAATGAATGTTAAATGCGAATAAGATAAAAATACACTCCATATTACATTTCGACAGTGTACATTTTGTCTCTTTTATACCTATTAAAGTGTAATATAAAAAAATAAATGTATATATAAAAAGGCTGAATTACCTATATGATAATAATAAGTTCACACGGACAGCAAATATAAAGATTCGCTCATTTGTAGTTAGCACCCTAATATTGATTGAAACAACATGTTTCGCTAAGCACATTTAAAGAAATAGCCAACTTGTTTCATTCTGAATTTTGCTGAGAACCAAGAACAAATTGCTATCATTTCCAATTTTGATAACAAATAATCGTTAGTTTATCTGAATAAGCTGTCAAAACAAAATAAAAATAGTCTTTTTAGAAATGATAAAAATAACAAGAAAAACCTTTTATAAAAGCATTTATGTATATTTTTAATTTATATCTTCTTTTTCCTATTTTAGAACAAAATCACACAAAATATCGCGCCAAATATAGATATACGAATTAAAAAAGAAATGTCAAAATAAATCAAGATCTGTTGTTTGAACAGTTTTGTTCGCAGTCGTGATTTAGAGAGCGAATCAATTCATATTAGCGTGTGAATATGGTATTAGGAAAATACTAATCTTACTTTTCTAAGAATAAGTTACTTTGATAATGATGTTTAGGCTATCTTTAAAAATCAATCCCTTACTTTAATTAGGTTATTACTACCGGTTTTAACCAATTTTTTTTGGTTTTGTCAAATACTGTTTTTTTCAAAATATTCATTTTTCGAATACCGAATAAACTGGTTAATTTAACACAAATATCCGTTAATTTAAATATATATAATTTTTATACGTTTGTATATTTTTTATTGAAAATATGCTCATCATTTAACTATTTTTATAAATTAAATTGTTTTTGTATATATGAAATCCTTGAACTTCGCACAAAGAACGTGAAAACCAAGATATATCGAAAAAGATATGCACTCTTGAGCAAAATAACCATTACTCAACTTCTGTAAATAAATATTGATTTTTATGTATGGAGAATGATCACTTGACTCATTGAAAGTCCCAAAACCGAACGGCAAATATATTAGTTAGTGAAGTTTCCACAGCGTACCGACGAACCGACGACTTCTTGGTTGGAAGGTGGTTTCTTACCTAACATACAACAGTTACACACACACTATTAAATACGTGGTGCCTAAATTTACATTTGCTGCTCGAAATCTAAGCAAATTTTCTTGTCGAAGCAATTAAGGACTCGTATGTTACTAATAGATTTATTCAAAGTAAAACATTTAATTTTTGTTATCTTAGGCACCTAAATTATAACTATAATAACAAACCTTTCATTCCATTCTCTAGCAAGTAATACAACAAAAACGAAATTAGCTCCTTGAGTAGTTGTTCAAAACTTAAGCATTTTTCAGAAGTTTATGTAATAAAATTTGTTTATTATGGCCTCCGCACACCGTTTTGGTAGTTTTTATGAGATTTGTTAGAAATATTGATAGTATTGATTGCCACTTTAATTTTAAGCTCTCCATCAGCTTCTGCTTATTTTTAAAACGACGTGATCCAGCTCTGCGCTACAAGAATTAGAAACAATTTTATTTAAATAAAAGAACCGGTTAACCGGTTATTTGAATTATTGTTGACAAAAAACCGGTTTTTTAAAAAGTGCTACTTATCGAATTACTTGAAAACCGCTTTTTGAAAAAAGTCGGATAATCGATCTGCCTAGTTATTACAAAATTAATAAATGATAAATAAGAATTTCTTATTGGATTATTATAAGATTTGGACGAGTCTAAAAATAAACTTAGAATGTAATGGGAATTATCTATTATTGGTGATAATATATTAATTCAAAAATAAAGATCAGTTTTAAATACCTGGGTACTCAAAAGATAAATTTTGAGCAAATATGTAATTCGTAAGTGATTCAAAATGAGGTGCATACTCGAAAAGCTCCTAATAAAGTTCATATGTATGTATCTCAAACATTGTAATGGGAAATAAAGTGCAAAACGGTTAAGTTTGGGCAATATAATGTAATGAGAAAAAAGTGTAAGAAAACCCTAAAAACTGACTCAACTATTTTTTCGATACCAGACCTCATGATTTTTGACGTAACGGCGGCTTCGACAAATTAGCTTTTTTTATTCTTAATGTTTATTTAACACAAAGCAAAAAAAATAGTAAAAACAAAAAGTGTACAGTATCTTATATATAAAAACTAGCTTAACCCATCTGGCGTTACCCAGGAATATATTACATCCAATTCTGTTTTTACACAAAAGCCACGTTTTTTATATCTTGAGAACGGTTAATACTAACGTTTCTGAATTTGGTTAGAATGACTTCATAGTCAATTCAAATCAGCAGTCGAAAATTTAGCGTAATTGGGGATGCTACCTTCCATACAAACTAAATATTGGTTTTTCTATATATTGAGAACGGTTTAAGTTTAAGTTTCTGAATTTTATCGAAATAACTTCGCTTCCGATTCAAATCATCAGAATAAAATGGTGTAATTCGATATGTGGGTGTGTCATGACTCATACATAGTAAATTATAATTATGTATATCTTGAGAACGGTAATAGTAAAAGTTTAAAAATTTGGTTCAAGCAACGTCGTGGACAATACACATTATTATTATATAAGTGGGCGAAGCGCCCTCCATTCATACTAAATATGGAATTTTTTATACGTGAAGATCAACACTTAAAGCTTCGTTATCTATCAAAATCAGCTAAAAAGCGGAAGGTTGGATAAGTTTGTATTGCAAAATATGCTACAGTAAGTGTCACTTTTTTTAACATTTTTTCGCCAATTTTGGTCAAAGTTAGATACCTGCATTTAATTTTGAGTAAAATCAGCAATAATCAACCGATTTTCATGATTTATAGCATTTTAAGCTTTTTATTCTGAAAATTTTTTTATGACTTTTTGAAGAAAAAAATTTGCTCTAATTTTCCGCGAAAAAAAATATTTATCACAGCTAAGTTGTGAATAACTCCGAAGCAGTTGAAATTACAAAAAAAAAAAAAAAATTGTCCAAGTGATTTATTGGAAATTTTGTTCCTAAACGTTTGGTGGTGGTGTATCAAAATCATTACATTCCATATAGCTTAATTTAAAGGCGTTTTTTGCTGTAGACCAGTGTAATTATACAAAAAGTGTAACTAGAATAAAAAATATGTATTCAACAAAAACAAAAAATTAACAAAATTCAATTCTTTAAAACAGCTTAGGAAAAAATTAAAAAAAATTGCGCAAAATGCATGTTTCACTTAAAATCGTACACTAAAAAATAAATACAATATTAATGTGAAATAATTTTAATATTTTGTTGGGTATTCTTTGCTACTTTTAGAGCCTTCTTGGCATTAACTTCACAATATATTTCACGTTTAGGGAGTTATTTTATTCCATTCTTCTTGAAGCGGTTTTCGTCGGATTCTTATGTTAGATATAGGTACATAGGCCAACATAGGAAGATTTAAGTCTTTATTGACGTACGACTTAAAAGTGTTCGAAGAACACATTTTTAACCACTTTGAACCGAAGACGCTCTTACTACAATTTAAATAATTTCCAAAATATAAATAGCCCAAAACGATTGAATACTTTTTCAAAACCACAGTGTACGATTTTAAGTGGCATACACTGTATATAAAAATTAATGTATGTTTGTTTAGAGTGTATACATACAACTAAAAGCATATTCTACAATGTCTTTCTGAAAGCAACTATAGGCAATCTTAAATGCTTCGATTAGGACGGCACAGCTATCAAGGTTTTTAAAATTTACCTCCTCCACCCACACCCCATTGGGCTTGATGGCCAAGGTATCAAGGCATCTAAAATTTACCTCCTCCACCCTCCTCTAGTGAGATTGATGGCCAAGGTATCAAGGTATCAGATATTTATTTATATTTAGTGTGCTTGATTGCCTGGGTATCAAGGTATCTATAATATACGTTTTGTTTCCTAGTGGGTTTGATAGCCAAGGTCTGAAGGGTTTATAGTAAACTGAAAGCCAAAAAGTTATACAAATAATTTTTATTGTTAATATAAATACGTTTTAGACACAGATATGTAGTATCGGTTTTGTTATATATCTAAAACGCTATACACATTTCACCGAATTCACACGATGACTTAAAGTCATGACTTCAAATCATGCCTTTTTTTGATGGTGAGAGGAGTAGGAAATAAAGAGGGGTATCAAAAAAGGCAAGATTTCTGTTTTTCATGACTTTTTTTGTATTTCCTTTTACGTTTGTAATCGTTTTTGTCATTCCGCTTTGTTTGAACTTAAGTAATTGTAGTTAAAAAAACAACCCTGAAAGAAAATAATCATGATTTAAAATCATGGTATAAATGCAGTCGATATTTAGAAGCAGGTTTAAAAGAGAATTTAAAAATCATCGTTTAAATTTGGTGTTGTTCTTTGAGACATTCCTCATTGTCGTCTTTTTTCGAATACATAAAATGAGAATACGTTTATTTAACATTTCTTGAGAAGGTACGAAAGAAGTATACAGTTAGAGGCTGCCAGATTATAATACTTACATAAGAAATGCGAATGAGGTAAAATGTCCCTAAAATACACTATGTGCACGAATTTGATACATAACATAAATATACCAAAATAATAATATTAATTTTTCGTATTTTTCATCTAAAATCCTCAACTAAATTAAAAACCGCCATGTCGCCAAATTTAAAATTATGACCAGTGTTACCACTAACTTTATGTCTTGCACACTACCGGCATCAAAAGTACACATGAAAAAAATTACACACAAAATTCTGTTTAATGAATTTCATTTTTTTAACCAATGTGTTGGATCAACATTTTCAATTCTTCTAGCACATTTCAAAATTGTCACTACATGTCTATATGTATGTTCAATTATAAGTCCATGCATGTTAAGTCTAAATATTTGTAATCCAAAAGCACTACAGACATATGCTCAAGGTCAAGTTTTTGAAGAAAATGTTTTTTTTAATGATTAAAATGTTTTTGATTAAAAAACTTTAGCAATTTTTAAATTAACTATATCAACAGTATGTAGTAGAATAAAACCAAAATACCTAACGAATATGATAAAAATTCAATATTTACCGATCAAACCATAACATTTACAGAAAACTGTAGAACAAAGAGTAAAATTACACACAATATGTGTAACTACAGATAAGGTGGCAACAGTGATTAGGACGTCAAATAAGCTTTAACCCTTAACGGTCCGGAAATATTTAAAGTTTACTCCCAATCAGGTCCAGCTATGTCTCATACAAAGCGAAGTTGTAAAACATTGAAAATTTATTAATATAGTACTATAGTTTATGGAGGGTAATAGTAACAAATATGAATTAAAATATTATTCTTCCATCTCCAATATGAATCCCTGGTTTGCGAATGCAGATAAATAGAATAAATAAATAACAAAATAATAACATATGAATATGAATCGAATATATGGTTATTACCGCCATATACGCGACATTGGACCTAGTAAGTAAAACTGCAATCTCGCTTATAAGGCGGTCCGTTAAGTGTTAAAATCGCCTCATTTGCGAAAAATCGCCAGGCTTTAAAACATTGACACTATAGGGGTCGGTCATACATTTAGACTCGATTGGGGCACTATAAATGGGTCAGAGGGATTCTCAAATTTTGACCTAAGGAACATCAGAACCCATTTTAGAAGTGTGGTTAATTGGACAAAGTTTCTTATTTTAATCCCTAAAACACGATTTTCCTATATATATATATATATATATATATATATATATATATATATATATATATATATATCCCACTTTGACCTATTTATATCCCCATGAACCTCCCTAGGGGGTTCCCATACAAAAATTTCAAAAAATTACTATTTTTGGCAATTTACATGTTAATGTTTGTTTTGTTTTTGGAGTTTTTTTTTCTTAATACAACTTAATAATAGAAAAGAAACTAAAAAAAATTATTGTTTGAAATCTTTTTTGTCTGGGAAATTTCTCACGGCTCTATGATGTCGTCGCCATAACAGCGTCAAACTTTTCTGTAATAACTTTTTTAGAAACTCTAACAATTGATCATATCGTTCCGTTCATTGTATATGTGACGGAATGTTTAGATCATTAAACGATGGATCATCTTGATTTAAATATTCTTTTAATGTATCGTACGAAATGCTTCGCGTGAATGGTGGTTCAAATACGTTATTTATATCATTCAAATTGATCATTTCCGCGTAACTTGTGCATTGAAAGTTTATATCTGGTTTTTCATAAACTTTTAGTTCCGTTGGGTCTTTAACATCGGTTCGATAGCGTAGAATTTTCTTTATAACACAATCTCGCTTTTCTTTGCTATCATCAAATAAGATATTTTACGAATGTGCATAATATAAATTATCTTTAATTACTTGATTGATAATACTGCGTAAAGGAGGTTGTAGAAACCGTAACCAACTAATGAACTTGAAAAATAATACACCATCGTACACGACAGAGCTGTAATACTTGATATTGAAATACATTGGCACATTAATTATAAATTCAACCAGAATCCGTAAATTTTCGTATGGATTTTCCGTTATCATATATAATCGTAATAATCTAGCGGCCTTGGTGAGCCAGCGAGGATGCACAATTTTCCCTGGTTTGATGTTACCCAGAACCACCGAAACCACGCCGCTACAAATTGCATGGGCAATATCGTGTAAGTACTTCAAATCGGTGGAAAATTTAGTTTTTTTCTGGAACAGAGGGTATATTTTTCAACTCAATTTTCTCAAAGCCGTCCACCACCTGAAAATGGTAAAATAAAGTAGTCAAATAATTAAAAAGGGTTGACAATTATAATAAATGAGTGATAGCAATTACTTACCGAAAGAATTACACAAGTTTCGATTTGATTGCTCAGTTTTCTGATTGCCGATCTTGGTCCAGTACTGGTTGAATCATCCAAAGCTTGAAACAAAAGCCGAAACGGAAGTTCGGTAAAGTGTAGAAGGTAAACGAACCAATGGTCTTTTTAACAGCAATTCAAATCTTCGTATAATTCCACCGTGTGGCTCAGTGTTTGTTGGCTCACCATCAGTGCATATACTAATTAATGCATCCAGGGATATATGTATTTTTATCGTTGAAAAAATAATTTAATTTAGTTGTTTTGTATTCAGTCGTTTCATGTTCCAGTCTTACTTAAGCAATCAATTGAGAACCTGGTTCTATAAAAATAACAAATTGCAGTTCTTTTACACTCCTAGTATGATACTTTCCATCAATTTTATCTCTCATTACAGTATCATCTTTTCTACCAGTATCATCTTTTGTACCATGTACACAGATGCCTTTAAATCGCATTTACATTTTCTAATGTAAAAAATTTCTTTCAGAGATTTTACAAACTCTGGAAATGGGTTATAGTATCTTTGCTTGCCTTTGGCTTGATATTTGTTGAGCAATCTATTCAATTTAATCGATACACTATTTTTCGGCATATTTCCATACCAAGTTTTTACCAAATTCCAATCAACCTATTTGCTACTTGAGTAGTGAATGATTTATAGAAAAACTTTTTTTGTTCTTTTTTGGCACGTTCATTGAAGTAAAAATATCTCAAGATATCCAGCTCGGTTGGTAAATTAAGATCAGTCAAATCAGAACACGCACCAAAAACAGTAACATCATGCTTGGGTATATGACTGATTGGGTTTCCATAGTTGTTGATGTTGTTGTTGCTTCATCTTGCGGTGTAAAGGATGGTGAATTAATTTCGCTGAAAAAAATAAAAGAAAACAACACTTAAAATTAAATATAGCTAAAACCAAACACCATAATCAAGAATTAAGAAGAATTTTTTAGTTTGTACTCACCTTGGAAAAATATTCAAAACACAAAACACAAAATACAAAACACAGCACAACAAAAGATTTCATAAAATATATTAAATATATATTTTAAATGTCTTGGAATGTTAAAAAAAAAAAATTTAATGTTTTTTAACTTTTTTTTAAACTTTCTTCTTCTAAAATTCTTTATTTTTCTTGTTGTTTTTTTGTACTTCACTTCTTCAGCACAACAAAAGATGTCACAAAATATACTAAATATATATTTTAAATGTGTTTGAATGTTTAAAAAAATTTTTTTTAATACTTTTAACTTTTTTTAATACCTTTTTCTTTTAAAATTCGTTTTTTTTTTGTTTATTTGTTTTTTTACTTCACCTCTTTAAATTTATGTTTAGTCTTTTGAAATACTGAAAAAATCTTAACAACACAATAAACTACATTGGGTTTTCCAAATTCCTTTATGCCTAAATATGGGGGCGGTCATACATTTAGAATCAATTGGGACACTTTAAATGGGTCAGTGGAATTTGTCAAAATTTTACCTTCGGGTCAAATTAAGACACATCAGAATTCATTTTAGAGGTATGGTTCCTTGGACATGGTTTTAGAGGTATCGTTCCTTTTTGACCCATAGAATACGATTTTCCTTGTCACTTGAGCGATTTTTTGCATCCCTACAAATCGACCCGCCCTTATATATAAATATATATTATGTATAATAATAATATATTATATATAATGATAATAATATATACATATAATATACATAATTTAAAATAATTATATCAACATTTTAAGATTTTCGAAAATAATATAAGATGTCGAATAGTTTTTTTGATCACATTAATAATTTTGTAAAAAAATTTGCCTGGTTCACTTTGACTGTGAGCCACTGTTTGAGTACGAATACTGTTAAATAGTTATGGTGTATAAATTGTGTATCACTTAAAAAAAAAACATTATGTGAATAAGTGATGCGATTTTTTTTTTTAAGTTTATAATTAAAGTTTTATAATTATTGTGAAATTTTATAATTATTGCGTGAACAATAAAAAATGAAAATGCGGGTTTGTTATGTTTGCAAAAAAATATCCAGTTGGATTAGAAACCTTATTTAAAGTCCCCAAAGCCCCAGTGAAAAGAGCAAATTGGAGCGCAATATGTGGGAAGCAGCTTATAGTCTTAAATCGCATCTGCTCATATCATTTTTTTTCTTTTGTTCCGGAAAGAGAGCATTATTATTATCCCATACTGAGCCTACTTTAAGCCAATTAGAAAACAAATTAATTACTTTAAAGAGTTTTTATCACCACTCTACATAAAAAAAAATATCCAGTTGGATTAGAAACCTTATTTAAAGTCCCCAAAGCCCCTGTAAAAAGAGAAAATTGGAGCGCAATATGTGGGAAGCAGCTTATAGTCTTAAATCGCATCTACTCATATATTTTTTTTTTCTTTTGTTCCGGAAAGAGAGCATTATTATTATCCCATACTGAGCCTACTTTAAGCCAATTAGAAAACAAATTAATTACTTTAAAGAGTTTTTATCACCACTCTACATAAAACAGTCGTTATTTTTTAAGACTTGCTTTAGCGTTTGGTTGGAAACTTTCATGAAACATTCTCCGAACTCACCAGAAAGTGTTCTTGTGGATACCAATGAATTTTGTTCACTATTCTTCGTAAGCACGTTTTGTTTTCTTCTAATTACATGGGAGCTATGGTGAACGTATTAATATTAGCCTATTTTCGTTTTTGGCGTGTCTTCAACTTTTGACATAGTTTGTCTTCTTACTGAGGACATTTCAGATAATGCTTGAACCGTTTTACCGACCGAGTGACTATAGCAAACCAACTAATTTACATCCGACACTGTTTTATTGTGAGAACATTTTAAGGTCTTGTATAATCAGCATTTATTTGATAATAAAAACAGAAACTTTAATTTAAATATTTCAATAGTTACTTGACTAATGAAACAAAACATCAAAACCAATATTTAGACAGCAAAATCTACTAGATTAAAAAATAGCATAAATTGTAAAAACATTTTCTTGACAATTTTCGACTTTCTCCTAATTTTTGTCTTATTTCCTTATATCAATTTTTAATTTTTATGTTCTTTTGCTGTTATTTGTTAATTAATAATCAGATCATTTTGAATTAATAAAAAAAATAGTAAAAAAAATAAATCAGAAAATCCTTTTTTTAATAATAAAAGTTAAAAAAACTTTTTCACTACGTAAAAAGATTTTCTTGACAAACTGTACATGCCTTTTATTATTAGAGAATCATCAATTAATTATAATGACGTAGATGTGTCACCCATAGTGTCTCTAACAATACCATCAAATACCTAAATGGTAGCACTTTTGGAAATAATGCTTCAAATACGGAGTAAGTATATTTGCGAAAGTTAAAATACTACAATCAATAAACAAATTTTAATACACCAATGTTTTTTTTCTTATTTTTAGAATATGCTTCATTGAAGAAAACGGTCCGAATTCATTGTCACCCGTAGGTTATGAGACAATAGTAACAGAACCTTTTCATAATTCGGGATGATGTTTTTTTTTTATAATTCAGGAAATGATGTTTCATTTACGGAGCTAGTATACTTATATGTAAAATATAAAATACTAAAATCAATAAACTAATATGAATTTTTAAATTTTTAGAGCGCGCTGTATTGAAGAAATTATTGTGAACCCCATATTGTTTTTACCTGGGATCAGATCACAATGACGGTCGAACAAGTTCCACAATACAACAAAGAACAAGGAACCAAAACATAGTAAGTAATTTTTTGTTTTTATTGTAATAAATAATTTATAATTTATTTTTCATCTTAAAGAAGAACTTTCGAAACTGGAAAAAAATATTTCGAAAGAACTGCCGTTTTAAACTCCAAGAGGCCAATGCCGCTATCGACCTTGTATGTTTTTTTGCGCCCTTATTAAAAAACAGGTCGTTTTCAGGACCACCAACTAATTTGAAAATTATATAACTTTTTTATTACTACTGCGATTTCAAAAAACTGTTTGATAACTTTTTGTAATATATGTATGTATGTGAAAGAACAATTTGAGTAAGTTTAATTTATTCCCTAGCAACTCCATTAAGTTTGGTTAAGATGGAATTTACAAAAGATTAATTTTGTTAAATTTTTGCAAAACTCAAATTTAATAAAATTATTTCATATGTACATATATGGGTTTAAGGGTTGCTAAACATCATATTTCATATTTATATTGATTTAATAAAACAAAGACACATATTGTTTGAATGAAATTTTATGAATGCGTTAATGTTATTTTTCTTTTTCCTTTACTATTCTTTGTTTATATTTTAATTTTTTATCAGCTGTCTTTGACATATTCTAACCGCTTAA
The DNA here is from genome assembly GCA_023159175.1 of Wohlfahrtia magnifica. Lineage (NCBI taxonomy): Eukaryota > Metazoa > Arthropoda > Insecta > Diptera > Sarcophagidae > Wohlfahrtia > Wohlfahrtia magnifica. Next base: position 38,057 of record JAKWBJ010000505.1, on the reverse strand, counting down.
AAAATACAAAAACAAAATGACTGTTGTCCTTGCTATTGTACAAATTGTTGTCGATCTGCGACTTAATTAAGAATGCCCTGATAATAGCAATCCATTAAAAAAAATACAACAGTGCCAGTTTTGTGTATCTATTACAGCATTTCGCAGCTAACTTCACTATCTAACGCGTAATCAAAATCGGATTTTTCAATTACAAAGCGTTAACGCCGCTCTATTCGGGTTTGGTCCATACAATTTGTATGGACATGAGAGTTTTTAACATAAATAACGCTCAACGCTCTAATTTAGGTTTGGTGTTGAACATGAGTTGGTATGGTTGACATTTAAGTTTTTATTAAAACAAATTAGAATAGTTTCACATATTTGAGCCTATTCCAAGGATTCGGATCCTGGTGCTTTCATCAAAGCCATAAATCAAAATCAATTTAACTGCGTCGTGCCACACCCATATAAAATTTGTATTTATAGTCTATACCTTTAAAACGATAATGGTGAGTCTCTAAATTTGGCTCAAATAACTTTTTGGTCAATACAAATCGTCAGTTAAGAATTTGGCAGAAATGGATAAGTGGAAGTACTCCTCCCATACAAAGTAAATATTGATTTTTGTATATGTTTGGAACGGTAATAGTGGAAGGTTCTGGATTTGATATAAATTACTTACTAGTTAATACACATCATCAGCCGAAATATGGCCGAAATAAGTGTGTGGCATCTCCCATACACATAAAATATTGATTTTTTTATATCTAGAGAACGATTGAAATGGAAGATTCTGAACTTGGTCTAAATGACTTCTTAGATAGTACAAACCATCAGTTTAAACGGATAAGTGGGCATTTTAAATAATGATTACTGTATATCTTGAGAATAATTAGAGTTGAAGTTTATAAATTTGACATATGTAAAGAACGGTAACAGTTATGGCCTTTTTATCTATCCACATCAGTCAAAAAGCGGGTACAACACAAAGGCTCCTAGCAAGGTTGGAGGGATTACTCCAGTTAAAAAATTTTTCAGGTGGAAGAAAAAACTTTCTAACATTTTATATTTTCAATTCAATCGTTAACCGCAACAATTTGCGAAATAATTTTCTTTATTTTCTTTTTTTGGACTTAGAATATTTTCTTTATAAGATGGAAATGCTCTGTAGAAGCCCTATGCTCCCAAGAGGAGTAAAGGGAAAAAAGGCATATTTTCCTATCTTGAGATTTTGATGAAGTAAACTATTCGGTGTGTTTCTTTTTATTAGTTTAAAATAAAATATATATTAACAAAATCGCATTTCATTGCAGTTAAAAAATTTAAATTTCCAGTTTAGCCCACTATTTTTTATATAAAAATTTAAATAAAACTGTTTTATTCTACTACTACTAAATATTAAAAATTATATCAACATATATCCGCTTTTTGTTTTCAAAAATAAGATTGTCCCATTTCTTTGCACCTTTAATTTTTGTCTAAAAACCAGACAGAATCTTCAACGCTAAATCTCTTTCTGCGTCTTTTCGATTTAGCAGTGCCTCACAGGAACTTTCAGAATCACTATTAAAGCCATATGGAACAGGACCTACGACACCGTGTTCTGATTCACTACCAAAGTTACACCAATCGTTATTAACAGAAAATCTGTTTTTCTAGATTTCTGATCTTGGAAAAAACTGAACTCTATTTGTTTCTCTATATGGTAAAAGTTCCTATAACAAAGCAATATCAAAAGTTGGAGAAAAATATTCTTACATTCGGACTGCCTTACAATAAAATCTAAATAGTTAATGATATTTAATTTTCATTGTTATATTGTAGTTTTTTTATTATATAATTTAACACAAATAAATTGTTTTGGTAGCAAGCTTAAAATGTTTTTTGTTTGCGGTCACAATGTCTGAACTAAATAAGCAATAAAATTGTTTCACAAATTAGCGTTTTACTGTGGACCTAGCATATTTGCTAACAACTGTATAACAATTGGCAGAACATGACATAATAAAATATGTTTTTTCTTATATGACGTGTTTTAAATTATCCTATCATTCTATAACAAAATTTCAATTTTTAAAAAATTGCACTAAGAATGTTTTCTTGTGTTGCTAACAATATGTACTGTGAACTATTTGGTCATAGTGCTTTACTGCATTAAAAATAAAATATGTTTTTGAAATACGTGGAATCTTTATTCATTTTTTCTGACGATTTTATTCAACACTTTGACGTTTTTGACGGTTTTTTTTTCAAATAAATTAGTATTTTATGATTTATTTATCTGGCAACAAAGTACGTGAAATTATTTATGCAGTTCAGAAGTAACTATTTTGACATGAAAAAAGAAGATCTCAAAGATCAGGCAAAAATGTTCGGAGATGAAAATTGAAGGCATTACTTTATGGAGATTATTTTCAAACTCAAAAAGCTATACAAGTTGGAAATAATTGTTGTAATGAAGAGAAATAATCATTTTGAAAAATTGTTGTAACATCTAATCATTGCTGGCGATAAAAATAGATCCTTTAGGACAACGCTCGACCAAATGTTCCAAGGTCAGTTGAGTTAATTAGAAAATTGTTTCAGCCACCTTATAATTCAGAAATTGATCGACAGACTAACATTTGTTTCGAACGGAGTACCTTTTAGAACAGAATATAAGAAATTTTTTCGATTCATTCTTGGCCTCAACACATATAGTCTTTTGGCACGAAATCCATGTTACCAGAAGGGGATAGCCAAAAAAACCCGTTTTTTAAGAACCTGGGTAATGTTATGAAAAGTCATTATGTTCATTTTTTACTTCGAGAAAAAAGTAACCAAAATAGAAAAAAGTACACATTTACACATCAAAGAAAAAAATAACTGATTTTGGTTAAAAATAAACAAATCGGCAGCGCTGAATGTGCTATTGACTAAAAGGATTGGTGTAGCCCCACAGCTTTAAAGTTTCTAATCTAAATTTAATAAAAAATTAAACCAAATTGGACAAAAAATAACCAAAACTTCTAATCCAACTCAATTGAATTGTAACATTTGTATAAATTCAAACACCAGGGTAATAATTTCATAAGAAAAGAACCAACATATTTAGAATGATTTAACAAAAATTAGTACAATAATAGATACATACTAAGTATGCCTTAAAAACATTTTCCTATTTTCGTAAATTTTTTACCTGTGAATTAACAATTTTCGTATAATGATAAAACATTACTAATCTTGAATTTAAACGCACCACAAAGTGAACTTTTTAATGGGTTCTGATCTAGTAAATTTTACTATTTTATTTTGTTATTAGTATATTAATTATGTTTGCTTTAACGTTAAAAGAAAAGAATTATTATTTCAACTATTTGACGCAAAAGTAAAAAAAGTAACTAAAATAGAAAAAAAGTACACATCTATACATCGAAAAAAAATAACCAATTTTGGTTAGAAATAACCAAAAACGGCAAGGCAGAAAAGGACGTTCTCTTTTTCTAGCACATAACATACATGATATATAAAATAAACAATGTAATCATAATGTCTCAAACAAGTCTACAAAATGTTATTAAATACTATTTTTCTTATGTTGGGTCACGATGGATTTAAAGTTGCAAAATGCTATGCCTTTTACTATATTTTATAACTAGAGCTAGAATTTTTTTTTTCAAAAATAAAACTTCTGAATGGTGTTAAATAAAGGAATACAAAAAGGTACTTATACCGGTTTATAACATGGATCATGTTATTTGTATTTATTTTTGCTTAAAAACGCAAAAGAAAATCAAGTGAAATAACCGATAAACCAACCTTCGCTTTTATATTGTGATTATTTGCTTTTGTCATTTTTCTTTTAATATAGTGTATGTATGTGTATATATATTGAAATTGTGTATGTAGTACTTTTTTCAATAGATTAAAACATGTACCTCGTTAGAAAGCATTATTTAGGTATGGAATCACACAAAACTTAAATTTTCTAATTATTGTTATTATTTAATGTAAATTAGCAATATTTCCATAATTTTGCTTTCATTTTCTTCTTCGTTCTTTTCATTACTTCACACACTCGCACATTCACTAACTCACAACTGGATTAAAATTTTCCATATTCTTATTTGTTTTATATTTAAGATTAGCATTTGTTACGTTTTGGAAAACGATGATTTTTTGTTAAATTACAATAACTTTAGGAATTTTCCAACTAGATTTTCTATATTTAATATCACACTGTTCTTTCCCTTTTTAAAATCACTTCACTATCGAGTAATATGTAACGTGAAGCAAAATGAACAAGTGACTTTTATTTTAATTAAAATATATCATCGTAACATAAAAACGCCTTTACGACATCTGTTAAATTACGCGAAATGAATACCATCAATCTTTAAACTAAACCCACATCCATCGTTCTTTTTTCTTCTCTTAAAATTGATTGATAAAAATGTTTTACGTTAGTAGCAGCCGTGTTTATTAATCATAACGTTTTAAGTGTTGCTAACTTTAAGTTTTAAATTTAATAGAATACGTAACAGAACGAAGCTTGTATTGCGTATAAGTCAGCATACTTACAACGAGATGGTAACAGCATTTTAGTAGTTTAGTGAAATTTTTATGGATGTGTCTCCACGACAATATGCCTATGTAGATATGCAATGAATCAGTTCGATAGTGTTTTCCGGATCCAGCATGCACATCAAACATTAACGCTGGCTGTTTTATATAAAAAATTAATATTTTTAGATAGCAGTTTTGTTTCCGTTTCATTTTATTAAAATATTGCGTAATACAAGCAGTTTTACTTTATTCCGCCATAACCGCCAAAAATACGTAAGCGCCATGATTATCGATTTTCGTTTTTTGATAAAAATCGATAATATTCGATCATTCCCGCCAGCATACAAAATTTTATAGCTGTAAAATGTACCTTTATGATTTCATATTTTTTTTCTCGCTTTCGTCTTTTTGGCAGTTATGGCTCGGTATAATGTGTTGTTCATACTATACAAATGTTTTATGTATGAACAAATTTATGGTATATCGTGAAGCAATGGCAACTCTTTTTATCAAATCTTGACAGCATATGTATGCATATTTCAGTTTTTCTGTATACTCAACTCCTTTGAATTAAGACACACCTTGCTCCACTCAATGCGTGCAAAGTTATGAATGAGAGCAAGAGATTTGGGCAATTTCATTCATTAGAATATAGAAACATGCAGGAATAATATGAATTGAAAAAAAATTTACTAACATATTTTTGACGTCATTAGAAATTGACGTATTCGCAATTTACAAATTTCTTTTACTGTGTACGTATGTACGTGCATTGTGTATGCATAAATGACATATATATCTTCATATGCATGATGCTAAGCATTTGGTATTTAATATGTTAATGTTGCCATTACAACTAATTTTTTAACAAAAATAACATACATTTGTTCCTTTTTTTGGTTAACATGAGTCAAAAAAAAAAAAAACATAATAAAATAAAACTACGGTTTACACCATAGATAAATTCCAAACAATACAGTATAAAAACAATAGGTGAGAATTAATTGAAAAATAAACAAACTTTTGACAACACACATTGCATTACTCTGCGGCTACACGATCAAGTTTTTCTTGAAGTTGTTTCACTTATATTGCTTATCAAAATTTAGTAAAATTGACAGCTGTGACGCAGGCGGCACGCAGCTAGATTTGAGCAGTTCGCGAACTACCAAGTTCAGTTGAACTGCTCACACAAGTGAGCTAAGAGAGTCGGTCAATACAATGAGCTCCGTAGTTCGTTCGATCGCTTGATCTTTCATGTCTCTTTTTTGTACATGATTTTTTTTTTGTTCATGATTCTCTTAAGTTTGCGTGTCTTTTTGTTCATGTTATATGAGAAGAATATACGTTGGTAGTGCCATCCAGAAAATAACATATACAATCAGTGTTGCCAGACAATGAGTTCTATTGGCTCTCTAGTTTATGTTTGTTTTCGTTCTTGTTTCTTCATTCATATTTATTTCGTTGATACATATGTCAGGCACTTAATTTGAAAAATTCATACATATACCCTGCAAATAATACATATAAGCAGTGCTGCCAAAATCTTAATATGTAAATTATGCAAAAGAAACATGAATATATTATGTTTAAAAATATATTATAATTTTATTTGCTTTTATGAATAAATAATAAATAAACAATTGAAAACTCTTATGAAAAGTTATAAAACGAACACAATTTATTTTGCTCTATTTTCTCTTTTTTTACTTAAAGTATGTCTTTGGTCTCGCTGACTTTAATTTTTCTAACGGTCTAATTCATTCAAAAGAATATAAAATTTGGAAAAATAAATTCGTACAGAGAATAGTTTCATATTAATTTTGGGTCTCATTTAAAGAAACAATTACTTCAATGAATTTATGTAAAAATTAGTTAAAACCACGGCAATAAAATAATATAAACTACCTGAAATGCTAGTGTACATTAGCAAATTTTCCGACAAAAATACTTTTTAAAATATACATACCTGCAATAACATGCTATCGCAAATTCTGAATTATTAAAATTTAAAACAAAACCTTTTAAAAATAACCGCAACAAATTATTATTTTAAAAACTACCTGCAAAAAATGCTATTATATACATATTGTTACGAAAATGGAAATACAACACTGCATTGTGAGATTTTGGTATATGTCAATGTGGTAGCACTACCACATCCACCGTGTTTACGTTAGATTTGAATTAACGGATATGGAAGATGATCGATATATATATACTCATCAATAAGAATATTCACATCAATATTTTTAATTGAAAATATCTTGGTAATATAAGGTAGATCATTAATTATTTATGTATATATATTGCTGTTGAAAACTTTTTTTTTCAGATGGTCTGGCCTGGTATTGAAGCCAGGTCCATCTGGTTGGTAGGCGGATGTCTTAGCTACCATACCACAGTGGCAGTATTTGTCAGAAGTTTTACCGAATCTGTTCAAAAAAACTGGAAGTTAAAAAAATTTAAAACTTTTGAAGTAGAAGTGAAACTAAGAATTTTCAGAAAATATTACATATTTTTATAACACATTTACACGTTTTAACTGATTTATTTTTTAGGTTAAATGTTTTTGAATTAAAGAAAAAGAGAAAAACTATACACAAAGGACAAAAAGCTAGAAACATATTGTTATAGCTGTCAAAGCATCCGCCATTTTTAAAATTCAAATCTCGATTGCCAGATTAAAATTACAAAAATCAGAATCAGAACATATATATAACAATAGTACGTATCTAATTAAAAAATATATTAAATATGTAACGACAAATAAAACTTATTCTATTTAGAACAGTTTGCGCCTTGCATTCATACTAAATATTGTTACGTCTTAACCTCTTTAAAATGTTTGAGTTCGTTTATATTGCTCTAAAATAAAATAAAACACTACTTTGTTGTTGTTTTACAGTTCCTCTCTTTTTTTATTTACTGCACTATAACTTTTCTGCACTTATATATATATTAAATATGTATATATATACAATATATTATATATTATATCTGATCATGAGGGGTATGCAAAGTCCTGCCAATTTGTACATGATCAGCATACAATAAAATTTTCGAATACGAAGTAACTGAAGGCAAATCATTTGTAAATAATGTAATTAATATTGGGCCCAAATGGCTACCTTGAGGAACACCGGAGGGAACTTCAAATTCTTGCGATAAAACATCTTTAAACTTTACTAGCTGTGTTCTATTAGATAAATACGATCTCAGCCACTTCAAGGTAGTAGTGCTAAAGCCCATATAAGATAATTTGTGAATTAAAACCTACTTTATCAAACGCTTTAGAAAAATCCATGTAAATAACATCCGTTTTTTTCTTATCCAAAAAGCCATTATGTATCATAGAGGTAAGTTCCAGAATATTAGTTGTTGTAGAACGTGATGTGCAAAAACCATGTTGACATGCACAAAGCAGCGAGATATTTGATGATAGAGGCTATCAGTTAACATTTTTTCAAGAAGTTTAGGGATAGCATTAAGTGTTGCAATTCCTCTATAATTTAAAACCCTCGCTTTGCTACCACTTTTAAACAAAGGAATTATAAATGATTTTTTCCATACAGCTGGTAAATATACTTTGTTAAATTAGGTATTCCATCAGGACCATAAATGAAAGAGGATTTTAAAGATTTTAAATTGGATAAAACAGTTATGTAGTCAATAGATGAGATATTTACAACAGGTGAATGCTATATTTCAAAAGAATATTGCAAGTTCCTGTTATGTATATTCGTAGAACAAGTTGAGGCAAAGAATTTGGCAAACATATTACAAACCAGGGAGTCATCATCAGTACTATAGGTATCAAATTTTAGACATTTAGGATAATCAGATGCGCGACGTTTAGAATTAATAAAGCTGTAAAACGATTTAGGATTGGTTTTCAATCTTAGTCTCATGCAAGCAATGCAATTATTATATGCCAATTTATTGATGTTATTGTAATCAGAGCTAGCAATTGAATATTTTCTGTAATCGATTATAGCGGCAGACTTTTTATGGATTCTGTAAAAGTTATTCTTCCCATTTTTAGCTCTAGTTAAAAGGCTATTATTCCAGGGTGGACCACTGTTATAACGAGGAGATATTTTTGATATTGACATTTTTGTAACGGTTTCCGATAAGCAGTGGTGTAAAACAGAGTAAAAATTTAAGACAATTTCGTCAAAATTCTTTCCAGAAATGAGCGAATTCCAATTAACATTACACAATAAATAATTCAGTTTTGTATAAACAGTGCGAGAAAAAGAGTATACGTTTTTATTTTTATGCACTTTGCCATTTAGAGTATATTTACAAATGTCCTAATGAACTTCGATATCTAAAGTGGGAAGATGATGATCTTCAGGGTATGTAATTGGAGGTATTCTTCGTAAACATACGTCCATCGGCAAGTTACTGAAAACAAGGTCTAAAAGTTTTCCACTAGCATTTTTTATATAGTTAGTTTGGAAGAGGCCATAGCTACATAGCGATTCAATAAAATAATTTGATGCAGTCGGAGTTAAATAACAAAGTTCCTCAGATTTATTCCATAATATATTCGGGAGATTAAAGTCATCTAGTATTAAAAATATATCCGATGGCTTAGATTGCTGAAGTACGGAATCAGTGGCTAATAGATGCAAATTATAAATGTCTGCAGAAGAGTAAGGTGATATATGCGAACATGTAATAAATAATATGTTTAAGATTCCAATAAAAACACCTCCACCAAGTTTATTACCACGAAAGCATCTGAATAATTGGTATTTCGGACATAACATTTCTGCATCATGAATATCTTTTTTTAGCCATGTTTCAGTAAAAAGAATAATGTGGCTAGTGAAATCAAAGCTTTTTGCGTAAAGGGTACTTAATTTAGTGTTGAGGCAGCGAACATTTTGATAGATTATGTTCAATGTGTCATTGGCAGATAAGTAACTTAGTTTCCTAAAGGATTGATTTGAAAATTCAATTAGTTTTTTGGACGAGATTCTGTAACGCTTGGAAGTGTAACATTTCCATTGTTTTTATATGAAAATTCTCGAACAATTGCATTTTTAGGCCAAAAGTTGATGTTAACGAGATAATCAAAAACAACATCGGGAACAATTATTTAAATGATGCGTGATTTTTGCATTAATTTTAAATATTTTAATATCATTGTGAAACTCTTGACTAATTTTATTCTTTATAAAATATTCGGAATTAAGCGGCAAGTTTGGAGAAAAAACCATTAATTCTGAAGAATTATTATTCGACGATTGATAAGAAACGGGACTAAGAGGTTGAAAAGGAATTTGAAGCTGTTGCGGTTGATTCAAATTATGAATAGAGGGTCGTATCTCAGCTGATTCTTTACCATTAACAGCTGGATTCAACGACTTATGAGACATGTCGGATGGTATTTTGGGGATTCAATTGCCAAAGGTAACATAATCTTCTTTTGCTTACTTGGCTTCTTTAAAATTCTAGGAGAGCTAGAGTTGGATGATTGCTTAGTTGGCACCTTGTGTTTAAGCTTTGGAGATGTAGAAAAGTTCTCCAAATTCTTAAATTTCGAAAAAAGTTCCCCTTTTATCCAAAGCCGAAAAATTATTCTTGATGTCATCAAACTCCTCCCCAAAGCTATTGAAAAAATTGTAATAATCGATACTAACATTGCAGCAACTAGGGCAAGACCATTGTAGATTCTTGGATTTATCGGCCAGAGCGTCCGCACCACGTGCTCTAAGGCCACTACATTTTAGATGACAAAAACTTAAGCATAGCCAGCAATGCACCAAGCGATCATCATCAATAACGACACTACAATTTTTTTTGCACAATCCATAGTGCAAAAGCTCAATGAAGGCTGTTGACTCTAATAAAAATACAATCCACACTTAAAAAACTCGAAAAAAGGTTCGTGACTCCAGTGAAATAAAAAAAATAAAGCTCTTTTTCACAATTTTTAATGTGACAATACTTTACGGAGTAAAAAATTGAGTTTGTGTTGTAATTGTTATCACGATTTGTTTTGATTACGAATTGTTTTTGTTTTGAATATTCTTCTTGTTTTATTTGTTCCCAACTAATTAAAATTTTTTATTGCAAAAATATTAAGGAGTATAATTACTGTAATTGTCATGTGTTGATTTCTTTATGTTTTGTTATTGCTTCGTTTTATTTGTCAATTTTATTTTTAAATATTTTGTTTTTAAGTTTTTTTGAAAAACAACAAATCACATAAGTTATTATTGAAGTCACTGTATTATTTTGTTTTGTCTATATTTTGTAATTGTTTTATATTAATATTGAATTCCAAAATTCACATTATTGATTTGAATTAGCACTTGTTGTTGAATATTTAAAAACACAAATTATATTATATTAGTTTTTAATTATTCTTAGTTATTTTAATTAAAATTGAAGAGCAAATTTAAAAGTTTAAAAAATCACGTCTATTCGACTCATAAATTGTTCTATTACTTAAAGTCATAAAGTTATAAAGTCTTTTAAAACGTATGTTTAACATAAATAAGTTTGTAAAATTGAGTAAATATATTTGTTGTTTAATCTTGCAAAGAAATGAAATAAAATTGCTAGGCCTTAGCAAATAGAATTTTTAGAATAAATAACTTATCGCCGTTTAAAATATTTAGTAATTTAAATAATAATTTTGGAAGTTTTATAGTACAAGAATAGAGAAGAAAATGTTGTAGTTGAATTTAGAACTGGTAAAAATCGTGAAAATGAGGAGAAAAATGTGAATGTGGTATTTTTGGAAATCGTGAAAGTAGAAATCTGGCAGCCCTGCATGTACATCTTTTTCCCAGTCAGGGCCATATTGTGCGACTTTTTTCGTAGCGCACCTAGATTATGTTTCTTACCATAAGTTCTTGGCGCTTCTGGCCATTTTTTGCTACATTTAGCAACACTATCATTTTAGTCTTTGAAATCGGATTTTTCCACAATCAATTTTTCGTAGTCGCTGGAATATTAATGAATAATTGTCGACTTTAGAAGGAATTAGTGTGTTCAAGGTTTAACTAATGTTGCCAATTTAGCGCATTTCAGCTACCGTAAAAACGAATTTTTCTTTTTAGCGCATTTCTTCCAGAAATGCGTTGGTTGCTATTTTCTACTTGCGAATTTTTTTTAAGAAATACTCATTGATAAATATATAAACTCATTGATTTACATAAATTTTGGCTTAAAATGCTTCATGCTGTAAGAATTACGAAACTCCAGATAACATATGTGCAAAAATGAATAAAAATAGTGTTTTTGAAACGTATGTATCTAAAATTTAAGGGCCCATATTTCAACCTACTACATTTCTAAAGATTCCAAGTGGATCATTGGGCCAAAACAAATTCTCTCCATTTACGCCTATCTAAAGTCGATGATCTAATCTGATTCCAAATATGGGTTTCTCTTTCATTCAATGAAAGTATGCTAAGTCGTAGTTTGGTTTCTTCAGAGTGTACCCAGTCCAATTCCTTCTTTACAGAAACTTGCTGTGATCTCGTTTCTGGCAAGAATATTTTCAAAATGACCCGTAGACATCGGCTTATAAATGGTTTAATGCAAGAAGAGCGCTCTATTACAATCAGTCGGCCTGAATATGTCCAATCTGTTCTGAATAGCAGTGCTGTAACTGTCGGACCACGTGACGATACCGCCGAGACAGCAAAAAGACGGGACATCTCCCACATTTCTATTTTAGAATTTCGAAGATCATTTTGTTATTAGCGTTGGTTGATTCACATAATTTTTGTGTTGAAGTTTTCTACCCCAAGCTCACTCTGTATGCTTCTGACTGTATAGAATCCAGTTTTTTTTTACATTTGACAATGTCTGGGAGCAAGGAGATAGATGTCATCAGCGTAATCCGTATCTTCCAACTTTATGTTAAGTCCCCAGGTTATACCACGTTACAACACATAATCGAGGACAACGTTAAACAGCAATGGAGAAAGAACATAACCTTGCCTAACACCAGCACCAAAAAATAAAAACAAATTTTTTAGTTGTTGTTTTGTTCTAAATCGTTGTTAATTTTATTTTTCAATCGTTAAAATTATTAAAAAAGTCTTTCCACTATTATGGAAATTTGAATAGTAGAAATTTTTCTTTACAATTTCAGCATATTTTTTTGCATTTAAATATCATCACGCTTTTTTCACAACGCGTTTTGATTACATATAGTTACCTAAATTATAAATTAGTGCTTTTTAGCGTCTTTTGGATATTACACAAAAGAAATTTTATAGTAAATTTTTCAAAATAGAATACATCAAAATAAAAACCCTGAAATCTAAATTAAAACAGCAGGAAAACTACCCTGTTTCATCAGAACTCAGAATAAATGAAATCTTTTTTAAGGAGGGTGAAAACCTGGATAGAATTTTTGAGAATGTTTGTAATGTCATCGGTACCCCTAAACCAAATTTGTCAATTTACCGGCTGAATAATAATAACAATAAAAATCAACTGAATTCGAGGGATGCCGTAATATTTGTGAAGTTTTGGTCCACATATGATAGAAACTTTTTCATTAAGTCCCTAGCAAGCTATAGAAAAGCTATAGAAAAGGGTTTTACTTTCCGTCTTGGGGACATTGGTTTTAATTCTGGTAAGAAGTTCTATCGAAATGAAAATCTAACACAGTCCAACTTCAAAATCTTGAGTCTATATTAAACAACAATTCAACGATGACCCCATGCTAATAGATGAAGTTGAATGTCTGAATGAGTTTTTTTTCCAGACCATGATGAACAACTTATCGGCAGTGGTAATCCTGTTTATTTATCAACTTAATCTAAATAATTTCTTATATATTTTAAGCTTATTTATCATGAATTTAGAATTTTTATTTATTGCTCCTTTCTTTTTATTTTTTGCTTCTTTCGTCCTAAAATCGAATGGGCTCAAATCAGTGTTACATACTTATAATACTTATTATATGGATAATTGTCAAAATTTTGAAAATCTTATGACCTCTTGCGTTGCAAATCTTTTGATAAATAAATGTATTCTGGTGATGATAATGTTGGTTCAAGAGACAATGCTTATAATATGCTTCGTATTTTAGCGAGATAGAAAAAGGGACAGCATTGTCCACATTAATGCACAAAGTTTGCACTGCAAAATTGATGAGTTTAGGTATTTATTCGTTTCAGCCTGTGTGGATATGTGTGTAAGATGCGGCATTAAGTGTACAGTAAAGCTGAAATCGGTTGCCGGTAGTGAAATTGAATATTTATTTTTGGAAGTAACTGCTGAGCGGAACCATAAGATTCTTGTTGGAAGTGTCTATAGGCCTCATATGTGTTAACTCTTTTATTAATGTCTTAGAGAATATATCTGTCCAATATACGGACATTGTTATTATTGGAGATTTCAACAACAACTTATTAAGGAGCAATCCACTTATTGATCCGATATTGTCTCTCGGCTTAACACCGGTGAACACAGTCACACCAACACATTTTCATGGGCAGTCTAGTAGTTTAATTGACCTAGTATACGTGAATAATACCTAGAAAGTGCTGTTACATGATCAGATTTTAGCACCCGGTTTTTCGAACCACGATTTATTATTTGTAACTTATGATATCCGTATGGTGAAACGAACTATGCAATATACTTACCGTGATATCCGCAACTTAGATTATAATCTTTTGGATCGGGAATTCGGGAACATTTATTGGCCGCAAATATATACTCTTGATGATGTAAATGATGAAATGTCCTTTCTACAGGATAATGTAAATTATTTATTTGATAGATGTGTGCCTTTAAGTACAAAACGAGTCAGTGCGGACCAAGAACCCTGGTTTTCTGCGAGAATTAAGACCTTGATAAGGGAAGGCAACTTAGCTCAATATTAGTATCCCTAAACCCACTTACAATCTATATGCTAATTTGTATTCAGCTCCAATCGAAAATACAGTCAGTTTTAGTTGTGTGAATCAATGCGATGTTTTGTTAAGCTTCTCTTATATAAAATCTAAGGCCATTGGTGTTAATGGGGCAAATCCTACTTTTCTTGGAGTAATTTTGCAGAGACTACTATCATTTATCACTCATTTATTTAATTCAATATTAACTAAATCTGTTTTTCCTGAGGGATGGAAGCTATCCAATGCAACATTCAAGGACTTTAGAAACTTACTTCAAATTGGTGATATTCTTTTTAGCCGGACACATAAATTGCCCTGGATCGCATTGTAAATGGCAGTCAACTTCATCTTCTGCCGAGGAACAGTCAGGATAACCATCACATAACCAGGTACGCTAGAAATAAATACAAAATAATTTTAATCCAAATGCTTCAAGAAAACCATTCAGCCTCAGTTACCAATATACAACGGCCGTTATTACATTTGAACTCATCCGCACCACATGTAGCCGATATACCCGAATTCATATTACCGCATTCATTCTCATCCTCTCCACCATCACAATCTTGCTCCTTATCACATTTCCAGCGCAGGGGTATACAGGTGCCATCGGCATATTTAAATTCACTTGAAGTACATTGCGAGGGTTTCTGGGGACAGTTTTCTTCATCACTCCAATCGCCACAATCATTATCGTCATCACAACGAAAACGGGCCAAATTGCATCTGCCACCAGGACCGCCAGCACCACCCAGACCACCACGGCATTTAAACGCACCCTCGGGACACTATTTATCACAGCAGGACAGTTAGTTTCATCCGAGTTATCGGTGCAATCTTGTTCTCCATCACAACGAAGCCGAATAATGATTACAGGCCCATTGCGATTCTTTCCTTCCTTCAAAAGTTATGGAAAATATTATAAGTAGACAAGTTAATGAATATCTGAAACATTCGAACCTTTTATCTAATAGACAATCTGGTTTTGTAAAGGGTAGAAGTTGTGTCACCGCGCTTACGGGTGTGATTAAAAATTTGATATTGACAGGAGTGTGGTTTCATTTTTAGTTCTTTTGGATCATAGCAAGGCTTTCGACACAGTTGATCACTCAATTTTGGTGATGAAACTTGACAATTTTTTTTATTTTTCGTCTAAAGGCTGTAAACTTATGCATTACTATTTGACTGGACGGCTTAAAACAGTTGTATTGAATGGTAACTATTCAACAGCACGGAGTGTAAGCAGTGGTGTACCACAGGGTTCCATTCTCGGGACTTTATTATTTTATCCGTACATCAATGACTTTCCTGATGCGATAGAACATTGTGGAGTACAAATGTACGCTGACGATGTGCAGATTTACAAAAGTTGCATGGCGAATGATGTCCATCTCTGCGTGGACAATATAAACATCGATCTAGCTAATATTAATGAGTGGGCTGCGAACAATGGACTATGCGTCAATCCTTCCAAATCTAAGTGCATATTTATTAGCAATAGGGTCATAACTCTGTATACTGACATTATGATGAGAATAGATGATAATATTATTGAATTTGTTATTGTTAGTAACTGCAAAATCTTATTATTATTTATTATTTTCAACAATCAGCTTACATGGTTTAACCATATATCGGCTGTACTTGGTCGGGTATATGGGATGCTAAGAAACCTTTGGGCTGTTAAACACTCAACACCTTTTGAAATACGCACTTTACTCGCTAAGATCCACCTCATACCTGTCCTCATGTATGGATGCAAGATATACGCAAACTGATCTGGCAGCGATTTTAATAAACTCAAGGTTGCTTATAATAGTGTGGCCAGATATATATATGGTATAGGTCCACATGGATCAATTTCCAGATTTTCATACCTAATTTATCGCATGAGCTTTGCTAATCTTCTGAAATTTAGGACTCTTATCTTCCTACATAAAATATTAATTTCTAAGCAACCAGTTTACCTTTTCAAGGTTTTAAGATTAGGTAGCTCCATACCGGGAAGCATATTAATTCGACAAAAACATCAAAGAACCTTCTCACGGTGTCAATTTTTCATCTATAGCATTTCTTTTTGGAACCAACTACCGAATCAAATTCAAACAATTGATAACGCAACTAGGTTTAGGAATGAACTCTTGATGCATTTTGGTCGATTAACTAATTAGGTAGTTTTGTATACGTATGTAACTCTATGTGTATATTTTTTTTTGTAAATTTTATTTTATTAATTTTTATTTAATTACCTTATGATATCTACATTACACTTTTGATTTCAGTAAGTTCGTTTGGGAAACTAATTCAATTTTTTATTTTTCTTTATTTTTATTTTTAATTTTGTTAAATAGTCTATGATAGATATATATGAGTTTTAGTTTGTAATTTATAAGTTATCGATCTGTTGTGCTATACCCATTACCTGAATAAATAAATAAATAAAATAAATAAAATTAATAAAATAACAAAGACTGGGATACTAATATAAAAGGTATTAAAAATATATACATAGGCCGTGAAGCTGAATAGCAATAAATTTTAAAAAATACATCCGATGTAGAATGTATAGCAATAAAAACAAATATTTTAAAGTTTTACCAAAATCTATATGACGAAATATTATTACAAGTCAATTACAAAAGGCTTAAAGTCTTGAGTTTTTTTCAACCGTGAATTAATATAAAAATACAGAAAGCAAGTTTCAAACAAATAAATTTAAAATAAAATGCAAATAATGACAAAAGATTTATTGCACTTAAGAGCCTTTATTAGCAATGTTTACTTCCGAAATTTTGCTATTACTTAGTGAAAAAAGAATTTATTATTTAAACGAAATAAACCTCTTTTATTTTTGTATTAAAAAGGTCAATAAAAGTTGTATATGTATACCTTTTTATTTACAAATATATCTTATACATATTGCTCTAAAGTTATATTATAAAAAATTTAATTTTAACATTAGTAAAGAATTATTTTTTATTTATTAAACTATTGAATTAGTTTTGTTTTTCTCTGTTTGACTTTTCATTTAAATAAAAACGATAAAACAAACTGCGACTTATATTTCTAAAATGCAACTTTTTGTGCGATTTTTTTTATATCCCCTTTGTGTGTCACTATTTGAAAAAACTCAACGGTAACGCTGGCCTTATGATGGCTGGTGGGTATTGTATATTATTTGCTTATAATTCTCATTGTGTTAATTTTGACACTGACAATCTCTTTTTTTCGAACTGAGTTATAAAATTTTTTATTTTGCTTTTATAATTGTATTTTGGAGCAATTATTGCGATTTTTCTAAATGGTAAGAATAATTTGTGTTTATAAATTAAAAAAAAAAAAAAAATAAATAAATAAATAAAGCATTTCATCAAAAATGTTCAATTTTCTTTACAGGTATTTTTTGCAGGTGGCTTACGGATTACAGTGAGTAAAATAATGCTCATATTTTTACTTTTAAATTATTAAAAAAGTGTTTTATTTGTAGGTAAAATCTTGGTGTGTAGTAGAAAAGTAAAAATGTGAGTATTGTGCAGTGTGACCATATTAGCTGTTTTTAATTGTTATTGCAATTTGTTTAATTAATAGAGTGACTTTTATGCTGATCAAATAGTTTTAAAAGTGATATCTAGTTTATCACATAAACAATTGTTTTTACTTTAGACCTAAAGAAAACAATTTATATAGTGCTACTTTAACCTTATCTAATATCCAACTAATAAAATATACAGTGGCTACAATCCAAATTCGGACATTTTACTAAACTGATTTTGTTTGATTATTTTATTGTATATATACTAAGCCATTAAGAATAGAAAACAAAATTAAAATTCAGTAGTTGTAAGCAGAAATATACTAAAAGAACTTAAATTTGTTAAAAAAAAGTAACACAAGCGAAACTCGGACGGCTACATATGTAAATGTCTGAGAATATTACTTAATATTTTGTGTGCAGACCCTTATTTTTTATAACCATTTAGAGTCTCTTGGGAATAGATTCGACCAATTTTTGGTAGTAACCAGCCATTGTTTTTTTCATATTCTTCTAATGAAATCCTTCTTAGCTCAGGTTTGCTGGAAACCGACTGATGCTGAACTTTTTTATTGAGATAATCCCACAGATTTTCAATAGGATTAATTTCGGGGCTCTGGGGTGATGTTTCCATGACGTGTGGCACATTATAAGCAGCCAAGATCTTATTTTGTGGGAATTGTATTTGTGGTTGCTCAACAGGGTAAAGAAAATACACTCATGTACAATGAAATGTTCGTAATATAATTGTAATTCGTACACGCAACTTCAAAACTAATGCAAAATATTCCTGAAGTATTTCGTGAGGAAATTCTAAATCACTTCAGACAAATTGGTCTTCAAATGTACAAACGTATTAAGGGCTGGATGAAACTGTCAAGAGTTTGCTGACAATATAAAATGAAAAAGGTAATTAAAGTACATAAAAACATTTAGTGCGAACATAAAAACACTAATTTTTAATTTTGCGGCTTTATTTTGCTTAAACTGTAGATTATATCAAAAATGCCAAACAAATAATGCCCCGCGAACATCAATATCCATTGCCAGATTTTCCCTTAATACCGGCAAGACATAGCTTTTTGTTCATCTTTAAATTAAATGACTACCACGTCAGCCAATAGTACTGCAGCAATTTTAGAGAACAATGCGACTTCATCCATGATTGAATAGCCTTAAATTACAATAAAAAAATATATATGTTTTATCGTCATCATCATCATTATCAGCCAGAGTTGGGTTTATAGCACTGAATTTATAATAAATTACCGTTTTCACTACCACTAAACGACTTAGCATTAATGCACCAATATTGCAGCCACCACTAGTGGCAGATGGCAATACTTAACCACTAAATCAAACAATTTTAGTAGTAGTAGCAACGATATTAGTGGTAGTTAAAATTGAGTGCACTAAATTAAACGATTTTAGTGGTAGTGGAAATTGTGTGCACTAATGAAACGATTTTATTTGTAGTGGAAATTTAAATAAAAATAACAATTAAATTATGATTTCTATTATATTAGTTATGAGCCGCTGTGGTATGGTATGACACCTGCCTACTACCTAGAAGGTTCTCGGTTCAATACCAGGCCAGACCATCTGAAAAAAGAAACATTTTTTCAGCAAGCGGTATCACGTCATAACATTAGCTAGTAACTGGTTGGTTATGAGTATTATTACTATTGAAAACTTCTACAATGTTTTTGCCGTTCAAACCTGGAGTTAAATCGTTGGTCCCTTTCAATGAGCCTAAAACTAGAATCGAGTGCAGCTCATTTACTGAGAGAAGTCCCCGTGTACCCTCATGGAATGTTATAGTAATTAAAAAAAAGTAATAACAAAAATAATAATAATATTAATTATAACTGTTACGGTCCCTGATAAAAACGGTTGTTACCTTTAAAATATTCTTTTTCTATTGTATTGAATTTAGGATTGTTTCCGTTTATCACGTATAAATAAAGTTGTAAATATAAATTGCCAAACTAAAATAATGCGGTTTGAATTTTGTGATCAGTAGTAGAAATTTGCAGTACTCAGCAAATGGTAATGCAAACAAAATTTCATTATTGGTAGATACACACTTATAATTGACAGTTCATCTCTTTATGGAACGATAGTGAAACTGAAGCAGTGGAACTGATTTTGCATTCCATTACAGTGCCAATGGATCTAGTCCGATAATTATTAATATTTAGTGCACCAATTTTCACTAGCACTGAATATTAGGGACGATAAAGCACTATTTTTTCCACTGCCACTAAAAGTAGTGGAAAGAAGTCTGGTTCTTTGCCAGAAAATGGTTTAACGACTTAAAAAAGAAAGATATATGTAAGTTTAAGTTATATTTGAATTTGAATTTGATCACTTGTAAGACTTACCTTGAAGAAAAAATAGGCAAATGTTGGCTGGTTGACAGATTGGTTCTTTGCGAACAAATGGCTTAATGGTGTAGAAATTTAAAGAAAATAGGACCACATAAGATGCACTTAATGAGAACTCTTAAGCTCTGGATACTTGTACACTGTCTTATGTAAGGGCATCAAGTCTAGGACATGCTTTCCAATTGACGCAGCAAGCCGGAGGCAAGTTTCTTAATTTGTAGTTGTTGTATTGAGAATTTGAAATAAACGCCTCTTCCCCTAAAGTTCTTTGGACATCGAAGACTGACAAAGAAGTTTCTAAGTCCGATTGGGAATTTCTTTCAGATGTGGCACATGAATAACAATGTTTTTGGTTCAAAATAATGCAAATAATGCCATTTATTCCACATTTCTCACTTACCTTAATTAGCTGAAAAAAGTACATACATACGAGTATGTATATTTTATGAAATAAAATAGAAAATTTAGTATAGGTATTAAAAAAAAAACAATAAATAAAATAAAATATAATTTCACAAAATAGAATTTTATTTTTATTTATTTCTTTATTTGCATATACATATCTATGTATGTACGAGTAGATATGAAAGAGCATATGGAGCACTTCTTTATTTTCTTATGGAAAATAATGTTGCTTTTTCTTTTACACCAGCTGAGTTATACTCGTAAATTGATGTAATCGAAGAGAAAGAAGTAATTTTCGCTTTCTGAGCCATCATTGGTGTCGTCACTGTGTACATTGTGTATTTTTTTTAATAATTCTCATAGAGTTAATTTTAAGAATGACTTGTATAAAAAAAGAATGCGGCAGGGATGGTTGGTTGGTATTAAATTTTGTATGTTGTTTTTTTTATAATTCTCATCGAGTTTATTTTGACATCGATTTGCTTTTTTCTTCTAATTCTGATCGAGTGAATTTTGACGTCGACTTGTTTTTTTCTAATTCGCATCGAGTTAATTTTGACATCGACTTGTTTTTATAATTCTCAAGGAGTTAATTTTGACATCGACTTATATAAAAGGCCATGCAGGAGGGACGGCCGACGGAAGGTTGCCAATGGTACGTTAATAGAAGAGAATTAGGTATTTTAGAAAATTGTGTGATTTGGGATGTGGCTTGGGTACATTGACGAAATAGACATGAAAAAATGGTGACAAAAAAGTGTATGACTTTTATACATTTTTCGATAGATTGTGCGAAAAAAATGACTATATGAACACTTAACACCATGGTTCCTACGACAAATTTAGTGGGAAAAATCGAAAGAAAAAATAATTTCCCACCCATACATGTATGATCAGCAAAGAGACAAAACTGACTGAGAACCCCTGACAATGCGTTTATTCAGCTAAATATACAGAGAAATCGATAAAAACATCATTTTATGAGCAAATAAGCTATATTAGAAAATTGTGTGATTTGGGGTGTGGCTTGGGTACATTGACGAAATAGGCATGAAAAAATGGTGACAAAAAAGTGTATGACTTTTATACATTTTTTGATAGATTGTGCGAAAAAAATGACTATGAACACTTAACATCATGGTTTCTACGACAAAATTAGTGGGAAAAATCGAAAGAAAAAATTATTTCCCACCCATACATGTATGATCAGCTAAAGTGACGAAACTGACTGAGAACCCCTGACAATGCGCTTATTCAGCTAAATATACAGAGAAAATCGATAAAAACATCATTTTATAAGTGAATTGGGTATTTTAGAAAATTGTGTGATTTGGGGTGTGGCTTGGGTACATTGACGAAATAGACATGAATAAATGGTGACAAAAAAGTGTATGAGTTTTATACATTTTTCGATAGATTGTGCGAAAAAAATGACTATGAACACTTAACATCATGGTTCCTGCGACAAATTTAGTGGGAAAAATCGAAAGAAAAAATTATTTCCCACCCATATATGTATGATCAGCTAAAGTGACAAAACTGACTGAGAACCCCTGACAATGCGCTTATTCAGCTAAATATACAGAGAAAATCGATAAAAACATCATTTTATAAGTGAATTGGGTATTTTAGAAAATTGTGTGATTTGGGTGTGGCTTGGGTACATTGACGAAATAGACATGAAAAAATGGTGGCAAAAAATGTATGACTTTTATACATTTTTCGATATATTGTGCGAAAAAAATGACTATGAACACTTAACATCATGGTTCCTACGACAGATTTAGTGGGAAAAATCGAAAGAAAAAATTATTTCCCACCCATACATGTATGACCAGCTAAAGTGACTAAACTGACTGAGAACCCCTGACAGTGCGTTTATTCAGCTAAATATACAGAGAAAATCGATAAAAACATCATTTTATAAGGGAATTAGCTATATTATATGATTTGGGGTGTGGGTTGGGTACATTGACGAAATAGACATGAAAAAATGGTGACAAAAAAGTGTATGATTTTTATACATTTTTCAATAGATTGTGCGAAAAAAATGACTATGAACACTTAACATCATGGTTCCTACGACAAATTTAGTGGGAAAGATCGAAAGAAAAAATTATTTCCCAAACATACATGTATGATCAGCTAAAGTGACAAAACTGACTGAGAACCCCTGACAATGCGTTTATTCAGCTAAATATACTGAGAAAGTCGATAAAAACATAATTTTATAAGCAAATTAGCTATATTAGAAAATTGTGTGATTTGGGGTGTGGCTTGGGGACATTGACGAATATACCATACATACATACATCCATGAAAAAATGTTAAAAATTAAATATATGATTTTTAGGCATTTATGGATAGATTGTGTGCTAAAAATGACATTGAACACCTAACTTCATGGTTCTTACGGCATTTTTAGTGGAAAAAATGGACAAAAGGCAATGACTTCGAACCCATACGTATTTGATCAGTTTCTACAGTGACAAAGCTGACTGAGAACCTCTGACAATGTGTTTTTTCAGTTCAATAGACTGAGAAAAGCGATAAGAACATCATTTTAGAAGAGATGGTACCTCAATAGAAGAGTATTAGGAGTATATTGGATAATTGTGGCGTTTGGGGTGTGGCTTGGGGACATTGACGAATATACCATACATACATACATCCATGAAAAAATGTTGAAAATTAAATATATGATTTTTATGCATTTATGGATAGATTGTGTGCTAAAATTGACTATGAACACCTAACATCATGGTTCTTACGGCATTTTTAGTGGAAAAAATGGACAAAAGGCAATGACTTCGAACCCATACGTATTTGATCAGTTTCTACAGTGACAAAGCTGACTGAGAACCTCTGACAATGTGTTTTTTCAGTTCAATAGACTGAGAAAAGCGATAAGAACATCATTTTAGAAGAGATGGTACCTCAATAGAAGAGTATTAGGAGTATATTGGATAATTGTGGCGTTTGGGGTGTGGCTTGGGGACATTGACGAATATACCATACATACATACATCCATGAAAAAATGTTGAAAATTAAATATACGATTTTTATGCATTTATGGATAGATTGTGTGCTAAAAATGACTATGAACACCTAACATCATGGTTCTTAAGGCATTTTTAGTGGAAAAAATGGAAAAAAGGCAATGTCTTCGAACTCATACGCATTTGATCAGTTCCTACAGTGACAAAGCTGACAGAGAACCTCTGACTATGTGTTTTTTCAGCTAAATATACAGAGAAAATCGATAAAAACATCATTTTATAAGTGAATTGGGTATTTTAGAAAATTGTGTGATTTGGGTGTGGCTTGGGTACATTGACGAAATAGACATGAATAAATGGTGACAAAAAGTGTATGACTTTTATACATTTTTCGAAAGATTGTGCAAAAAAAATGAGTATGAACACTTAACATCATGGTTCCTACGACAGATTTAGTGGGAAAAATCGAAAGAGAAAATAATGTCCCACACATACATGTATGATCAGCTAAAGTGACAAAACTGACTGAGAACCCCTGACAATGCGTTTATTCAGCTAAATATACAGAGCAAATCGATAAAAACATCATTTTATAAGCGAATTGGGTAAAAACATCATTTTATAAGAGAATTAGCTGTATTATATGATTTGGGGTGTGGCTTGGGTACATTGACGGAATAGGCATGAAAAAATGGTGACAAAAAATGTATGACTTTTATACATTTTTCGATATATTGTGCGAAAAAAATGACTATGAACACTTAACATCATGGTTTCTACGACAGATTTAGTGGGAAAAATCGAAAGAAAAAATTATTTCCCACACATATATGTATGACCAGCTAAAGTGACTAAACTGATTGAGAACCCCTGACAGTGCGTTTATTCAGCTAAATATACAGAGAAAATCGATAAAAACATCATTTTATAAGCGAATTGGGTAAAAACATCATTTTATAAGAGAATTAGCTGTATTATATGATTTGGGGTGTGGCTTGGGTACATTGACGAAATAGGCATGAAAAAATGGTGACAAAAAAGTGTATGACTTTTATACATTTTTTGATAGATTGTGCGAAAAAAATGATTATGAACACTTAACATCATGGTTCCTACGACAAATTTAGTGGGAAAAATCGAAAGAAAAAATTATTTCCCACCCATACATGTATGATCAGCTAAAGTGAGAAAACTGACTGAGAACCCCTGACAATGCGTTTATTCAGCTAAATATACAAAAAAAATCGATAAAAACATCATTTTATAAGCGAATTAGCTATATTAGAAAATTGTGTGATTTGGAGTGTGGCTTAGGTACATTGACGAAATATACATGAAAAAATGGTGACAAAAAAGTGTATGATTTTTATAAATTTTTCAATAGATTGTGCTCAAAAAATGACTATGAACACTTAACATCATGGTTCTTACGACAGATTTAGTGGGAAAAATCGAAAGATAAAATTATTTCCCACCCATACATGTATGATCGGCTAAAGTGACAAAACTGACTGAGAACCCCTGACAATGCGTTTATTCAGCTAAATATACAGAGAAAATCGTTAAAAACATCATTTTATAAGGGAATTAGCTATATTATATGATTTGGGGTGTGGCGTGGGTACATTGACGAAATAGACATGAAAAAATGGTGACAAAAAAGTGTATGATTTTTATACATTTTTCAATAGATTGTGCGAAAAAAATTACTATGAACACTTAACATCATGGTTCCTACGACCAATTTAGTGGGAAAGATCGAAAGAAAAATTATTTCCCAAACATACATGTATGATCAGCTAAAGTGACAAAACTGACTGAGAACCCCTGACAATGCGTTTATTCAGCTAAATATACAGAGAAAATTGATAAAAACATCATTTTATAAGCAAATTAGCTATATTAGAAAATTGTGTGATTTGGGGTGTGGCTTGGGGACATTGACGAATATACCATACATACATACATCCATGAAAAAATGTTGAAAATTAAATATATGATTTTTATGCATTTATGGATAGATTGTGTGCTAAAAATGACTATGAAGACCTAACTTCATGGTTCTTACGGCATTTTTAGTGGAAAAAATGGACAAAAGGCAATGACTTCTAACCCATACGTATTTGATCAGTTTCTACAGTGACAAAGCTGACTGAGAACCTCTGACAATGTGTTTTTTCAGTTCAATAGACTGAGAAAAGCGATAAGAACATCATTTTAGAAGAGATGGTACATCAATAGAAGAGAATTAGGAGTATATTGGATAATTGTGGGGCTTGGGGTGTGGCTTGGGGTCATTGACGAATATACCATACATACATACATCCATGAAAAAATGTTGAAAATTAAATATATGATTTTTATGCATTTATGGATAGATTGTGTGCTAAAAATGACTATGAACACCTAATATCATGGTTCTTACAGCATTTTTAGTGGAAAAAATGGACAAAAGGCAATGACTTCGAACCCATACGTATTTAATCAGTTTCTACAGTGACAAGCTGACTGAGAACCTCTGACAATGTGTTTTTTCAGTTCAATAGACTGAGAAAAGCGATAAGAACATCATTTTAGAAGAGATGGTACCTCAATAGAAGAGAATTAGGAGTATATTAGATAATTGTGGGGTTTGGGGTGTGGCTTGGGGACATTGACGAATATACCATACATACATACATCCATGAAAAAATGTTGAAAATTAAATATATGATTTTTATGCATTTATGGATAGAACGTGTGCTAAAAATGACTATGAACACCTAACGTCATGGTTCTTACGGCATTTTTAGTGGAAAAAATGGACAAAAGGCAATGACTTCGAACCCATACGTATTTGATCAGTTTCTACAGTGACAAAGCTGACTGAGAACCTCTGACAATGTGTTTTTTCAGTTCAATAGACTGAGAAAAGCGATAAGAACATCATTTTAGAAGAGATGGTACCTCAATAGAAGAGAATTAGGAGTATATTGGATAATTGTGGGGTTTGGGGTGTGGCTTGGGGACATTGACGAATATACCATACATACATACATCCATGAAAAAATGTTGAAAATTAAATATATGATTTTTATGAATTTATGGATAGAACGTGTGCTAAAAATGACTATGAACACTTAACATCATGGTTCTTACGGCATTTTTAGTGGAAAAAATGGACAAAAGGCAATGACCTCGAACCCATACGTATATGATCAGTTTCTACAGTGACAAAGCTGACTGAGAACCTCTGACAATGTGTTTTTTCAGTTCAATAGACTGAGAAAAGCGATAAGAACATCATTTTAGAAGACATGGTACCTCAATAGAAGAGAATTAGGAGTATATTGGATAATTGTGGGGTTTGGGGTGTGGCTTGGGTACATTGACGAATATACCATACATACATACATCCATGAAAAAATTTTAAAAATTAAATATATGATTTTTATGCATTTATGGATAGATTGTGTGCTAAAAATGACTATGAACACCTAACATCATGGTTCTTACGGCATTTTTAGTGGAAAAAATGGACAAAAGGCAATGACTTCGAACCCATACGTATTTGATCAGTTTTTACAGTGACAAAGCTGACTGAGAACCTCTGACAATGTGTTTTTTCAGTTCAATAGACTGAGAAAAGCGATAAGAACATCATTTTAGAAGAGATGGTACCTCAATAGAAGAGAATTAGGAGTATATTGGATAATTGTGGGGTTTGGGGTGTGGCTTAGGGACATTGACGGATATACCATACATTCATACATCCATGAAAAAATGTTGAAAATTAAATATATGATTTTTATGCATTTATGGATAGATTGTGTGCTAAAACTGACTATGAACACCTAACATCATGGTTCTTACGGCATTTTTAATGGAAAAAATGGACAAAAGGCAATGACTTCGAACCCATACGTATTTGATCAGTTTCTACAGTGACAAGCTGACTGAGAACCTCTGACAATGTGTTTTTTCAGTTCAATAGACTGAGAAAAGCGATAAGAACATCATTTTAGAAGAGATGGTACCTCAATAGAAGAGAATTAGGAGTATATTGGATAATTGTGGGGTTTGGGGTGTGGCTTGGGTACATTGACGAATATACCATACATACATACATCCATGAAAAAATGTTAAAAATTAAATATATGATTTTTATGCATTTATGGATAGATTGTGTGCTAAAAATGACTATGAACACCTAACATCATGGTTCTTACGGCATTTTTAGTGGAAAAAATGGACAAAAGGCAATGACTTCGAACCCATACGTATTTGATCAGTTTCTACAGTGACAAAGCTGACTGAGAACCTCTGACAATGTGTTTTTTCAGTTCAATAGACTGAGAAAAGCGATAAGAACATCATTTTAGAAGAGATGGTACCTCAATAGAAGAGAATTAGGAGTATATTGGATAATTGTGGGGTTTGGGGTGTGGCTTGGGGACATTGACGAATATACCATACATACATACATCCATGAAAAAATGTTGAAAATTAAATGTATGATTTTTATGCATTTGTGGATAGATTGTGTGCTAAAAATGACTATGAACACCTAACATCATGGTTCTTACGGCATTTTTAGTGGAAAAAATGGACAAAAAGCAATGACTTCGAACCCATACGTATTTGATCAGTTTCTACAGTGACAAAGCTGACTGAGAACCTCTGACAATGTGTTCTTTCAGTTCAATAGACTGAGAAAAGCGATAAGAACATCATTTTAGAAGAGATGGTACCTCAATAGAAGAGAATTAGGAGTATATTGGATAATTGTGGGGTTTGGGGTGTGGCTTGGGGACATTGACGAATATACCATACATACATACATCCATGAAAAAATGTTGAAAATTAAATATATGATTTTTATGCATTTATGGATAGATTGTGTGCTAAAAATGACTATGAACACCTAACATCATGGTGCTTACGGCATTTTTAGTGGAAAAAATGGACAAAAGGCAATGACTTCGAACCCATACGTATTTGATCAGTTTCTACAGTGACAAAGCTGACTGAGAACCTCTGACAATGTGTTTTTTCAGTTCAATAGACTGAGAAAAGCGATAAGAACATCATTTTAGAAGAGATGGTACCTCAATAGAAGAGAATTAGGAGTATATTGGATAATTGTGGGGTTTGGGGTGTGGCTTGGGGACATTGACGAATATACCATACATACATACATCCATGAAAAAATGTTGAAAATTAAATATATGATTTTTATGCATTTATGGATAGATTGTGTGCTAAAAATGACTATGAACACCTAACATCATGGTTCTTACGGCATTTTTAGTGGAAAAAATGGACAAAAGGCAATGACTTCGAACCCATACGTATTTGATCAGTTTCTACAGTGACAAAGCTGACTGAGAACCTCTGACAATGTGTTTTTTCAGTTCAATAGACTGAGAAAAGCGATAAGAACATCATTTTAGAAGAGATGGTACCTCAATAGAAGAGAATTAGGAGTATATTGGATAATTGTGGGGTTTGGGGTGTGGCTTGGGGACATTGACGAATATACCATACATACATACATCCATGAAAAAATGTTGAAAATTAAATATATGATTTTTATGCATTTATGGATAGATTGTGTGCTAAAAATGACTATGAACACCTAACATCATGGTTCTTACGGCATTTTTAGTGGAAAAAATTGACAAAAGGCAATGACTTCGAACCCATACGTATTTGATCAGTTTCTACAGTGACAAAGCTGACTGAGAACCTCTGACAATGTGTTTTTTCAGTTCAATAGACTGAGAAAAGCGATAAGAACATCATTTTAGAAGAGATGGTACCTCAATAGAAGAGAATTAGGAGTATATTGGATAATTGTGGGGTTTGGGGTGTGGCTTGGGGACATTGACGAATATACCATACATACATACATCCATGAAAAAATGTTGAAAATTAAATATATGATTTTTATGCATTTATGGATAGATTGTGTGCTAAAAATGACTATGAACACCTAACATCATGGTTCTTACGGCATTTTTAGTGGAAAAAATGGACAAAAGGCAATGACTTCGAACCCATACGTATTTGATCAGTTTCTACAGTGACAAAGCTGACTGAGAACCTCTGACAATGTGTTTTTTCAGTTCAATAGACTGAGAAAAGCGATAAGAACATCATTTTAGAAGAGATGGTACCTCAATAGAAGAGAATTAGGAGTATATTGGATAATTGTGGGGTTTGGGGTGTGGCTTGGGGACATTGACGAATATACCATACATACATACATCCATGAAAAAATGTTGAAAATTAAATATATGATTTTTATGCATTTATGGATAGATTGTGTGCTAAAAATGACTATGAACACCTAACATCATGGTTCTTACGGCATTTTTAGTGGAAAAAATGGACAAAAGGCAATGACTTCGAACCCATACGTATTTGATCAGTTTCTACAGTGACAAAGCTGACTGAGAACCTCTGACAATGTGTTTTTTCAGTTCAATAGACTGAGAAAAGCGATAAGAACATCATTTTAGAAGAGATGGTACCTCAATAGAAGAGAATTAGGAGTATATTGGATAATTGTGGGGTTTGGGGTGTGGCTTGGGGACATTGACGAATATACCATACATACATACATCCATGAAAAAATGTTGAAAATTAAATATATGATTTTTATGCATTTATGGATAGATTGTGTGCTAAAAATGACTATGAACACCTAACATCATGGTTCTTACGGCATTTTTAGTGGAAAAAATGGACAAAAGGCAATGACTTCGAACCCATACGTATTTGATCAGTTTCTACAGTGACAAAGCTGACTGAGAACCTCTGACAATGTGTTTTTTCAGTTCAATAGACTGAGAAAAGCGATAAGAACATCATTTTAGAAGAGATGGTACCTCAATAGAAGAGAATTAGGAGTATATTGGATAATTGTGGGGTTTGGGGTGTGGCTTGGGGACATTGACGAATATACCATACATACATACATCCATGAAAAAATGTTGAAAATTAAATATATGATTTTTATGCATTTATGGATAGATTGTGTGCTAAAAATGACTATGAACACCTAACATCATGGTTCTTACGGCATTTTTAGTGGAAAAAATGGACAAAAGGCAATGACTTCGAACCCATACGTATTTGATCAGTTTCTACAGTGACAAAGCTGACTGAGAACCTCTGACAATGTGTTTTTTCAGTTCAATAGACTGAGAAAAGCGATAAGAACATCATTTTAGAAGAGATGGTACCTCAATAGAAGAGAATTAGGAGTATATTGGATAATTGTGGGGTTTGGGGTGTGGCTTGGGTACATTGACGAATATACCGTACATACATACATCCATGAAAAAATGTTAAAAATTAAATATATGATTTTTATGCATTTATGGATAGATTGTGTGCTAAAAATGACTATGAACACCTAACATCATGGTTCTTACGGCATTTTTAGTGGAAAAAATGGACAAAAGGCAATGACTTCGAACCCATACGTATTTGATCAGTTTCTACAGTGACAAAGCTGACTGAGAACCTCTGACAATGTGTTTTTTCAGTTCAATAGACTGAGAAAAGCGATAAGAACATCATTTTAGAAGAGATGGTACCTCAATAGAAGAGAATTAGGAGTATATTGGATAATTGTGGGGTTTGGGGTGTGGCTTGGGGACATTGACGAATATACCATACATACATACATCCATGAAAAAATGTTGAAAATTAAATATATGATTTTTATGCATTTATGGATAGATTGTGTGCTAAAAATGACTATGAACACCTAACATCATGGTTCTTACGGAATTTTTAGTGGAAAAAATGGACAAAAGGCAATGACTTCGAACCCATACGTATTTGATCAGTTTCTACAGTGACAAAGCTGACTGAGAACCTCTGACAATGTGTTTTTTCAGTTCAATAGACTGAGAAAAGCGATAAGAACATCATTTTAGAAGAGATGGTTACCTCAATAGAAGAGAATTAGGAGTATATTGGATAATTGTGGGGTTTGGGGTGTGGCTTGGGGACATTGACGAATATACCATACATACATACATCCATGAAAAAATGTTGAAAATTAAATATATGATTTTTATGCATTTATGGATAGATTGTGTGCTAAAAATGACTATGAACACCTAACATCATGGTTCTTACGGCATTTTTAGTGGAAAAAATGGACAAAAGGCAATGACTTCGAACCCATACGTATTTGATCAGTTTCTACAGTGACAAAGCTGACTGAGAACCTCTGACAATGTGTTTTTTCAGTTCAATAGACTGAGAAAAGCGATAAGAACATCATTTTAGAAGAGATGGTACCTCAATAGAAGAGAATTAGGAGTATATTGGATAATTGTGGGGTTTGGGGTGTGGCTTGGGGACATTGACGAATATACCATACATACATACATCCATGAAAAAATGTTGAAAATTAAATATATGATTTTTATGCATTTATGGATAGATTGTGTGCTAAAAATGACTATGAACACCTAACATCATGGTTCTTACGGCATTTTTAGTGGAAAAAATGGACAAAAGGCAATGACTTCGAACCCATACGTATTTGATCAGTTTCTACAGTGACAAAGCTGACTGAGAACCTCTGACAATGTGTTTTTTCAGTTCAATAGACTGAGAAAAGCGATAAGAACATCATTTTAGAAGAGATGGTACCTCAATAGAAGAGAATTAGGAGTATATTGGATAATTGTGGGGTTTGGGGTGTGGCTTGGGGACATTGACGAATATACCATACATACATACATCCATGAAAAAATGTTGAAAATTAAATATATGATTTTTATGCATTTATGGATAGATTGTGTGCTAAAAATGACTATGAACACCTAACATCATGGTTCTTACGGCATTTTTAGTGGAAAAAATGGACAAAAGGCAATGACTTCGAACCCATACGTATTTGATCAGTTTCTACAGTGACAAAGCTGACTGAGAACCTCTGACAATGTGTTTTTTCAGTTCAATAGACTGAGAAAAGCGATAAGAACATCATTTTAGAAGAGATGGTACCTCAATAGAAGAGAATTAGGAGTATATTGGATAATTGTGGGGTTTGGGGTGTGGCTTGGGGACATTGACGAATATACCATACATACATACATCCATGAAAAAATGTTGAAAATTAAATATATGATTTTTATGCATTTATGGATAGATTGTGTGCTAAAAATGACTATGAACACCTAACATCATGGTTCTTACGGCATTTTTAGTGGAAAAAATGGACAAAAGGCAATGACTTCGAACCCATACGTATTTGATCAGTTTCTACAGTGACAAAGCTGACTGAGAACCTCTGACAATGTGTTTTTTCAGTTCAATAGACTGAGAAAAGCGATAAGAACATCATTTTAGAAGAGATGGTACCTCAATAGAAGAGAATTAGGAGTATATTGGATAATTGTGGGGTTTGGGGTGTGGCTTGGGGACATTGACGAATATACCATACATACATACATCCATGAAAAAATGTTGAAAATTAAATATATGATTTTTATGCATTTATGGATAGATTGTGTGCTAAAAATGACTATGAACACCTAACATCATGGTTCTTACGGCATTTTTAGTGGAAAAAATGGACAAAAGGCAATGACTTCGAACCCATACGTATTTGATCAGTTTCTACAGTGACAAAGCTGACTGAGAACCTCTGACAATGTGTTTTTTCAGTTCAATAGACTGAGAAAAGCGATAAGAACATCATTTTAGAAGAGATGGTACCTCAATAGAAGAGAATTAGGAGTATATTGGATAATTGTGGGGTTTGGGGTGTGGCTTGGGGACATTGACGAATATACCATACATACATACATCCATGAAAAAATGTTGAAAATTAAATATATGATTTTTATGCATTTATGGATAGATTGTGTGCTAAAAATGACTATGAACACCTAACATCATGGTTCTTACGGCATTTTTAGTGGAAAAAATGGACAAAAGGCAATGACTTCGAACCCATACGTATTTGATCAGTTTCTACAGTGACAAAGCTGACTGAGAACCTCTGACAATGTGTTTTTTCAGTTCAATAGACTGAGAAAAGCGATAAGAACATCATTTTAGAAGAGATGGTACCTCAATAGAAGAGAATTAGGAGTATATTGGATAATTGTGGGGTTTGGGGTGTGGCTTGGGGACATTGACGAATATACCATACATACATACATCCATGAAAAAATGTTGAAAATTAAATATATGATTTTTATGCATTTATGGATAGATTGTGTGCTAAAAATGACTATGAACACCTAACATCATGGTTCTTACGGCATTTTTAGTGGAAAAAATGGACAAAAGGCAATGACTTCGAACCCATACGTATTTGATCAGTTTCTACAGTGACAAAGCTGACTGAGAACCTCTGACAATGTGTTTTTTCAGTTCAATAGACTGAGAAAAGCGATAAGAACATCATTTTAGAAGAGATGGTACCTCAATAGAAGAGAATTAGGAGTATATTGGATAATTGTGGGGTTTGGGGTGTGGCTTGGGGACATTGACGAATATACCATACATACATACATCCATGAAAAAATGTTAAAATTAAATATATGATTTTTATGCATTTATGGATAGATTGTGTGCTAAAAATGACTATGAACACCTAACATCATGGTTCTTACGGCATTTTTAGTGGAAAAAATGGACAAAAGGCAATGACTTCGAACCCATACGTATTTGATCAGTTTCTACAGTGACAAAGCTGACTGAGAACCTCTGACAATGTGTTTTTTCAGTTCAATAGACTGAGAAAAGCGATAAGAACATCATTTTAGAAGAGATGGTACCTCAATAGAAGAGAATTAGGAGTATATTGGATAATTGTGGGGTTTGGGGTGTGGCTTGGGGACATTGACGAATATACCATACATACATACATCCATGAAAAAATGTTGAAAATTAAATATATGATTTTTATGCATTTATGGATAGATTGTGTGCTAAAAATGACTATGAACACCTAACATCATGGTTCTTACGGCATTTTTAGTGGAAAAAATGGACAAAAGGCAATGACTTCGAACCCATACGTATTTGATCAGTTTCTACAGTGACAAAGCTGACTGAGAACCTCTGACAATGTGTTTTTTCAGTTCAATAGACTGAGAAAAGCGATAAGAACATCATTTTAGAAGAGATGGTACCTCAATAGAAGAGAATTAGGAGTATATTGGATAATTGTGGGGTTTGGGGTGTGGCTTGGGGACATTGACGAATATACCATACATACATACATCCATGAAAAAATGTTGAAAATTAAATATATGATTTTTATGCATTTATGGATAGATTGTGTGCTAAAAATGACTATGAACACCTAACATCATGGTTCTTACGGCATTTTTAGTGGAAAAAATGGACAAAAGGCAATGACTTCGAACCCATACGTATTTGATCAGTTTCTACAGTGACAAAGCTGACTGAGAACCTCTGACAATGTGTTTTTTCAGTTCAATAGACTGAGAAAAGCGATAAGAACATCATTTTAGAAGAGATGGTACCTCAATAGAAGAGAATTAGGAGTATATTGGATAATTGTGGGGTTTGGGGTGTGGCTTGGGGACATTGACGAATATACCATACATACATACATCCATGAAAAAATGTTGAAAATTAAATATATGATTTTTATGCATTTATGGATAGATTGTGTGCTAAAAATGACTATGAACACCTAACATCATGGTTCTTACGGCATTTTTAGTGGAAAAAATGGACAAAAGGCAATGACTTCGAACCCATACGTATTTGATCAGTTTCTACAGTGACAAAGCTGACTGAGAACCTCTGACAATGTGTTTTTTCAGTTCAATAGACTGAGAAAAGCGATAAGAACATCATTTTAGAAGAGATGGTACCTCAATAGAAGAGAATTAGGAGTATATTGGATAATTGTGGGGTTTGGGGTGTGGCTTGGGGACATTGACGAATATACCATACATACATACATCCATGAAAAAATGTTAAAAATTAAATATATGATTTTTATGCATTTATGGATAGATTGTGTGCTAAAAATGACTATGAACACCTAACATCATGGTTCTTACGGCATTTTTAGTGGAAAAAATGGACAAAAGGCAATGACTTCGAACCCATACGTATTTGATCAGTTTCTACAGTGACAAAGCTGACTGAGAACCTCTGACAATGTGTTTTTTCAGTTCAATAGACTGAGAAAAGCGATAAGAACATCATTTTAGAAGAGATGGTACCTCAATAGAAGAGAATTAGGAGTATATTAGATAATTGTGGGGTTTGGGGTGTGGCTTGGGGACATTGACGAAATATACCATACATACATACATCCATGAAAAAATGTTGAAAATTAAATATATGATTTTTATGCATTTATGGATAGATTGTGTGCTAAAAATGACTATGAACACCTAACATCATGGTTCTTACGGCATTTTTAGTGGAAAAAATGGACAAAAGGCAATGACTTCGAACCCATACGTATTTGATCAGTTTCTACAGTGACAAAGCTGACTGAGAACCTCTTTCAATGTGTTTTTTTCAGTTCAATAGACTGAGAAAAGCGATAAGA
Source organism: Wohlfahrtia magnifica (assembly GCA_023159175.1). Taxonomy (NCBI): domain Eukaryota; kingdom Metazoa; phylum Arthropoda; class Insecta; order Diptera; family Sarcophagidae; genus Wohlfahrtia; species Wohlfahrtia magnifica. Next base: position 1,760 of record JAKWBJ010000505.1, on the reverse strand, counting down.
ACATCATTTTAGAAGATATGGTACCTCAATAGAAGAGAATTAGGAGTATATTGGATAATTGTGGGGTTTGGGGTGTGGCTTGGGGACATTGACGAATATACCACACATACATACATCCACGAAAAAATGTTGAAAATTAAATATATGATTTTTATGCATTTATGGATAGATTGTGTGCTAAAAATGACTATGAACACCTAACATTATGGTTCTTACGGCATCTTTAGTGGAAAAAATGGACAAAAGGCAATGACTTCGAACCCATACGTATTTGATCAGTTTCTACAGTGACAAAGCTGACTGAGAACCTCTGACAATGTGTTTTTTCAGTTCAATAGACTGAGAAAAGCGATAAGAACATCATTTTAGAAGAGATGGTACCTCAATAGAAGAGAATTAGGAGTATATTGGATAATTGTGGGGTTTGGGGTGTGGCTTGGGGACATTGACGAATATACCATACATACATACATCCATGAAAAAATGTTGAAAATTAAATATATGATTTTTATGCATTTATGGATAGATTGTGTGCTAAAAATGACTATGAACACCTAACATCATGGTTCTTACGGCATTTTTAGTGGAAAAAATGGACAAAAGGCAATGACTTCGAACCCATACGTATTTGATCAGTTTCTACAGTGACAAAGCTGACTGAGAACCTCTGACAATGTGTTTTTTTCAGTTCAATAGACTGAGAAAAGCGATAAGAACATCATTTTAGAAGAGATGGTAACTCAATAGAAGAGAATTAGGAGTATATTGGATAATTGTGGGGTTTGGGGTGTGGCTTGGGGACATTGACGAATATACCATACATACATACATCCATGAAAAAATGTTGAAAATTAAATATATGATTTTTATGCATTTATGGATAGATTGTGTGCTAAAAATGACTATGAACACCTAACATCATGGTTCTTACGGCATTTTTAGTGGAAAAAATGGACAAAAGGCAATGACTTCGAACCCATACGTATTTGATCAGTTTCTACAGTGACAAAGCTGACTGAGAACCTCTGACAATGTGTTTTTTCAGTTCAATAGACTGAGAAAAGCGATAAGAACATCATTTTAGAAGAGATGGTACCTCAATAGAAGAGAATTAGGAGTATATTAGATAATTGTGGGGTTTGGGGTGTGGCTTGGGTACATTGACGAATATACCATACATACATACATCCATGAAAAAATGTTAAAAATTAAATATATGATTTTTATGCATTTATGGATAGATTGTGTGCTAAAAATGACTATGAACACCTAACATCATGGTTCTTACGGCATTTTTAGTGGAAAAAATGGACAAAAGGCAATGACTTCGAACCCATACGTATTTGATCAGTTTCTACAGTGACAAAGCTGACTGAGAACCTCTGACAATGTGTTTTTTCAGTTCAATAGACTGAGAAAAGCGATAAGAACATCATTTTAGAAGAGATGGTATCTCAATAGAAGAGAATTAGGAGTATATTGGATAATTGTGGGGTCTGGGGTGTGGCTTGGGGACATTGACGGATATACCATACATACATACATACATGAAAAAATATTGAAAATTAATATATGATTTTTATGCATTTATGGATAGATTGTGTGCTAAAAATGACTATGAACACCTAACATCATGGTTCTTACGGCATTTTTAGTGGAAAAAATGGACAAAAGGCAATGACTTCGAACCCATACGTATTTGATCAGTTTCTACAGTGACAAAGCTGACTGAGAACCTCTTTCAATGTGTTTTTTCAAGT